>CM068303.1:9097357-9490551 GCA_034768395.1 Linum lewisii
ACATCATTGTTTGTTTGAATGTAGAAAGGGGATATGATGCCACTTTTAAATTTTAGGTAAGGATATGCTGTAAAAATGTGAGTGTAAGCTTTATGAGGGATAAAAGGTTTCGTTTTTTTCCCTTTTACTCCCAAAAACCTGTTTTTGCTTTTTTTTTTTTGGGGGTTTGTGCTTTTTTCAATTTCCCAAAAAAAAAAGTCTTTATCTGTTAAACAATTTTTTTAGGTATCTTAAAGGTACCACGACCTTGGTTTGGGGTATTCTTCTTCTCACCTTTGAATTTGATTACTCCGATTCTGATTTTTGCGGTAGCATTTAATCGCAAGTACATCTGGTGCGTTAAATTTTCTTGGTATTCACTGTTTTTTTGGTTTAAAAAGAAAAAAGCGGGGGTTTTTATCTAGGGGAAGCGAGTATTTTGCGCTGGTAGTTCTGTACAAAAATGGTGGAAAATCCATTAAAGATTTGGGGTTTAAAAAATCCCGGGTTCTTACTTTGTGATAATACGAGTGCAATTAACATTACCAAAAATCTTGCTTTCATCCAGAACAAGTTTATTTTTTAAACAATTTTAACGTTTTTAGTTCAAAATAAGGTTATTGCTTTGAATTCATTGATACGGAAAATCAGTTAGCAACATCTTACAAATCTTTGCCCCACAGTTTTATTGTTTTCGAACTTGTTTGGAAATTTTATTTTTTTGACTGAGTTTTAATGCTCTTAATTCCCCTAAATATGTGATTCTCTTTCCCTTTTTCCTTTTTATTTTTTTATAGTAGGTAATTTCCCTTTTCCCCTTCTGTGCCTGCCCCTTTTTCTTATTTTTCCCCTTTTTTTTCCCACTCTTCCTTTCCCTCTTCTGTCTTCTTTTTCCTTTACTGCCCCCTGAATTTCTCCTGGATTCTTAAAACCGATTTTTCTGCCCTTACCATGAAGCTGTGGTCTATCAATGATCAATGCTGATTCCTCCCATCGGCGTTTTTCAATCTTTTCTAGATAGGTACCCCTCAGGTTTGCTCGATTCCACCCCCTTTTTGTCGTAAATCAAAAACGGCACCTTTTTTGCAAATCGGGGTTGGAGTGCAGTTTTTTTCCCCCCCCCCCCCCCTCCTCGGTGTATCCGGCTTTTTTTTCCAGTTCTATGCAATTAAGCTTTTTGGACCCTCGGGAGGGGCGTTTCTACATTGTTGGGGGTCACATCATCTTTGTACTCCTTCTTGGGGTAGTTCCCCCCTTCCCGGCTTTTCCCAATAGGGGTAACAAACTTTTTTTTGTGAGACTTTCACTACTTCAACTTCGCCCTTTTCCTCTGTGTCGTTGACTCAAATTTTCCGATCAGCGTTACTGACGCCTTTTCTCTTCCTAATCTCAAATGTTTCATTTTTTTTTACTCGATTTTCTTCTCCTTTCCCCGGGGGGGGGGTCGGGCCCCCCCCTCGTACCTGGCTTACATGTGTACGATGGGTATTTGGTGAACTTTTTTGCCCATGTTCGCCACAATGGCTAAAAAAGGGCATTCCTACATAAGGAATCCCCTTTCGGGCCTCAGATCTGCTTTTTTATTGCTAAAGGAATCCCCCTAAAATAAAATTTTCCAAGCAGGGGGTGGAGACCCCGACACAAACTTCTTGCCGTGTTGGGGGCCAATGCTTCCTTTACGTCAATGTCTCAGGGGGGGGGAAAAATTGTTACAACTTTCGGGATGGGGCGATGTTGTCAACAGTGTGAGAGTGACACAAGAGCACGACTCTTGTGGTGTGATCCCGATGACGCCTCACTTTTTAGATCCCACTATCATTTTTGATACCTTGGGAGCGTTCTTTTTGGTGTTTTGTTTTTAAAAATTAAATCTTGAAATGCTTTTGGTTTTTCTTTCGGCCTACTTTTTTTTTGTTCTTTCTGATTTGAGTGCTTCGATTTTGGACTTAATTTGGGGAATTTTTTTGAAAAAACTTGGGGGTTTTTCTCTGCTTGTGGGGTTTACCGGCTCTTAGTGTTTTTCTGATTTTTTTAGGGGAAAAACGTTTTCACTCAAGAAAGAAAAGAAGGAGCCATTCCGTTAGGGGGGGTTTTTTGGATTATAAAATCCAATGGGAAACCTTAAGCTCTTCTTTCATTTCCTTCTCTTAAAAGATTAATCAAATATTTGATTGAATTTTTTTTGTAACAATTTTATTTGAAATACAAGGCTGGCGTTGGGATAGTTTGTTCTTGCTGTTGTCTAGCTTTGGAGGTTTGGGGGCCTCACAGCTCACTAACTTGGAAGTGGGGGCCCGATGGGGGAAATATATAAACCAAAAAAATGACAAGGTCCTGACCTTGTTAACCCCACCATTGCATCAAAGCAACCGTGGGGGAGCCGTTTTTGAGAGGTTTTGGTGTACGGGGGGTGGGTTGTTTCAATAACGGGGTAATTTTAAAAAGTTCTTTAATTTTTGTAATTGGGTGGTCATTATTTTAAAAAGTGTTATCTCGAAGGGAAACCTTCGAGCGGGGGTTTTATGTGTGAAAATTTACTCACAACTTTTAAAGGGTATTCCGGGTTCTCTCAATGGCCACTACTCACATTCCCCCGTAACGTCTATTATTAAAATTTTTTTGGGGTTTAAAAAAAGAAAAAAGAAAAACATAAAAAAAAAACAAAAAAAAAAAAAAAAAAAAAAAAAGGGGCAAACAAAGGAAAGGGGTTTTTTCTTGGGGAAAAATAGTCAATGTCAAGGGGAAAAATGCAAAACAACCAAACAGACGGGTTTTCATGAATGACCATGCAAACCCTTCTATAGACTCAATGCACTCTCGTCGCATTAACCCCCCATCCTAGAACCACTCAACTGGGGTCTCGCTCTCAACAAGTACTAAAGGGGCAAAAGGTTTTTTATAAATCCAAGCTAAAAAACCCTCTCCTAGACTCTATGCCCAAGGGGTAAAACCCACTTCATGTCAATGTCCTCCCCACAAGGAAAACACCAAAGAAATAAAGTTAATTTATAAAAAAACCAAATGACCCAAGGTTCAAAAATGAAAAGTAAAAAATCATGAACCAGGTTGAATTGAATACTAATCTCTAGAACACATCCTTAAAACCCAGACCAAACCATGAACTAAGCACTCTCAGTTTTAAATAAAAAAAATAGCCAAAACAAGCCTACCATCAAGGAATTAAAACAGAAAAAGAGCCCCCCTCTACAACCAAAACAATCTACATGTTTGTCAATTTTCCTCTATCCTACCAAAACCATATCAATCCAAAAAACCTAAAAATCAGCCAACGGGCAGAAACAATAGAGAAAAAGAAGATGATCCCAAGCACCAGGCAATCCCCTTTTTGCAAGCTCCCCCAAGGTTTGGTTTAAAACCAAGCCCCCTTTTGTTCACCGCTCGGTTTGGGGGGGATTGTTGGGGGGAGAAAGTGTTTGAAATTGGGGAAAAAAGGGGTTTTTGAAGAAGGCGAAATCTCTCAATGAATCCCCAAAATGGCCAAAAACAAAATATTTATAGTGCAGGGGACATGCACGCGGCACCTATGCAGGGCGTGCAGGGTGCACGGCGTGCAAGGTGCACCGTTCACCTTGGAGCTGAATCTTTTTTCGGAGCCTCCGGACAGCCCGGCACCAAACCGTGCACGGCACGGCGTGCACAGCACGGTGCACATCGCCCGCGTGCACCCCCGCACTCTGCAGAAAGCTCGATCTTGAAAATGCTCAATCCCCCTCGTCCGAACTCCAAATGACCTCCCCCGTTTGCCTCCTATGCGCTCCTTGTCATCCGTACTTTATCCAAACCTGAAAATTCACAGGGGCAACTCCAAACCCACGAATTGGCTCCAAAGTAGCAACGGACAACAAAATGACACTTGCACAAAATTTTCAATAAAAGCATATAACAGTCATCTCACAATAAAACCCCGGGTATTTCAAGGTCATTATAAGCTTAAAATGCACTAATTAAAGTCACATCAATGTCCCCTACACTAAGCTTTGCTTGTCCTCAACAAATGAATTAAAAACATCCAATTCACAAATGACAAGTTCGGTCCATTGAGATTCAATCTTTCACAATTTAGCTTAAACGTTCCACGAACAAACTTAACCTACACATCAAGAACATCAATCAAACAAGTCTAAACCCACTATTTTGATGCAAAACTCCAATAGTGGTTAATTGGGAACAGAAAAACCGACCACAACAACCAACTCTAATCAAAAGGACTTGAAAATCGGGAGAGGAACGGATAAGCGGAGGTAGGGTATTTTTGGAAAGTGGTGAGTGATCGTGATGTGGCTATCGACCAACTTGTCCGCTTCTAGATCTCACTTTTTATATCAAGCTAGAACACTACAACAAGGGCCAATTTGAGAATCTCCTCTTTTTTTTTCCTTTTTTTTCTACTGCAACTATGCTTGACCAACACTTCCATTAGGGGTTGAACCTGCCTCCACAAAGCCTTTGCCTTTCTAGTGCCAACCCACACTTCACTTTAGTGCCGGCTTTCCTTGCTTTTCTTGAGCTTATTTTTTTTTCACGATTTAGCCATTGATCCTTAGCCCCTTACAACTTCCACAAAGATTTCGAAATGGATTCCGTAATCTCAAGCCACAATCACGAAGGGGCAAAAAGGGTAAAGAAAGACATGGAAAAGGGGGGAAAATTCTGATTGCCCTTCATCATCTTAGACCGGGGTTATCGACGGTACAAAAACACGACAAACCAATCAACCAACATACAAGAGTGATAAAATTCTGTTCTGGCCTAACCATTTGACATTAGCTCAACATGCGGTTTTTAAGGTTCTAAGTGGGAAAAGTCCAAACGCATTGTGAAAGCTTGAAGCAATTAAACACCAAAAAGTAAAGGGACCTCAATAGGGTGGTGTTTGTTCACTTTCGTGCTCCACTCTCGGTCCCCCTTTCTTGAAGCTCTCCAATCATCTCTCACCTCCTCTAAAGGGGCATCATCCTCAATCACCTTGATTCTTCTATCCTCACATCATTGCAATGGCGCTCCATGGGAAGAACAGTTCCCAATCTCCCCATTACCAACTCTTCTTCTGTCAAACTCCTCGGATTCACAATTCATTTCATCATCATAAACATACTCCACAGATTGGAGTCCCTTCATTTCTCAAAATCTTCGTGACGACTCTATGCTTTTGGGGTAACTTAACTCGTTTGCATTATCCCTCCGCAATTTCAAGATCTCTAGCATAAAGGAAGTGGAAGAGGTTTCTCATGACTCACGAATTCCTCTTGGGAACTCACCTTCTTCTCTCCATGACTAGCACTTTCGGTTCAAAGGTTCGGGGATGACTTCACACTTTTTAGTTAAACGATCCAACCGACCCGCATTATCTTCCGCCATTTTCAAATCTCCTCATTGTGAGGAAATTGGAGAAAAGTTTTCAACCTCAGAGCTTCCTTGATGAGTGTCAGCCTTGAGCAAATTAAGTTGGTTCGCATTTCATCCGCAATCTTCAAAGCTTCCTCAAGGGGGGAAAAGGTGGGGGAGGTTCCCCATAACTTACAAACTCCCTCGAGGACGCTCACTTTCCTTTTAAAACCCTTTCAAGAGCTCCTCAACAAAAAGGAGGGTTTAATTCTCACGCTTGGAAATCCCTTGGGGCCTGCTTTCTCTAACCATCCTTAAAGGCTCCTCAACATTGAAGGCGGTGGAGAATGTTGTTTTTGACTTTGAAATCTTCTTGATAATACTCCGCAAGACTTGATGGTAGGGTGAAAAAGGAAGACATTGCTCATTCCACATGGGTGTTAACTTTTGTTCTTATCCCACCATTGGTTATCTCCCTCAAAAGTTCCTTGGTAGTAGTTGGATGAAGTAGGATTACCTAGTTTGGGTCAGGAGATGGATTCCACCCTTGAAGGTTTCCATAACCATTACCTCCATTCCATAGTTCATCTTTTCTTGCAACCTTGCTCCCATGAATTAGATAGGGGATAAGGGCCCACAAACACGCACAACAAACACACCAAGTAGTACAACAATGCGGGATAACAAACCACAAAAAGAATAACAAAGAAGCAAACTAAAACAAGGAAGTGAATAGAACTCCACACTAATGCTTTCTTAGGATTTGAAAGCCCCCCGGCAACGGCGCCAAAAACTTATTGTGGAATTTCAACTCACAACATTAAAGCGTATTCCACGGGGTTCTCTCAATGGCCACTACTCACATTCCTCGTAGACGGTCTATTCTTTTAAAATTGGTTTTGGTTTGAAATAAGAACAAAAGAAAACATAAAAAACTAAACAAACAAAGCAAAACAAAAGGGTGCAAATCAAAGGTAAAGGAGGAACTTGGAAAATAGGTTCACATGCCAAGAGGTAAAAAGCACAAACAACCAAAAACAGATCGAGGATGCAATCGAATGACCATGCAAACCCCTTCTATAGACTCAATGCACTCTCGTCGCACTAAATCCCTACCTAGAACCACTCAACCTAGGCTCTCCGCTCTCAAGCTAAGTGACTAAGGAGGCATTAAAGGTTTTGATGAAATGCAAACTACAAAACCCTCCCCCTATGCTCTATGACCACTAGCTAACACCACACCTCATTCAATGTCCTAAAAACTAAGAGAACACCAAAGACTAACAAAGTTCAATTGAGTGAAAATCCTAATGCACACCAAGTGTTTATAAAATGCACAAGTGAAATCATGCAACCATGGTTGAATTGAGATGATCTAATCTCTTAGAACACACCCCTTCAATCCCTAGACCTACAATCCATGTAATCTAACACTCTCATGCATTACATCACAAATAATAGACCAATCAACCATACATCATGGAATTAACAACAAGTCTAGAGACCATCCTCATACAATCCAAGAACAATCATAGCATGTTTGACAATCTCCTCTATCCTAGCACAACCATCTATCAATCCAAGAAAACCTAAGAAATCAGCCACACATGGCCAAGGAAACAATAGAGAAAGAAAGAGAGATGATCACCAAGAACACCATGGCAATCCTCCTCTTGCAAGCTCCTCTCCAAGGTTGTGGGCTTCAATCCAAGCTCCTCTACTTTGATTGCACCTTGCTCTAGGTTGTGGAGATTGGTGATGGGGAGAAAGTGTTTGAGAAGTGAGAGAAAAGGTTTTGAAGAAGGCTGAAATCTCAATCAATGAATTCCCCAAAATGGCCAAAAACAAGAATATTATAGTGCAGGGACAGTGCACGCGTGCACCTATGCACGCGTGCAGGGTGCACGGCGTGCAAGGCTGCACGGCGTGCACCTTGAGCTGAATCTTCTTTCGGAGCCTCCTGGACAGCCCTGCAACCAAACCGTGCACGGTGCACGGCGTGCCATCATGCACGGCGTGCACATCTGCACGGCGTGCACCCCTGCACTCTGCAGAAAGCTCGATCTTGTAATGCTCATATCTTCCCTCGTCCGAACTCCAAATGACCTCCCGTTTGCTCCTAATGCGCTCTTGTCATCCGTACTTTGATGCCATAACCTGAAAATTCACAGAGGCAACTCCAATAGCCCACGAATTTGGCTCCAAAGTAGCAACCGGACAACAAAATGACACTTTGCACAAAATTTCAATAAAAGCATATAAGTCATGTCATCTCACAAATAAACACAGTATTTCATAGGTCATTCATAAGCTTAAAATGCACTAATTAAAGTCACATCAGATTACATCGAAGCTTTAAGCTCGGTGGAACCACTTAAAATTGGTGTCGTCTTGTTCGTTTCGATTTCTATTCGTTCTGTTACGAGCACAAAGCAAGACTCTGCTTCCAGCATAGTCTGTACACTTGGCTTCATTCAACGGTTGGGCCTGGACACTTAAGCCCAAGAAGTTGCTGTACAAACAAGATAAGATTGAATCATCAATCCTCTTTCTGAAACACTGTCTTCCATTTGTCGATCGGAGTTCTTAGAGCGAAAAGGAAACGCCGACTGAGCGCCGTCAGAGAAGGTTTGGTTTCTTCAATTGGTATCAGAGCGTCTGAACACTGACTGAGCTTTCTTGCCGACAAGCGAGATCCGGTAACCTCATTTCTCTCTCTGTTCAGTTCTGGTTACTAGGAATCTTCCTCGAACCCGGTTACTCCGAATTTCCTGTGTTTCTTGCAGATGGTTTTCACAAAATCGGCCGCCTAAATTCGAAGGGCTCACTACGGATACTGGAAGAACCGCATGGAGCTCTTCATTCTCTCCACGAATCCTGCGCTATGGAAAATGTGAGCGAAGGGCCGATTGAGGTCAAAACCGCAGCTGGCAAATGGACTGAGGATGACATGAAGAGTGTGCAGAAGAATGCCCAAGCTATGAACCTGATGTACTGCGCACTAGGTAAGGAAGAATATAGTCGAATTTCTAGTTGTAGATCTGCTAAGGAAATTGGGACAAATTATGATTACCTATGAAGGAACTAATTTAGTCAAGTCTTCTAGATTAATATTGCTGAAACACGAGTTTGAACTGTTTAAAATGAGTCCTGGAGAGTCCAATTAAAGATATGTCTATCGTTTCAGGATATTGTTAACAAACTAAATGCCCTAGGAAAAACTTATGAAAATGAAGACTTGGTTAGAAAATTTCTGTGGTCACTGCCAAACATGGAGACCTAAGATAACTGCTATTGAAGAATCGAAAAACTTTGCTGATATTAATTTAGATATTGTTTGGTTCACTATCAACTCATGAAGGTATTAAAAAGAGAAGATGATGGTGAAGAGTCTAAGCAAAAGAAATCTTTTGCCTTTAAAAGTAATGTAGAAACTGCAAACGATGATATTGATAATTATGATGATGATGAGCTTGTTTGTTATCTAAGCAGTTTAGTAAACTTCTGAGACATAAGAGATAGAACTAAATTGATTCATTCAAGAGGAAAAGAGGGTAAAACTCTAGGTATTCTGGTGATAAGTCTTCACTTGGTAACGGAAATTAAACGAATAATAAAAATAAAAAAATCTGGAGTAGTAGTAGCGAGGTACGGTTGGCTTTTTAAGTTGGCAGGTCTGGACATATCAAAGTTGAATGTCCCCTGACGAAGAGGGAAAGAGCCTTCCAAGCTACATGGAGTGATAGTGATGAAAGTGAAAGCGACTCGGATCAGACTGACAAGCCTTGATGGCTACAGCATCGACTCAAAAGATAATATGCCTGAGATTCACTCACGGGTACCCCCTACCGAGTCTCTTCTTTCTGATTATGAGTCTACTGAATATGATACTGATGCTGAACTGAATGTGATCTTCATACTATTATTAGTGAAATTCAAAGTGACTGTGAAAAGGTTTGAGGCTAAGTAATTGGAGTTTAAGAGTAAACTGAAACTTGAAGAGGAAAGATCTAAGCTACTTGAGAATAAAGTTTCTGTTTTATAAAAGTCATGTCAAAATGTAAAACAAATCAAAGAAGATTATTAATACAAAATAAAGTTTTAAAATGTGAACTAAGGAGCTGGTCTGCTTATCCAAATCAGTATTATTTACCAAAATTCAATAGTCTAAGAAGTATCTTTCACCAGAATAAATTTTAAGCTGTCACACAAGAATGTAACACATGTTATGGGTTCGGTAGTCCATGTTTTAAATGTGTTAAGTTTTCAAAACAAGAGGCATCCAAGGCATCTGGATGCCAAGAAAAACGTGACTACTTTGTGTGCAGGTCTGTCTTCAAGCAGTTGCCTTTGAACAACAGAATGGGTGCTTGATAGCGGATGCTCGCACAATATGACGGGTAATAAAGATCTCTTCTGTCTCTTAATAAACTGAAAAAGGGAAGGTTAGTTTTGGTGATAACCGTCGTGTCAAATTATTGGAAACGGTCAAATAGTACAAAAGGAAAGTTCTGTTAAATGATGTTCTTCTCATGGACGGTCTTAAGCATAATCTGCTTTCAATTAGTCAGATCTGTGTAATGGTAACTCCTGTCATCTTTGAAGCCAATGCTTGTTAGTTAAGAGAAATATAGATAATGAAGTTATTTTTACTGGTTATAAAAGGGAGACATATATATTGTAAATGTATGTCAGATTGATGATTTGATAAATTCTGCCTTGTCTCTGTTAAAACAGAAGAAAAACTTGCTTGGCATAGAAAACAGGACACGTTAGCATTGGTATTTTGTCAAAACTTGGTAATTTGAGTCTTGTAAGAGGTCTGCCTAAACTCGATTATACTAAGGGCTTCTTTGTGATGCTTGTGCTAAAGGTAACAAACTAAGACATCCTTTAAAACTAAAAATGACATTTCTACTAATCGTTGTCTTGAGTTATTGCATCTAGATTTTTTGGGCCTACGAACACAATGTCTCTCGGAGATGCAGATTTACAGAAATTGATGATGAGGACTTTGGTCTCACACAATTTAGTGAAGCTGTCCAGTCACAGAACAGTCTGAGAGTAAAACCTCAACTGATGAGATTCCTAATGTGGTACAGCCAAATCCTCCACAAAATATTGCAAAACACACCCGGCAACCAAGTTATCGGGACCCTTGACACAGGTTTGACCACTCGATCCAAAAAGGTATACTCTGCATTTATTTCAACTATTGAACCAAAAAAAATAAAAGTTGCTTTACTTGATGAGTGTTGGATAAATGCAATGAACGAAGAATTAGTTCAGTTTGAAAGAGCTGATGTATGGGAATTAGTTGAAGAACCTAAGGATAGACAAATCATAGGAACTAAGTGGGTCTTTAGGAATAAATCTGATGAAGAAGGTTTGTTACTAGAAATAAGGCTAGACTTGTTGCTCAAGGGTACTGTCAGGAAGAGGGAATTGATTTCGATGAAACGTTTGCTCCCGTTGCTCGTATTGAAGCAATTCGTCTTTTGTGTGCTTTTGCTAGTTTTAAAATAAGTTTAAACTTTTTCAAATGGATGTTAAAAGTGCGTTTCTAAACGGTATCTTAAAGGAAGAAGTTTTGTTGCTCAGCCCCCCAGGTTTTGAGAATCATCTGTTTCCTGAGCATGTCTATAGACTTAAGAAAGCCCTTTATGGGTTAAAACAGCTCCAAGAGCCGGGTATGAAAAACTTAGTTTTTTTCTAATTAGTCAAGGCTTTGATAGGGGCACTGTCGATAACACTTTGTTTATGTATAAGTCTGGTCAACATATTCTCCTTGTTCAAATTGTGTTGATGACATTGTTTTCGGTGCTACAACACTCTCTTTATGTAACGAATTTGAAACTAAGATGAAGAATCAATTTGAAATGAGTATGATGGGGGAGTTATCCTTCTTTCTTGGCTTACAAATCAAACAATCTAGTCAAGGGATCTTTCTGTTCAACTAAGTATTGTCTTAACATGCTTCAAAATTTGGAAACGACCAATGTTAAAACCTGTTTCTACTCCCATGTCCACTTCTGTCAAATTAGGTAAGGATACTGACTGTAAAAATTGAGTGTAAGCTTTATAGGGGGATGATAGGTTCGTTACTTTACCTTACTGCCAGTAACCTGATATTGCTTTCTCTGTTGGGGTTTGTGCTCGTTTTCAATCTTGCCCAAAAGAAAGTCATTTAGCTGCTGTTAAACGAATTTTTGGGTATCTTAAAGGTACCAGCGACCTTGGGTCTCTGGTATTCGCTTCTGCACCTCTTGAACTTGTGGCTTACTCCGATTCTGACTTTGCTGGTAGCATTTCAGATGGGCATAGTACATCTGTGCGTGTCAATTTCTGGTACTTCACTGATTTCTTGGTTTAGTAAGAAACAGAACTGCGTGGCTTTATCTACTGCTGAAGCTGAGTACGTTGCTGCTGGTAGTTCTAGTACTCAGATTGTGTGGTTAAAATCACAACTAAAGACTTTGGTTTTAAAAATACCACTAATTTCATTACTTTGTGATAATACGAGTGCAATTAACATTACCAAAAATCCTGTCTTTCACTCCAGAACTAAGCATATTTCTTTAAACATCATTTTATTCGTGAGTTAGTTCAAATAAGGTTATTGCTCTTGAATTCATTGATACGGAAAATCAGTTAGCAGACATCTTTACGAAATCTTTGCCAACCGATAGATTTTATTCGTCTTCGAACTTGTTTGAATTATTTCTTTGACTGATGCTTTTAATGCTCTTAATTCCTCCTAAAACTATGTGATTCTGCTTTCCTTTCCTATTTATCTTATTTATAGTAGGTAATAATTCTCTTCCCCTTCTGTGTCTGTCCTCCTCTTCTTATATTCTCCATTATTTCCCGACTCTTCCTATTCTCCTCTTTCTCGTCTTCTTCTCTCCTTTACTGCTCCATGAAACTTCTCCATGGATTTCTTCAATCCTGATGTTGCTGCCCTTACCATGAAGCATGTGGTCTAAAACGAATGATCACATGCATGATTCCTCCCATCGAGCGATTTACAATCAGTTCTACTATGATAGGGATATCCCCCATCAGGTGTGCTCGATTCCACCTCCTTTAGTCGCTATAATCTGAATCATGCACCTTTGATTGCAAATCTGGGTTGGAGTGTAGTTCTCTGTTCCCCCCCTCCTCAGTGTATCCGGACATTGTTTACCAGTTCTATGCTAATCTGAAGCTTGCTGGACCTCTCTGTGAGGGGCGTTTCAGTACATATGTTGATGGTCACATCATCTTTGTCACTCCTCTGCTTTTGGCTCAGGTTCTCAGGCTTCCCAATACTGGTAACAAACTTTTCTCTTGTGATGACTTTCACTACTTCAACTTCGACCCTTGTGCTCCCTGAGTCGTTGGACTAGCAAATCCTTTACCGATCATGCTGTTACTGACGCCCTTTCTCTTCCTGATCATCTCAAAGTGTTTCACTTCTTTCTTACTCGAGTTCTTCTTCCTCATTCCTTGGGTCGGGATCTGGTGACTCCCCTCGATACCAAGCTCATACACTGTACTACATGGGTATTCCGTGAACTTTTGCTACCTCATGTTTGCCACAATGGCTAACTACGGCATTCCTGACTGTGAAGGAAGTCTCCCTTTCGGGCCTCAGATCTGCTCTCTTATTGCTAAGCTAGGAATCCCCTAAAATACAAATTTTCTGAAGCCACGTCGGTGGAGTACCTCCGAGCACAACACGTTCTTCGCCGTGTTGGGGGGTCCAAGTGCGTTCCTTTACTGTCAATGTCTCAGGGGAGAAATTCGTTACAACTGTTCTGGATGGATGCTGATGTTGTCAACAGCGCTGAAGTGACACAAGAGCACGACTCACTGTGTGGTTTTGATCACGACGACGCCTCTGACTTTGTGGAGAGTCCCGACTATCATTTTTTATAGCCTTGGGAGCTGTTCTTTTTGTGTTTTGTTTTTCAAAGAATTAAATCTTGAACTGCTTGGATTTCTGTCTTTCGGCCTGCTTTGATTTCTGTTCTTCAATCATGACTGTTGAGTGCTTTCGACTTCTTGGACTTAATTTGGAATTTTCTGAAATGCTTGGTGATTTTTCTCAGTCTTGTGGCTTGTACCTGGTCTCTCGTGTTTTTCTGATTGTTTTCAGGATAAGAACAGTTTTCACTCAAGAAAGAAAAGAAGGGGCCATTCACAGGCTTAGGGGAGTTTTGTTGGATTATAAGAATCCAAATGTGGAAATCTTGAAGCTCTTCTTTCATTCCTTCTCTTAAAAGATTAATCAAATATTTGATTGAGATTTCTTATGCTAACAATTTCCATTTGAAGACTACATTGGCTGGCGTTGGATATGTTTGTTCTTGCCGTTGTCTAGCTTTGGTAGGTTTGGATCCTCACAGCTCACTAACTTGGAAAGTGGAGCGCTGATGGAACTATAAACCAAGACAATGACAAGGCTCTGTACACTTGTTAATCCCATACCATTGCAGTCAAAGCGAACCTGTGCGGGAGCCTGTTCGTTGAGAGAGTTGAGTGTAGCGGGGAGCTGAGTTCGGTTTCAATATACGGGGAGTATATTGAAAGAAGTTCTTAACTCTTGTTGTAATTGGGTGTGGTGCATTATTAATAAGAGTGATTATCTCGAAGGGAAACCTTCGAGCGGGATGTACATCGAAGCTTTAAGCTCGGTGGAACCACGTTAAAATTGGTGTCGTCTTGTTCGTTTCGATTTTCTATTCGTTCTGTTACGAGCACAAAGCAAGACTCTGCTTCTCACATAGTCTGTACACTTGGGCTTCATTCAACGGTTGGGCCTGGACACTTAAGCCCAAGAAGTTGCTGTACAAACAGAGATAAGATTGAGATCATCAATCCTCTTTCTGAAACACTGTCTTCCATTTGTCGATCGGAGTTCTTAGAGCGAAAAGGAAACGCCGACTGAGCGCCGTCAGAGAAGGTTTGGTTTCTTCAATTGGTATCAGAGCGTCTGAACGCTGACTGAGCTTTCTTGCCGACAAGCGAGATCCGGTAACCTCATTTCTCTCTCTCTGTTCAGTTCTGGTTACTATGGAATCTTCCTCGAACCCGGTTACTCCGAATTTGCCTGTGTTTCTTGCAGATGGGTTTTCACAAAATCGGCCGCCTAAACTCGAAGGGGCTCACTACGGATACTGGAAGAACCGCATGGAGCTCTTCATTCTCTCCACGAATCCTGCGCTATGGAAAATTGTGAGCGAAGGGCCGATTGAGGTCAAGACCGCAGCTGGCAAATGGACTGAGGATGACATGAAGAGTGTGCAGAAGAATGCCCAAGCTATGAACCTGATGTACTGCGCACTAGGTAAGGAAGAATATAGTCGAATTTCTAGTTGTAGATCTGCTAAGGAAATTTGGGACAAATTATGCATTACCTATGAAGGAACTAATTTAGTCAAGTCTTCTAGGATTAATATGCTGAAACACGAGTTTGAACTGTTTAAAATGAGTCCTGGAGAGTCAATTAAAGATATGTCTGATCGGTTTCAGGATATTGTTAACAAACTAAATGCCCTAGGAAAAACTTATGAAAATGAAGACTTGGTTAGAAAATTTCTGTGGTCACTGCCAAAAAAGTGGAGACCTAAGATAACTGCTATTGAAGAATCGAAAAACTTTGCTGTTATTAATTTAGATGAGTTGTTTGGTTCACTATCAACTCATGAAGAGGTATTAAAAAGAGAAGATGATGGTGAAGAGTCTAAGCAAAAGAAATCTATTGCCTTTAAAAGTAATGTAGAAACTGCAAACGATGATATTGATAATTATGATGATGATGAGCTTGTTTTGTTATCTAAGCATGTTAGTAAACTTCTGAGACTTAGAAGAGATAGAACTAAGTTAGGATTCAATTCAAGAGGAAAAGAGGGTGAAAACTCTAGGTATTCTGGTGATAAGTCTTCACTTGGTAACGGAATTAAGACGAATAATAAAAATAAAAAGGAATCTGGAAGTAGTAGTAGCGGAGGTACGGTTGGCTGTTTTAAAATGTGGCAGGTCAGGACATATCAAAGTTGAATGTCCCCTGACGAAGAGGGAAAGAGCCTTCCAAGCTACATGGAGTGATAGTGATGAAAGTGAAAGCGACTCGGATCAGACTGAACAAGCCTTGATGGCTACAGCATCGACTCAAAAAGATGATATGCCTGAGATTCACTCACAGGTATCTACCGAGTCTCTTCTTTCTGATTATGAGTCTACTGAATATGATACTGATTGGTGAACATGTCGTTGTGATGCGTTCAACCAAATAACTACTAATGCTAAGAAAAAGCGTATAGCAGATCGTATTCGACTCGAGGTTTCTTCTAATCGACTACTTTGAAGAAGCTCGCAAATTACTCAGGTTAAAAACACGTTGTGCGTGGTGTGAGTTCCACGACTTCTAATCTATTAAGCAAAGGAAAACAAAAGACAGAAAGATTAAAAGATTGACTAACGGGAAGATAGACGAACTTCGATTTCGAATCCCCCTTAGATCACCAGAGCAACGACAATCACAAGATAGCGGTTTTCAATTCTAATTCAATCGGTTTCTATACACCACCATAACTCCTTACCCTTAGGTTTAAGACCGGCGAACGTTCGCTCTATCGTTCTAACTACCAAGATTAACTAGCCGCCCGGGTACGGTCGCCTCTCGCAACGACTTAATTAACTGGTGTAATTACTAATGATTAATGAGTTACTCTTGCAGTGAATTAACCCTAACCGGTTCCTACGAAAGGCACGCTCCAATTATAAGGTTAATTGTTCAATTCGATGTTCTAAAGTAAGGCGAGCGTTCGCTTCTATCCTTAGCTTAACAAGAATCTAATCTAGGGGATCAATCCAGACAAGAAACATGAACAATGAAGAACGAATCAAACATGCAAAGAGAAACTGATTGAACTTCGAATCTAATTACCGCCGATCCGTGACCGCTTTAAAGCCCTGGGTCACTTAGGGTTCATCTAATCTAAGCTCTACAAGTTCAGTTACTCATATCAGAAACAAGAAAATCAAAGGCAACAATGAAGATCATCATACAGAGGAAGAACAGATAAGAACTGAAAAACCTAATTCTGACGACTCCCGCGAAGCTTCAATCTCCTGGATCTTCAACTTTAAGCTCCGAGTTCTTCGAGGTGGAAGGATGGCGTCACGATCTCTCCACAGATCTTCGAACTCTCTAAACTCTATCTATCGACCCTAGAGTCGGCTGACTCTCAAAAGTCTGATTTGTGAAAATATGAATAATGATTGATGTGTTCTCTCTTTTGCTGCCGGCTGCTTCTTTAAATAGGTACGTTTTAGGGTTTCCAATACAGCGCCGGATTTGGAAGGGATTTTCGCCGAAAATAATGAAGTATTTTCGCCGAAAATATTCTTGCAATTGAAGACACCGCCGGCTGATTTCTCTGTACTCTATTTTCGGATCGAAGAGTTAATCAATTTCGCCGAAAATACCTTCTGTTGGCGCCAGTGATTTTCCCTTGCATTTTCGCCGAAAACCCTGGGCTCTTTTCGCCGAAGATGTTCTTCTCTTGACATCAGTTGGTTTACACTGTTATTTTCGCCGAAGATGTGGGCTTGTTTTCGCCGAATGTGTAAGTGTGAATGGGCAGATTTTCGGTTTGACTTTGATTGGCTCCTTTGATCGATTCCGGTTCAGTTCCTCGATGTTCCTATGCCTTAGACACGTCCATGGCTACTTTATTTGACGGCAAAAACCTGTGCTTACGCAAAAACACTAGAAAACCATCAAATAGACCCGAAAAGGGCCAAGGTAACACAAATGGCACGAGATAGGGCAATTGATTGAATATTCGTTATTCTACCCTAAAAACCATGTCTTAAGCAAAGAAATGTCGCTTAAATGAGGCTGATAATCACGTCAAATCGAGTGTCATCAAATACCCCACACTTAAGCTTTTGCTTGTCCTCAAGCAAACTGAACTAGAACACACTCAAAATCACAAATGACACGAGATTAAACCGAGATTCAATTCTAACAATTTGGTTTAGACTGTTCCACGTAGAAAGAGTGACCTACACATGCAAGAACATCAACGAAACAAGTTTTCGATCTGACTAATTTCTGCACACTTCAAGTAGTGGTTTTAACAAAGCTCGTTTCTTGGTAAAACAATTAATCATAATTAACCGACTACGATAACACCAATTCTAATGAGAAAAGACTTTAAGCTCTAGCCATGATATGGATGCGGAGGTAGGAAAAGTGACGTGGCTATCGACTCGACTTCATCCGTTTCTAGATCTGTACGTTACATGTTCTAGCTAGGACTGATTTAAACCACAATTTATTTCAAGTTTCAACTTCTTCCTTTAATTTATTTACTGCATACTAGTGCTCGAGACCAAACACTTCACTTAGGTGTTGGACCTGCCTAGCTCACAGTATTTGTGCCTTTGCTAGTGCTCAGCCCGAACACTTCACTTAGGTGTCGGGCTTGCCTAGCTTTATTTTCAGCACTTTAAAGAACTTAAAATTGATTCGATTAACTCAATTACTTGATTTAACCATTTAGCCACTTAATCCTAGCTAGTTATAACTTTTTACACAAGATTTCGAATTGGATTTCGGTCTAATCTCAAGCCACAATCACAGGTGAACAATACGAAGTGAAAAACATGGGAGAAGCTAGCATCTATCATCTTAGAACGGTGTTATCGAGCTTTGTTATTAACAGACCAATCAGTTCAATTAATTCAAGTTTCAACTACTGAAGTGATTTATGATCTGTTCTGACCTAGACTCATTTAATATCAGTTCCAACACGTTAGTTACAGGTTCTAAGTGGAACAGTCTAGACGTCATTGTTCAAAATTAAAGTCAATTTAACATCACAAGTCAAGAATTGAGCAATTCTATGCAAGAGAAATTTCAAATTTGAACCACAGAATCATAGATAGCAAGCAAGATCATGTAGAATCCTAGACTCCTACCCCACACTTAAACGGTTTCTATGTCCTCACAGAATTAATCTAGAGTAGAGAGATACGAAGAACCTGGATGGTGATGGTCGGTGTAGGGGATGAACACGGAGCGTCCGGAGCAGAGCGGAGTAGCTACTCAAGATCCTACAAATTAAAAACAACAAAAAGATCAAAAGGATACCGGGACAAGTGTCCCGGATCCACACAGAATAAAAGTCGAACAAAGAAGGTTAAGGGGAATTTTGAAAATATTTTGACTTTTTTTTTTTTCAAATTCACGGCACGACACACCTAGAGCAATCTAGATCATCCAAGCTCAATTAGTTCAGAAAAAATCACACCGAAACAGCAGACACGAACGAGGTAGACGGTATTAAACTCGTCGAAATTCAACAATCAATGTGTCAAAAGATTCGAAATTGAAAACCCAACAACTAACCTTTTAGACACGACTCAAGAAAATGGACGGAAAGCGACGAAATTGGCCAAAAACGGGAAAAACTTGTTTCGGGCATAACTGGAGCTACAGAGCTCCGATTTGGACGATCAAGTATGCGTTAGAATCGGACCGAAAAAAGGAATCTGATTTTCAAAACAGAACAAATTTTCGGCGAAAATTTCATAATATTTTCGCCGAAAATATCTTCGAAAACTGGCAAAAAATAATGAGAAGTTCACTGTTTGCAGTTTTCGGATAGAAATTTATTATTTTTCACCGAAAATACTTTTACTTTTTTTTTTTCAAAACCCAACCGAAACGAATCAAAACGAAAGGAAATTAAACTGACACTTTGGCTCCCCGAACCTGACTCGAACGACGAAAAAGACTGACTCAAAAATTCAAAAACGGACTCCAGCCGTGGGTTGCCTCCCACGAAGCGCTCTCTTTTAATGTCCTTGAGCCGGACGATACCTGTTAGGGACCCCAACTTAGGAGTTCCTTGAAGTCAATCGTCTTCTTCAAGGTGTGCGGTTGAGTGCCATGTAGCACTCCAGCAGGGTGATGTAACCGGTAGTGTTCCAGTAGATCGTGGTTCTGGTTGGATGACCAGTTCTTCTCAAATTCTCCTACTGGAGGAGGAAAGAGGTAGTACGGCGCGGCATGGTCAATGAGCTCCATCTTCTCTACAGGTTGACTCGGCGGAAGTGTAGGTGAGGGTATCTCCTTGATTTCTTCGTGCTCCTCTTCGGCTTCAACTTCAAGATGGATTGGCTCTTTGTCTTTATCAACCACCACCGCCAAGGATTCTTCTAGCTCATGATAGTCATGGACGGGCTCATCTTCTTCTTCGAACATCTCCTGAGCGTGTTCTTCAATTAATTGATTTGGTTGCTCGAGCTTGATGTCCGTCGTGAGACGAGCTTGCAGCTTCGAAATGAATCATCCAAGGCGGATTCTACTCTTGCCGTCTGTTGTCGATTTTGATGAACCTGTGAGTTTATCTCTTTGTGAGCTTGTAGCTCTGTAGAGATATTCTCCAAGAAGGATTCTATTCCGTCGTCGTTGTCGATGCTGATGAGCTAGTATATACATCTCTTGGTTATCCTCAATATACGGTGCTTCATCGACATACCACTCTTGGTACTGGTCATCCCACCTGTAATCCTGCATAATTAAAACTCAAAAACACCACCCAGGTAAATCATGAAAATATGGAGGAAAATTAAATGGTAAGGCGGAAAGGTAGAAGAATAATTTGCCAACTCTTCTTTCAAACAATTAGAAGAGTCCCGGCAACGGCGCCAATTTGGTGAACGTGTCGTTGTGATGCGTTCAACCAAATAACTACTAATGCTAAGAAAAAGCGTATAGCAGATCGTATTCGACTCGAGGTTTCTTCTAATCGACTACTTTGAAGAAGCTGGCAAATTACTCAGGTTAAAACACGTTGTGCGTGGTGTGAGTTCCACGACTTCTAATCTATTAAGCAAAGGAAAACAAAAGACAGAAAGATTAAAAGATTGACTAACGGGAAGATAGACGAACTTAGATTTCGAATCCCCCTTAGATCACCAGAGCAACGGCAATCACAAGATCAGCGGTTTTCAATTCTAATTCAATCGGTTTCTATACACCACCATAACTCCTTACCCTTAGGTTTAAGACCGGCGAACGTTCGCTCTATCCGTTCTAACTACCAAGATTAACTAGCCGCCCGGGTACGGTCGCCTCTCGCAACGACTTAATTAACTGGTGTAATTACTAATGATTAATGAGTTACTCTTGCAGTGAATTAACCCTAACCGGTTCCTACGAAAGGCATGCTCCAATTATAAGGTTAATTGTTCAATTCGATGTTCTAAAGTAAGGCGAGCGTTCGCTTCTATCCTTAGCTTAACAAGAATCTAATCTAGGGGATCAATCCAGACAAGAAACATGAACAATGAAGAACGAATCAAACATGCAAAGAGAAACTGATTGAACTTCGAATCTAATTACCGCCGATCCGTGACCGCTTTAAAGCCCTGGGTCACTTAGGGTTCATCTAATCTAAGCTCTACAAGTTCAGTTACTCATATCAGAAACAAGAAAATCAAAGGCAACAATGAAGATCATCATACAGAGGAAGAACAGATAAGAACTGAAAAACCTAATTCTGACGACTCCCGCGAAGCTTCAATCTCCTGGATCTTCAACTTTAAGCTCCGAGTTCTTCGAGGTGGAAGGATGGCGTCACGATCTCTCCACAGATCTTCGAACTCTCTAAACTCTATCTATCGACCCTAGAGTCGGCTGACTCTCAAAAGTCTGATTTGTGAAAATATGAATAATGATTGATGTGTTCTCTCTTTTGCTGCCGGCTGCTTCTTTAAATAGGTACGTTTTAGGGTTTCCAATACAGCGCCGGATTTGGAAGGGATTTTCGCCAAAAATAATGAAGTATTTTCGCCGAAAATATTCTTGCAATTGAAGACACCGCCGGCTGATTTCTCTGTACTCTATTTTCGGATCGAAGAGTTAATCAATTTCGCCGAAAATACCTTCTGTTGGCGCCAGTGATTTTCCCTTGCATTTTCGCCGAAAACCCTGGGCTCTTTTCGCCGAAGATGTTCTTCTCTTGACATCAGTTGGTTTACACTGTTATTTTCGCCGAAGATGTGGGCTTGTTTTCGCCGAATGTGTAAGTGTGAATGGGCAGATTTTCGGTTTGACTTTGATTGGCTCCTTTGATCGATTCCAGGTTCAGTTCCTCGATGTTCCTATGCCTTAGACACGTCCATGGCTACTTTATTTGACGGCAAAAACCTGTGCTTACGCAAAAACACTAGAAAACCATCAAATAGACCCAAAAAGGGCCAAGGTAACACAAATGGCACGAGATAGGGCAATTGATTGAATATTCGTTATTCTACCCTAAAAACCATGTCTTAAGCAAAGAAATGTCGCTTAAATGAGGCTGATAATCACGTCAAATCGAGTGTCATCACTGATGCTGGAACTGAATGTGATCTTCATACTATTATTAGTGAAATTCAAAGTGACTGTGAAAAGGTTGAGGCTAAGTATTGGGAGTTTAAGAGTAAACTGAAACTTGAAGAGGAAAGATCTAAGCTACTTGAGAATAAAGTTTCTGTTTTATTAAAGTCATGTCAAAATGTTAAAACAAATCAAAGAAGATTATTAATACAAAATAAAGTTTTAAAATGTGAACTAAGGAGCTGGTCTGCTTATCCAAATCAGTATTTTTACCAAAATTCAATAGTCTAAGAAGTATCTTTCACCAGAATAAATTTCAAGCTGTCACACACAAGAATGTAACACATGTTATGGGTTCGGTAGTCCATGTTTTAAATGTGTTAAGTTTCAAAAACAAGAGGCATCCAAGGCAGTCTGGATGCCAAGAAAAACGTGACTACTTTGTGTGCAGGTCTGTCTTCAAGCAGTTGCCTTTGAACAACATGAATGTATGCTTGATAGCGGATGCTCGCACAATATGACGGGTAATAAATATCTCTTTCTGTCTCTTAATAAAACTGAAAAAGGTAAGGTTAGTTTTGGTGATAACCGGTCGTGTCAAATTATTGGAAACGGTCAAATTGGTACAAAAGGAAAAGTTCTGTTAAATGATGTTCTTCTCATGGACGGTCTTAAACATAATCTGCTTTCAATTAGTCAGATCTGTGGTAATGGTAACTCTGTCATCTTTGAAGCCAATGCTTGTTATGTTAAGAGAAATATAGATAATGAAGTTATTTTTACTAGTTATAAAAAGGGAGACATATATATTGTAAATGTATGTCAGATTGATGATTTTGATAAATTATGCCTTGTCTCTGTTAAAACAGAAGAAAAACTTGCTTGGCATAGAAAACTAGGACACGTTAGCATTGGTATTTTGTCAAAACTTGGTAATTTGAGTCTTGTAAGAGGTCTGCCTAAACTCGATTATACTAAGGACTTCTTTTGTGATGCTTGTGCTAAAGGTAAGCAAAATAAGACATCCTTTAAAACTAAAAATGACATTTCTACTAATCGCTGTCTTGAGTTATTGCATCTAGATTTGTTTGGGCCTACGAACACAATGTCTCTCGGAGATGCAGATTTACAGGAAATTGATGATGAGGACTTTGGTCTCACACAATTTAGTGAAGCTGTCCAGTCACAGGAACAGTCTGAGAGTAAAACCTCAACTGATGAGATTCCTAATGTGGTACAGCCAAATCCTCCACAAAATATTGCTAAACGACACCCGGCAGACCAAGTTATCGGGACACTTGACACAGGTTTGACCACTCGATCCAAAAAGGTATACTCTGCATTTATTTCAACTATTGAACCAAAAAACATAAAAGATGCTTTACTTGATGAGTGTTGGATAAATGCAATGAACGAAGAATTAGTTCAGTTTGAAAGAGCTGATGTATGGGAATTAGTTGAAAGACCTAAGGATAGACAAATCATAGGAACTAAGTGGGTCTTTAGGAATAAATCTGATGAAGAAGGTGTTGTTACTAGAAATAAGGCTAGACTTGTTGCTCAAGGGTACTGTCAGGAAGAGGGAATTGATTTCGATGAAACGTTTGCTCCCGTTGCTCGTATTGAAGCAATTCGTCTTTTGTGTGCTTTTGCTAGTCTTAATAAGTTTAAACTTTTTCAAATGGATGTTAAAAGTGCGTTTCTAAACGGTATCTTAAAGGAAGAAGTGTTTGTTGCTCAGCCTCCAGGTTTTGAGAATCATCTGTTTCCTGAGCATGTCTATAGACTTAAGAAAGCCCTTTATGGGTTTAAAACAGGCTCCAAGAGCCTGGTATGAAAAACTTAGTTCTTTTCTAATTAGTCAAGGCTTTGATAGGGGCACTGTCGATAACACTTTGTTTATGTATAAGTCTGGTCAACATATTCTCCTTGTTCAAATTTATGTTGATGACATTGTTTTCGGTGCTACAACACTCTCTTTATGTAAGGAATTCGAAACTAAGATGAAGAATCAATTTGAAATGAGTATGATGGGGGAGTTATCCTTCTTTCTTGGCTTACAAATCAAACAATCTAGTCAAGGGATCTTTCTGTGTCAAACTAAGTATTGTCTTAACATGCTTTCAAAATTTGGCACGACCAATGTTAAAACCTGTTCTACTCCCATGTCCACTTCTGTCAAATTAGGTAAGGATACTGACTGTAAAAATGTGAGTGATAAGCTTTATAGAGGGATGATAGGTTCGTTACTTTACCTTACTGCCAGTAGACCTGATATTGCTTTCTCTGTTGGGGTTTGTGCTCGTTTTCAATCTTGCCCAAAAGAAAGTCATTTAGCTGCTGTTAAACGAATTTTTAGGTATCTTAAAGGTACCAGCGACCTTGGTCTCTGGTATTCTGCTTCTGCACCTCTTGAACTTGTGGCTTACTCCGATTCTGACTTTGCTGGTAGCATTTCAGATCGGCATAGTACATCTGGTGCGTGTCAATTTCTTGGTACTTCACTGATTTCTTGGTTTAGTAAGAAACAGAACTGCGTGGCTTTATCTACTGCTGAAGCTGAGTACGTTGCTGCTGGTAGTTCTAGTACTCAGATTGTGTGGTTAAAATCACAACTTAAAGACTTTGGTTTTAAAAATACCACTGTGTCATTACTTTGTGATAATACGAGTGCAATTAACATTACCAAAAATCCTGTCTTTCACTCCAGAACTAAGCATATTTCTGTTAAACATCATTTTATTCGTGAGTTAGTTCAAAATAAGGTTATTGCTCTTGAATTCATTGATACGGAAAATCAGTTAGCAGACATCTTTACGAAATCTTTGCCAACCGACAGATTTATTCGTCTTCGAACTTGTTTAGGAATTATTTCTTTGACTGATGCTTTTAATGCTCTTAATTCCTCCTAAAACTATGTGATTCTGCTTTCCTTTCCTATTTATCTTATTTATAGTAGGTAATAATTCTCTTCCCCTTCTGTGACTGTCCTCCTCTTCTTATATTCTCCATTATTTCCCGACTCTTCCTATTCTCCTCTTTCTCGTCTTCTTCTCTCCTTTACTGCTCCATGAACTTCTCCATGGATTTCTTCAATCCTGATGTTGCTGCCCTTACCATGAAGCATGTGGTCTATACGAATGATCACATGCGTGATTCCTCCCATCGAGCGATTTACAATCAGTTCTACTATGATAGGGATATCCCCCATCAGGTTGTGCTCGATTCCACCTCCTTTAGTCGCTATAATCTGAATCCTGCACCTTTGATTGCAAATCTGGGTTGGAGTGCAGTTCTCTGTTCCCCCCTCCTCAGGTGTATCCGGACATTGTTTACCAGTTCTATGCTAATCTGAAGCTTGCTGGACCTCTCTGTGAGGGGCGTTTCAGTACATATGTTGATGGTCACATCATCTTTGTCACTCCTCTGCTTCTGGCTCAGGTTCTCGGGCTTCCCAATACTGGTAACAAACTTTTCTCTTGTGATGACTTTCACTACTTCAACTTCGACCCTTGTGCTGCTCTGAGTCGTTGGACTAGCAAATCCTTTACCGGTCATGCTGTTACTGACGCCCTTTCTCTTCCTGATCATCTCAAAGTGTTTCACTTCTTTCTTACTCGAGTTCTTCTTCCTCATTCCTTGGGTCGGGATCTGGTGACTCCCCTCGATACCTGGCTCATACACTGTGCTACGATGGGTATTCCGGTGAACTTTTGCTACCTCATGTTCGCCACAATGGCTAACTACGGCATTCCTGACTATGAATGAAGTCTCCCTTTCGGGCCTCAGATCTGCTCTCTTATTGCTAAGCTAGGAATCCCCCTAAAATACAAATTTTCTGAAGCCACGTCGGTGGAGTACCTCCGAGCACAACACGTTCTTCGCCGTGTTGGTGGTCCAAGTGCGTTCCTTTACCTGTCAATGTCTCAGGGGGAGAAATTCGTTACAACTGTTCTGGGATGGATGCTGATGTTGTCAACAGCGCTGAGAGTGACACAAGAGCACGACTCACTGTGTGGTGTGATCACGACGACGCCTCTGACTTTGTGGAGAGTCCCGACTATCATTTTTGATAGCCTTGGGAGCTGTTCTTTTTGGTGTTTTGTTTTTCAAAGAATTAAATCTTGAACTGCTTGGATTTTTGTCTTTCGGCCTGCTTTGATTTCTGTTCTTCAGTCATGACTGTTGAGTGCTTTCGACTTCTTGGACTTAATTTGGAATTTTCTGAAATGCTTGGTAATTTTTCTCTGTCTTGTGGCTTGTACCTGGTCTCTTCGTGTTTTTCTGATTGTTTTCAGGATAAGAACAGTTTTCACTCAAGAAAGAAAAGAAGGAGCCATTCACAGGCTTAGGGGGAGTTTGTTGGATTATAAGAATCCAAATGTGGAAAGCCTTGAAGCTCTTCTTTCATTTCCTTCTCTTAAAAGATTAATCAAATATTTGATTGAGATTTCTTATGCTAACAATTTCCATTTGAAGACTACATTGGCTGGCGTTGGGATATGTTTGTTCTTGCCGTTGTCTAGCTTTGGCAGGTTTGGATCCTCACAGCTCACTAACTTGGAAAGTGGAGCGCTGATGGGAACTATATAAACCAAGACAATGACAAGGCTCCTGTACACTTGTTAATCCCATACCATTGCAGTCAAAGCGAACCTGTGCGGGGAGCCTGTTCGTTGAGAGAGTTGAGTGTAGCGGGGAGCTGAGTTCGGTTTCAATATACGGGGAGTATATTGAAAGAAGTTCTTAACTCTTGTTGTAATTGGGTGTGGTGCATTATTAATAAGAGTGACTATCTCGAAGGGAAACCTTCGAGCGTGGATGTACATCGAAGCTTTAAGCTCAGTGGAACCACGTTAAAATTGGTGTCGTCTTGTTCGTTTCGATTTTCTATTCGTTCTGTTACGAGCACAAAGCAAGACTCTGCTTCTCAGCATAGTCTGTACACTTGGGCTTCATTCAACGGTTGGGCCTGGACACTTAAGCCCAAGACGTTGCTGTACAAACAGAGATAAGATTGAGATCATCAATCCTCTTTCTGAAACACTGTCTTCCATTTGTCGATCAGAGTTCTTAGAGCGAAAAGGAAACGCCGACTGAGCGCCGTCAGAGAAGGTTCAGTTTCTTCAGATCACCGGTTCCACTGAAAGCAAGTCCACAAGTGGATATGTGTTTACGATTGGTGGGGGAGCAATATCTTGGAAATCCTCCAAGCAAACCTGCATAGCCCGTTCAACAATGGAATCTAAATTCATTGCATTGGACAAAGCTGGTGAGGAAGCTGAATGGCTTCGGAATTTCTTGGAAGATATTCCATTTTGGCCAAGCCGTTATCACCAATAAGTATACATTGTGATAGTCAAGCGGCGATTGGAAGGGCAGAAAGTGTTATGTACAATGGTAAATCTCGTCACATTCGTCGACGACATAACAGGTTAGACAACTAATCTCTAGTGGTGTTATCTCAATTGATTATGTGAAATCAAAGGATAACGTGTCGGATCCACTTACAAAAGGCCTAACTAGAGATGTAGTTGAGAAATCATCGAGGGGAATGGGGATATGGCCAAGGACATAATCAACATGACAGAAACTCTACCTAGTTGACTGGAGATCCCAAGATCTAGGTTCAAGGAGAAAACAAAGTTGTGTTTGATGGTTCGACATTGTCAAAATTTCTCAAACCCATTCTCATGATGACACAATGTTTAACAATAAGGGTAAGCCTATAAACGCAAGGTTTTTAATGGTTTCTAAGTTTGACCTCAAGTTGGTCAAATGATGTATTTATGAATGCATGTTTAGAAATCACCTATGTGAGTGTGAAGTAGAGCCGCATCAAGGAGAACTAGCGTAGGCCAAGTTCTCTACGCACCCATGAGACCAGGCGGTGTTCAGGGCTAAAATGAACACAACAGTGAGAACCAATGAACGGTTAAGGGTTAGCTGTGTGACATACGTTGTCTTAGTATACACAAAAAGTCTATGGTTCAAAGATATCAAATCTACCGATGGACGGTATGCTCGATGTATGTTCACTATGGAAAGTTCAAAGGGAAACCTAGTTATTCAGATGCAGCTAATTCTTACGAGCAAATCACACAGTTTTTGCATAGTTTTCAAAACTTAGCATTCTCCATTCATGTGGGGGATTGTTGGGGATTTGATGTGTGAATGAAGGAATGAGCTAAGTGGTGTTGAATACCACATTGCTAATTGATGGGAAAGTGGAGATAGATATAAGAAATCAAGCCCACTAAGGTTGGTAAAAGGCTTGAGATGGTGATGGGCCCTCGCGCCGTCGTCGTCGCCTCGCCTCGGCCTAAGACTCGGATTTGGTCAAAAGATTTGATTTGATTCAATTCTTTGCTGCCCGGCCGACTTGGTCTGACCTTCATCCAGAATTGTGGTTTGAACCCAACCCGAAACCAGGTTTTTTAAACCAGTTCAGTCGCGAACCGACACGAGTCAAACCGACCAACTGCCAGAAGGCACCCCTTCATTTACTATAAATAGAAAATCAGACCCTGCACTTTCTCCTACATATTTTCCCCTCTCTAAACTTATTCTCTGCACTAAAAAGCCTTTTTACATTCATTCTTTCAAAGAAATTGAGTCGTGTGATTGCGCCGTTCATTGTGTTCGCCGATCACCAGCGTTTGTAGCACCACTACGCTTGTGAGTATATTCGTTTTATCCTGGGAGAATTGATTCTGTTAACCTTGGGTGACGTAAAGGGGAATAACAATTCTTAAGGACAGATCGTGAAGTCGATCGACTCGAATTGTCATTTTGTTTGCATGCTTGTTGTTGATCTTATTTTGTAGTTTACGGTACCAATAGATTCATCTCCATGCAAGGATCATAAGAGGTAGTGAGCTAATCAGAAGTAAGATCATCTGAGTAGCTCAAATCATTTGAGTAGGTTAGGAGCAGGCTGGAGGTTTGATTGATTGGAGAAAACTGATATTAGGAGGAGATGATTGGATAATCAGTGTTAGAACTGATTAGAGAAAGGGAATTTGGGAGTAGATGCTCAGAGAAGGTGATTTGATGATCGAATGAGGAGTAGAGAAGAGCAGAGCAGGGACTTCATGGAGCAGGATTTTTCAAAAGAGGAAAGAACAGATTTTTGCAGGATTTTAGGTTGTGTATAAGGCCTAGTTTGATTTGACCCTTTTTCCCCTAATGTGAATGGGTCTGATCTACGTTGAAGTGGATCACTCGATATTATGATCTTGGTTGGATCAGTCCAACCTCCAAAGGCTGGACGCAGATCGCGTGCCCTACCCCGCCGGCCCGCAAGGCACACTTTATTTTTTGTTGAAACCAATTCTAAACGGAAAGATTGGAAGTAGATCATATTTAAGGGTACAATTTTGTTTAATAACATATGTCCTATTTTTAAATATGAATATCAACGGAAATTTCATAACAATAATTCTCAACAGAATTCTTGAAAGTAATAAAAGATGGCAGACAAAATTTGTTTTGATTCACCGATACAGATCTAACTTAATAATAGCTTATACTAAGATAAAATTATGAAAACTAATAATTTCAAATAAATATTATAATATTAATATGAAAGAATAACATGATGTTGGAAACTAAAATGAATTGAATAAGGCATCGGATCTGCTTCCAACCCTTCCGGATTGGACTATTCCAACCACTCAATCTAGAGGGACAATTTCGTCCTTTCCAAAAAAAATAATCTAATCTCATCCCTTCTTTCTCTTTTCATAGCGCCGCACATTTCTCTTCCATCTCTCACCTCCGTTTCACTTCCACCACCACGACCTCCACCACCACCGTCATCGTATATCTAATCTTTCTCCTCCTCCTCTCCCTTCGGCCTAGCTACCCCTACCTCCGGTCCAGACGAGTGAACCCCTCCGCCGGTCAATCCTTCCATGGAATCCCCCATTGCCGTATACCTAATCTCTCCTCCTCCTCTCCCTCCCTCCGCCGCACTTTGCTGTGGCCCAGCTACCCCCCGCCCCTCCCCGGTCCAGTCGAGTGACCCCCTCCTATTGGTCAATCCTTTCATGGCCTCTACCGATGCCGCCACCTTCAGAGGACTCGATTCAGCAGTCATCGAGACTTCCCTCGATGATAATCTATTCTGTCGTGAAAGGGATGAAGATCGAGAAGGACGATCTGGAGTGCGTTGTTTGTTTGAACGAGTTCGAAGACATCAGGGTCATTTGCCCATATCTTTTTAAGAATAAATTGGGAGTAAATAAACAGAATGCATAAATTGTAAGTGCAGAGAAAGACGAAGAATGAAATGTGCAGAAGATTGAGTGAGCAGGAAGAAGAATGGGGGGAGAGATGGAGTCATATCTCAAGGTTGAAGAAGAGTGACTTCTTTGAATGTTAACTAGTTAACCAAGTAAAAATTACATAACTAGTTAGATAACCCTTGTTAACTAGTTATCTAATCATGATGTTAACTAGTTAACTCGATAGGTTAACTAGTTAACTAATTTTGATAACTAGTTATCAACTAAAAATCTTGTTAACTAGTTATCTTAATCGTGATGTTAACTAGTTAACTAGGTAAGAACAACATAACTAATTAGATAACCCTTGATAACTAGTTAACTCGATAGATAACTATTTAATAACTAGTTAACTCGACTGGATAACTAGTTAACTCGACTGGTTAACTAGTTATTAGTAAAAAAATCAAGTTAACTAGTTAACTGAGCATCGCCGGAGTTTGGTCGATCACCGGAAAAGTCACAGGAGCCTCACCAGAAAAGTCACCGGAGACGGTGGTTGATCGCCAGAAAAGTCACCGGAGAGCGGCAGCCGGTCACTGGAGAGAATTTAATATTTAAAAATAAAACAAAAATTAAATTATGTGTGAAATGTCATAAATACTCTCTATCAACCTAGATCATTTGATTGGTAAAAAAGGATAAAAAAAATAGTCAAAAGATGATTCACTGGTCAGGAAAAGGTTGTACCAAAATCCAATCCTCCCAAATAGTTGTACCCTGGTCAGCTGCCATTGAACAAGGTCTGACCAGTTTTCATATTGCGGTCAAACTAGCCGAATATCACAGTTGAACCGGATAGGTAACCGGTTTGAGTGGTAACATGAAAACCGGCTGCCGCTTTCTGGCGGATGGGAGGTAGCCCTTTAATTAGGTGTTTCTGTAGGGCTGGAGTGAGCTGTCGTTTTTTTCCGAATGTAGACCTACAAAACTAGTTTCAAATCATTATGAATATGCTAGACCACGATAGCAACACCTTTCAGCACTTTCCATTCATCATTGATCACTCTTCCTAACTCATCATTCAAGACTACTACTTGCTTCCTTCTGCCAAATACCAGAACTTTAAAGCAACAGAAATCTACTCTCCATTCTCAAGGTTCCTAACTATCCAACCGGAATCTCATTTCCATTAACTTAGGGGTCCGTGCGAAAATGAATGCAGTGGAATTAAAATCCTGAAGGAATACGATTGCTGGGAAAAACCCTAATTCATTCTGGATTTTAATCAACAAAACCTGAATATTCAAATAATCAAAATTATTCGAACATTCAAAGAAAGTGGAATAATATAACACTTTAGCTTCATAAAAAATTATATGAGTTGCATCTCATGACCAATGGTGGTTCAATGTTAATCCATCTCAGCTATTAGAATTAGTGGTGGAAGTTTGGGTTTGAGATTGGGGAATTCCCCTTCCCAAATTAAAATTCCCCAAATTATTTAGGGAATTGGGAACCCATATACCAAAATTAAAATTGAAAATTGGTTTTGGGTTTAAGAAATGGGAATGGGAAATTAAGTTTGGGTCTGGGAAAGCCCAAATACCAAACTAACCCATCAAACAAAGTCTAATCCGTAAGAACATTTTGTTTGGGATTTAACCCGTCAAACTTTTTGCTGGTAAAGTTTGAATAAAAAATATGTTGCCATAAATTATACTTGCATAATTCAATTGTCAAGATTATACCGTCAAAATCCTTTTAACATTTGGGATTCTGCCGTCAAAATTTTGCTATTGAATTCCACCAATTAGGATTTAGGGTATTATCGCTAATTTTTGTCGATATCGACGAAAATTTGGCGGCAAAGAAATTCTGATGACGTCGATGAAAATATGACGGCAGAATTCTGGTGACATAGATGGAAATTCGGCGACATCTGTGAAAATCCGACGACAAAAATCTGGCGGCGGAGAAAGTCCAGCAACTTAGATGGAATTTGACGGTGGAATTTCGGCGACATCGATGAAAATTATTCGGCGGAAGTTCGGCGACATTTGCGGAAGTTTGGCGGCGAAGTTTAGCAGTGGTGATGAAAATCTGGCGTCAGAGGAAGTACGGCGACATCAATGGAAATTTGGCGGAAAAATTCCTGCGACGTGTTGAAAATTCGTCAGCAAAATTCCGGCGTCATGTGCGGAAGTCCAATGACAAAAATCTGCGGCGAAAGTTTGGCGGTGGTGAAAAAATTCCAACAACAAAAATCCGATGACGTCAACAGAAATTCGGCGGCGGATGTTCGGCGACATTGTTAAATTCTAACGAAGGAAATTCAGCACCGAAACTTTGGCGGTGGTGATGGAAATATGGCGGCGGGGAAAGTACGGTGACATCAATGGAAATTTGACGACGAAATTTTGGCGACAATACATTCATGAAAATTTGGCGGTGGAAGTTCGATGGCATCTGCGAATGTCCGACGACAAAAATTCAGCGGCGAAAGTTTGGTGGTGTTGACGGAAATCTGGCGGCAGAAGTTTGGCGACATTTTGGAAAGTACGACAATAGAAATTTGTTGGCAAAAGTTTGGCGGTAGTGACAGTAATCCGGCGGCGGAGAAATTTCGGCGACTTAGATGAAAATTCGTCGGCAAAAGTTCGGCGACATATGCAGAAGTCCGAAGATGAAAATCCGATTACAAAGTTTTGGCCAAATTTGGAAAAGATTCCATGTGTTAATTTGAATTTGGGACTTTGGGATCCCGATTCCCAAATTAGAATTCCCGTTCCCGAATAAAAATTCCCAAATTAAATTCGGGATTGGGAATGAGAACTCTAATTTGGGATTTGGGAATTGGGATTTTGGAAATATGGGAATGGGCCTCCCATTCCCTCCCAATTTCCACCCTAATTAGAATATTATAGAAGTTTTGTCCTTTAAAAAGGATGAACCAAAAAGTTGTTCTCTCACGTTAGAAAAATAGAACATAAAAGTGGTACTGTTGAAAAAATCAAGGAAAAAAATAGAAAACCTGCCATCTCCTTCCCTTTTTCAAAGAGATTTGAAAACCCAGTCGGAGCTCATTTGAAATTATGCCCAAATTTGAAATCTACCGGTTTTGTGTACCTTGGTTTGCTCGAAAAACAAGAGAATTGGACCAACTAGAAATTCAGCTGAATTCCTAACCCAATTACTACGTGAAAACGACCCACAAAAATGAACCACGGATTAGCTAGGTTGGAAGTTTGGTCACTGGAGTCATTACGATCAAATTACCAAACTGCCAACCTCCCCCATTTAATTTAATTTGACAATTCAGAGAACCACAAACCACAAATCACAATCAAATTCAATCAATCAGTATATGGTTAAAGCTTTAATTGTGTATATATATAGTAGTAGATATCTCTGACACTTGCTATTATGATATATGCTATAGTAACCTTATCATTCATTGAAGAATGATGACGTCTATGCTGCTACTGTTCTTCCTCCTCCTTATTCTTCCTCTACTGGTTGTGTACGTTGTTAGGAAGAGCAGATCTTCCATAATCCCAAATTGGCCTCTAATTGGTATGGTTCCATCTCTACTTTGGCATGTTTACCACAACCTTCTACACGACCTCATCACACAAATCCTACAACAAAACAGAGCAACTTTCTTCTTCAAAGGTCCAATCTTCACTAATCTCAACTTCTTTCTCACCTCTGATCCAATCAATCTTCACCACATTTTCAGCCGCAACTTCCCCAATTTCCCCAAGGTATACCCTATCCATCTTATGCACTACTCTTAATTAGTACACATATTTAGCTAGCTAGCTACTCAGAGATTTTAGGGTCTTAACTCTTAAGGATAAGATGAGCATCATATCTAAGTGGATAAGGGACTTTTGTTTCTCTGGTGAACGCTCCGATGACGCGCGTCACGGTGACGCCGACACGTGGCAGGCGCCTCATTGGTCCACTTAAGACTAATTTTTTTAGCTCATATTTAGTGTTCTAAGTTTTATGAATGTATTAAAAAGTCACCCAATTCAATGAATTCGTCAATCCGATTTTCCATCCAACATCCCATCCATTAAGTTAAAGACGTGTTTGAAAAACACCATTTATTTACCTTCTTCTCTCAGAAACACCATTCACTTTACCAACCCCTCAACTGCTTTACACAAGACCTCAAACACCATTTCTCATCTCTAAATTCAATTCACCGAAATCAACAACAAATTATTCCATCTAATATTCCATCGTTAAATCAAATTACTCCCCCTTATCTCATTATCATTACCAGCAGGGATATTCATTTACCACCGACCCTCAATCTCCTTCCATTCTTTCTGATCGCCGACGGTGAACACGAATGGTGGTGCGACGGATCCGGTTGGATCCATGTCCGCTCGACAGCAGCGGCTTTCATTCACCTTTTGCTCGAAGGCGTCGACGGACGATTCTCCTACCCAACAAGCAGCAGACGACGATGCTCCTCGACAAGCCGCCGGGAGAGGAAGCTGAAGGTCGGAATCCAACTGCCAACGAAAATGTCTCAGTACGCTAAGAAACCCGCCGACGATCCCCTCGCTATTTGATTCAGGGACACATTGAGTTGCAGCAACAGCACTACCCCCAAGAAGAAGCCTGCCGATTCCTCCAAGGAACTGGATCTGGGTTCCCCTGTTTCGCCTCTGCCGACGCGTAACCTAGCTGCTGCTACTTCCACCACCGCCGCCGCCACCACATCCAGCGGCAGTACCTCGGGATCTTCCGGCTCCGTCTCTGGAAAAGCTGGGAACTGCAGCGAGCTTACTTCCGAGATCAGCACTGCCAGGCTGGATTCGGCTCGATCGGGTCCCAACAATGGGCGTGCCTCGCATCCGGGTCACCGGAGATCCAGCTCCGCCGGAGCACCTTTGATTTACGCCGGGTCGAGCTTTGGGTCCTGGCCGAGCAATGGGGCGACCTCCGCTGCTTCTCCCGGGCCGAATTTGCTCCCCAGTGGTAACATATGCCCTTCAGGCAAAATCGTGAAGAAGATCAGGTTGCCGAGTCGGTAAATAAATGGTGTGTAAACTTATTGAAGAAGAAGGTAAATAAATGGTGTGTTTCAAACAAGTCTTTAACTTAATGGATGAGATATTGGATGGAAAATCAGATTGACGAATTCATTGAATTGGGTGACTTTATAATACATTCATAAAACTTAGAACACTAAATATGAACTAAAAAAATTAGTCTTAAGTGGACCAATGAGGCGCTGCCACGTGTCGGCGTCACCAGTGACGCGCGTCACCGAGCGTTCACCTTGTTTCTCTTATTATTGTCCACCCGCCGCCCGCTACCTGATATTATATATGTTTGAGATATTATATATTGTTTCCTCCATAGATATTGTTTCCTTAATGATATTTTTGAGATATCCTAAAACTCTAAAATGAGAGATCTTGGATATAGGCTTATAAATTTATTATGGAAACTATGTTCTATAAGTGATATTGAAATGATGAATTATATTATTCTTCATAAATTATCATTTGTGCTATGGAACAATAGGATAATTTACTTTTAAAAGAAATATTTACTTGCTAAATATGATGAAAGTTTTTAGCAACAAATAATCCTTTTGAATGTAGTTTTTTCTTTAAAATTACGTTGAATTGTTTTTTTTTTTTGGATGAATTTGAATTGTTTTTCAGGAAAACTCAAACACAAAAATTCTCCACATAAATGGAGAAATCTCTACTCATCCATTCCAAAATTAATTCATGTTATCGTTTCGTGCGTCCCTCTCTTCTTTTACTATGATTTTTTAAAATTTTCCCATTCAAATCTATTTTCTCAATCGTAACGAGGTAAAAATGTCATTTACACGTTAATTTATCCATTATAGTTTTCAATCCAGTTGTTAGATTTTTGGAGTTGCTAATGAATTTTAGGATTTCAAATTTAAGAAGTATATTAAAATAGTTTTTGTTTGATTTGTCATATATATACTACATTTTTATTGAGTGCTTGAATGCGTAATGATGACATATATTAACAAAATTTGCATGGTAGTTTGGATAAGGAATCTATTTTACAATGTTTTTGGAATATGAAATCTTGTCATAGTGAGTTATAAATATTGTATGAATCTTGAGTATTATTACATTAACTTTTTATTTCGTTTATTGTTAATTTATTTATTAAAAAGACTAGAACTAAGCATATAAAGAAGTCTTATAGTAATATTCATGAAAAAAGCTAAAATCAAGTACACATGAGCATACTAGAACTATTGTAGGAAAATTCACCTTTCTTATGCAAATCTCTCTCTTATTTTATCATTAAGCCTATTCCATTCATGTTATATGTGTAGGCTTAGAAATGAAGTTGCCTCGTCATATGTAAAATAATTGGTAACTTTCAATAGTTTTGGTATAACTGTTAGATGAAATAAAAAAAAGGAAAAGGTAATGTTTGCCTCTTTCTAACTTTAATCAAGTTAACTAAATTTAGCTCATTAATTACTACAAAATACTTAATTTTTTATTCTTTCCTATTATTACCAACCAATCAATCAAGTCCATTCCATTCCAAATTTTTTCATTACAAAATCTTTCCTGTTATAATTTGATAAAACTCACCAATAAATGACAACAACCATTAAATATGATTAATTACACATATACCAAAAAAGTCACACATCAACACTTCTTTCATCCATATTTGTTGTTGACTGAACTAAACTAAAAAGAAGAAAATTGTAAAAAAAAAAATTAAAAATTAGTTTTTTTTGGGATTTTAATTTTCATATAATATTAAATAAATAAAATTATAAACAAAAAAGTTCCTAAAAATAATTTTGAGTGTCTTATTTTCATAAAAAAAACCTATTTCTAAACAAATTTTTTCTGAAAAAAATTATCATACAGAAAAATTAATATTAAAAAGTATTTATATTTTTTAGTTTGTTTATTTATAAGTTTTAATTTTATTTTCTAATTTTAGTTCATTTTCTTATTTATCATTTAGTTGAGTTGATTCGCTAGAGAATATGAATGAAAATCGCCAATGTGGCAAGTTAATGTCATTAACTACGGACGAGTCATATTGGTGAGTCATCATTTAACTGAGTTTTGGATGGAATGACTTGATTGTTAGGTTGGTAAAGTAAGAGGTGGTAAATCGAGCGTTTTGTAGTACAGGGGGCTGTTTGTTAAATGTTAATTCTGCTAAGTAGAGGTGCGCAAAATACCATTAATCATCACAATAATAAATCGGTTTTTAGTCCTACTTATCGATATAGTATTAGAGAATTTGATTCTTTTATAAAAAAAAAAATTAGAGTGTGTTATAAAAAAAAGTTGTTAAATTTGATTATTTTAAAGACTATGAATATTGATATTAGATTTAAATACGTGGTATTTCGAAAAAAAAAAGATTTAAATACGTGGTATATGATTGGTCAATACTCAATACAAAATCTTATGTTGAGTACTAAAGAGCTCTTATTTAATTTGAATTTGGGGAAATAGGGATCAGACCTGAAGGAAATAATGGAGCCATTAGGAGATGGGATATTCAACACAGACGGCGATTCATGGAAGATGCAAAGAGAAATGATCCATTCCTTAATCAACACTTCCAAATTCGAACAGCTCCTTCTCAAAACCCTCCAACGCAAGCTTGATTCTGCCCTTCTCCCCATTCTCCACAACGCATCTACATCTTCATCATCCCACCTTGACTTGCAAGACCTAATGAAGCGATTCACATTCGACACCATCTGCTTACTAGTACTTGGATTCGACCCTCAATTCCTTTCCATGGAACTTCCTCACCTGGATTACGCTGACGCTTTCGATGTCATAGAGGAAGTGATCGTGTACCGCCATTGCGTCCCTCAGTCTATGTGGAAGCTCCAGAAATGGCTCCGAATTGGGGAAGAAGCCAAGATGAGGAAGGCTTCTGAATGCTTTGTCAAGTTCTTGGATGAGAGGATACAGGTGAAGAAACTAGAGATGCAAAAGCAGGGGAAGAATGATGATGATTTTCTGACACAGCTTATACGGGAAACCCAACGAATTGGGAAATCAGATGTTTTTCTTAGAGATGCTGCTTTTAACTTGCTTGTAGCAGGGAGAGATACAATTGCTGCTGCTCTGACTTGGTTCTTCTGGCTTGTAGCCATCAATCCTGCTGTTGAGGATAGTATTCTGGAAGAGATGGATCGAGTGATCATTACTAGCAGAAACAGTATCATTCCAAGCTTGGAGGAACTGAACAAATTAGTGTATCTGAAGGGAGCTATATCAGAGACACTGAGGCTTTACCCATCAGTTCCATTCGAGCATAAGCAATCACTGGAAGCAGATGTGCTTCCAAGTGGTCATGCTATCAGGAGCAATACAAGAATTGTGTTATCTCTGTACTCAATAGGAAGAATGGAAGAGATATGGGGAAAGGATTGTATGGAATTCAAACCAGAGAGATGGGTTATTTGGCAGAGTAGTAGTGAAGAAGAGAAGAAGATTGTACATGTACCATCGTATAAGTTTCCAGCATTCTTGGCAGGACCAAGGACTTGCTTGGGGAGGAAGATTGCATTCACACAGATGAAGGTTATAGCAAGTAGTGTACTGAGTAAGTATAAGATTGAGGTTGTGGAAGGGCATCCTGTGGTTCCAGTTCCTTCCATTCTATTGTTTATGAGATATGGACTCAAGATCAAAGTTTCCCAAAGGACATCATTTGCTTTGTAAGTTATGGTTATTATATTATTGGAGTTTAAGAAAATAAATAAAATGTCTGGAGGAGTCAAACAAGGAATAAAATAAACTTCTGTTGACAAAAAATGATTCCTATCAAGCCAATGATTCTAATCCTATAGCTTACTAAAGCTTTATGCCCTGTTTCTCCAGCTGACATTGAAAAAATGAAACTAGTTCCCTATGATCTTGTTGTAGGGTTTGTTAAGTACTCTATGTTATGTACTTGTCCTGACCTGGCACACACTACAGCAAATTGCCAATTTAACAGCGGCAGATAAGCCGTTTAACAGCGGTCGGCCTCACTGTTATTTATATTTAACAGCGGTCGCTGCCCGCTGTTAAACTGGCCAATGCTAAGCCATTTTAACAGCAGCATACGGGGGCCGCTGTTAAACTATAGCAAATTAACAGCGACTTTAACCGCTGTTAAAATATAAACCATTTAACAGCGGCCTATGGCCGCTGTTAAATTAAAAAATCCTGCACAGCAGCAACTGTTGCTGTGCAGCTCCTAATTTCAATTTTTACGGTATTCAATATTTGAGACATTGTATTATGTACACAAATTTATAGTTATCAAACAACTACTTCTCATTAAACAAAGTCATTGTTCATAATCTCACTTAAATGTCAAAATGTACTAAGTATCAAGATAAAATAAACACACATTACTTAACTAATTTGTCCTCTACTAACACACACGTACAATGTCGATAGCATCTAACTAAGCGTCATCATCGTTACTTTCATCATCATTCTCTCTTTCAAACTAGGGTTCATCTACAAATGTTCAAAAATCATCAATATTCACAATCCATCAAATGTAGACTAGATTTTCTTAGGGTTAATACACCTTTTTGCCCCTCTACTATGCAAAGTTAACAAACATACTCTTTTACTATTTTCTAACCGATTTAACACCCTCTACTTTGAAAAGTTTAACAAATATGCCCCTCTATTTATCTTTACATCTATTTTTCGTCTAATGAGTTGATTATACGTGCTACGTCATATTATTTGTCCACAATATCTCTAATTGGGATGTCTACAAGGTGAAAATATTTAAATTAAAATGAAAAGATAAATGAAAAGCACATTATAATCACTATTATGTATGGAGGTGTTTGTGGTATTCCTTTTATTTTTCTTACTAATTAAAATAATTTTCGATTGTGAACATTCCAAACAGCGATAAGGTGTACAAATAATATGACGTGGCACGTACAATCAACACATCGGATGGAAAATAGATGAAAAATTAAACAGAGGGGCATATTTGTTAAACTTTTCAAAGTAGAGGGTGTTAAATCAGTTAGAAAATAGTAAAGGGGTATGTTTGTTAACTTTGCATAGTAGAGGGGTAAAAAAGTGTATTAACCCATTTTCTTACCTCCTAACAACATTTCTAACCTAATCAATACCACAATTCATGGCGGCGTTAAAGAAGCGGCAGCGACGGCGTCAGAACGGTAGCGGCATGGAGATGAGTTTGCAGGAGGATGAGGAGAATCGCGAACTCTGTCCTCGATTCTTAATATATACGGAAATTTAACAGCGGCTAAGTGGTCGCTGTTAAATCATTTAATTAATTTAACAGCGGCTTCAAATGAGCCGCTACTAAACTAAATTAACAGCGGCCCGTACTTGGCCGCCGTTAATCTGTTGCTGTTAAATCGACAGTTTCTTGTAGTGACATGTCATTAGTGTCTTGAGCAAGTTCATGTCCAACCTAGGTGAAAGACACTCACATACCATGAAATATGCCCTTAGGAACATCTCTGCACGGACAAGAAACTTGAGTATGGTTTATGCCAGACACACAATCGATCTCGATCTTCTGGGTTTTGTAGATGCTGATTACGGGAACAATAAGGACAATAAAAAGTCCACCACTCCCTTCTACCATACATGGGTTGATAATTCCATTTCTTGGAAATCTCAATTATAGTCCATTGTAGATCTTTCGCCCACCGAGACATAATATATCGTTGTTGCCGAGGCCTGCAAAGAAACCACACGGTTGAAAGGAATTCCTTATGAAATTATGAACAAAGATGTTATCGCAGTTCTTCACATCGACAACCAAAGTGCGTTTTTCTTATGCAAAGACCCAATGTATTATAAGAGAACCAAACACATAGATGTTCGGTACCACTACATCATGGATGAAGTTGAAAAGGAGAACCTAAAATTGCTAGAGAGGTAAATTCAACAAATTTTGGTACAAAGATTGTTCCTACTAACAAGTTTAAGTTTCGCAAGAACGCTCTTCATGTCGATGGTGTTACCTAATACTACTTTGAGGTCCGAACGTTGGAGGTTTTACTCAGAAGTGCACTAAGGGTTGTGGAACTCAGAACATGGTTTAGAATGGCATTTGTTGTACTCTTAAAACCAAGTTTCTAACTCAGACCTGACAGTCTAGATGGCAAGGTTGAATCTTAGTTCAACAAAACCAGTTTTTCTCCGTCTAAGTGATTAAGTCCCTCTTTAGTGAAGCAATGCGTTTAGTTTCTAGAGTTCCGGTATAAAAGGCAGCCATGTTGCCTTTGTGTTGGTCACGCTCTCTACTCTAACTATTGAAGAATCATTACCCTTGATTTTGTCTATCGAGAGAAGAAGTCGAAGGGCCCCGCTCTGGTGTTCGTTGTGACCGGTCGAGGAGGATAGTGTAGTAGCTCAGATCATCAGTTCCTGGAAAACCTACTGGTGTTTCCTTTGCCTTGAAAGGGGGTTGAATCTTTTTCTTTGTTTCCTTGTTTCTTCGCTAATCTAATAGTTTTGAGTTGTAGTTCGTCTTTAGGATTTTGGTTGAGTTTGGGCTCTATTGTAGCCGATTGTTTGTTCCTCATTCTTAGTACAACTTTCTAGGTTGAGTCTCCCATCCGTCTCGGGGCTTCGCAGATTAGGGCTTGTTTATAGTCTGAACATGAAGCTTTTGGTAAGATAATGAGTTGCGATTATGAGAATCTATGTCGTTGATTCTTCACCTGGGAGTAAACTTGGCAATTTTGGACCAAACTCGAACCCGCCCAAATTTTAGGGTCGGCTTTGCTATTTTGGTATCTGAACCCAAAATTACCCAAACCCGAGAACCCAGTGGCGGAGCCATACATCAGCTAATGGGTCTTGGGACCCCACTTGAAAAATAGTGCTATTAAAAATCCAGCACTGACAACGCGCAAGATCAAACACTTGGCCACACCTGTACGAGACTGTGTTTTATGAAAGGTATGGTAGTGATTATTATATATATTTTTATGATTGGCGTGGATTTGAACTTATGACCTCTTTCATGGAGGTTTAGTTATTTTACCAGTAGACTACAAAGTCTATTATAATAAGAAACGAAATTACGTTTCCAAATAGATTCTTCAACCCTAAATTTTCTTATCTGATGACTACTCTCCCTCTAAACACAATTCTAGCTCTTTCTTCTTCGTGACTCCGTCCGACTCTTCCTTCTTCAACCTCCATCATCATTCATTGGTAGCAACTGCAAGTGTGGAAAGAGCTTTTTCTACAATGACTTATGTGAAGAACAAACTCTAAAATCGGATGGGTGATCAGTACGTCCAAAATATGAAAACATGATGTGGATCGGTATAAATAAATAATATCTTATTTTTAGTTTTTACATTTTTTTTACTAATGGGACCCCACTTAGCTTAATTCCTGGCTCCGCCAATGCGGGAACCCGATATTTTTTGGGTAGGTTAGGGCCGACCCGAAAGCCCGACATTTTTTGGGTGGGTTAGGGTCGACATTTATTGTATATTTAATCCGTCTAAGGTTTTATGAAAATATTGTGTACGCAAATAGAGAATAATAATTACCTTATCCAAGGTCTATGCCGGAGAATTGACTCCCCCCTCCTTGATGTATGTGTTGGTGTGACCATGGCTTCCTGGGATGTCAGGCAAATAGTGCGGCACATTGTGCGTTCGACATACTCTAAATTGTCTCCCAAGTTAGAGTTTGGCAAACTTCAAGGATTGAGTTGACACCCTTTTTTAAAGAGTTAAAAACACTGGTGATCACTTAAGTATGGTATGTAACAGCGTAGTCATCTAATTATGTTTTGTAACAGCGTGGTCACCTAACTATGTAAATCGTAACCGACAGACATCTCCGTCGATTTTTTACCGAATCTTCAGTGAATTTGCCAGCTCAGAGGGTCACATCAACAACAAAATATTTTTATTCCATTTTCTCCATGTTAACATATTATTTTGCTGGCTGATGTTGTCTTCTGAGCTAGCAAATTCGCAGGAGATTTGGTGAAAAATCGTCGGAAATACATGTCGGTTATGATTTACAAACTTAGGCGACTACGTTGTTACAAAACATAGTTAGGTGACTACGTTGTTACATGACTCATACTTAGATGACCGTCAGTGTTTTTAACCCTTTTTTTTAATGTATGACTATCTCCAATTCTCCCGGGAGCTATCTTTTCCTTTACAAAATTTGCGAATCATTGAGATTCTTGAGATAATTAGATACTGACCCTTGCTTGAGTAACTTGAGAAATAGCAGTCATCCGGACTGGATCTTTTGAAAGTTAATCTGGCAACAACGAAAACTAATTAATCTGTTTACAGGAAATTACAAACAGAATAGGTTTCAGATTAACTCCCAATGCCTTTGTTTCCATAAACGCGTCAATGGCATATTCATAAGTTACAATTTTTCCTTATTTTCTTAAAATTTATATGTATAGAAAACAGGGAGAGGATCTGCGTCCAGGAGTTTTCGGTTTGGACCATTCCAAACTCAAACACGGTAGGGGTATTTTAGGTATTTTTTTAAAAAAACCCTAACTCACTCCAACCAAAATGCGTCCTTCTCCTCCACAACTTCTCCGCGATCTACATCGGCCAGCTCTACGCCGACGAGAAGCAAGCCGCCTCCACCTCCCACCCCACTGCCCCCGCGCCGATCAGACCATTCCAATTCAAAGATTGATTCGTTACAGGGGGGTTTTCAAATCGAGATCTACTAGATGAATTTGGATCTAATCGAAGACGAGGATTGCAATTTGGTTTCGAGATGGAGGTTGGAAGCAGGGGAGCTGGAAGTGTTTGTTTAGGATGTTGATCGGCGGTTAGCAATGGCGGCCGATGACCAACAGACGATGGACGGCGGAGCAATGGAGGCCAACCGAGCAGTTGCGGCGGAGCGACGACTGGCGTTGACCAGAGACGATCGTCGACGGTCAGCAACACTAATCTTGATGGCGGCTCTACTCCGGGAGACGAGACGGATGATGGCGATGGCTTCGAGATCGACGGAGGACAACCGGACTGCTGCAGCACTCCGACGACGACGGCGGCCCAAGCAGGACCAAGAGAAGACGATTCAATTTTAAATAAATTTGTAAAAATTACAGTTTAGTCATTGTATTTTAAGGTATATACAATTTGATTGTTTAGCATTACAAGTTACCATTTTAGTTACTATATTTTATGTTATTGACATTGTTGGAATAATATTTGAACTATATAAACTGATTGTCCAATAACGTGTTAACTAGTTTGTATAATTAGTTAACTAGTATTGATAACTAGTTATCAATTAAATAACCATGTTAACTAGTTATCCAATCATGATGTTACTCGATTGGTTAACTAGTTAACTCGATTGGTTAACTAGTTAATACGATAAAATAATAGTTAATTTGATAAGTTAATTAGTTAACTAATTAGTTAACTCGAGTAGATAACTAGTTAACAACTTGATAACTAGTTAACTCGATTAGATAACTAGTTAACTCGTTACTAAATCACGATGTTAACTAGTTAACTCGATAAGTTAACTAGTTAACTCGATAAATCATGAGGTTAAACAAGTTAATTAGTTATCTGCTAATAACTGTTAACTAGTTATCAGTAAAAAATCAGGTTAACTAGTTAACTTGATTAGATAACTAGTTAACTCGTTATCTAAATCATGATGTTAACTAGTTAAGTTAACGAGTTAACTAGTTAACTTGTCCTCGTCAGAAAAGTCACCGGAGTTTGGTCGGTCTCCGGAGCCTCACCGGAAAACATGTTAACTAACTAGTTAACTGTAAAAACCCAAGTTAACTAGTTAACTAATTATCAATAAAAAATCATGTTAACAAGTTATTAGTAAAAATCAGGTTAACTAGTTAACTTGTCCTCGTCGGAAAAGTCACCGGAGTTTGGTCGGTCTCCGAAGCCTCGCCGGAAAAGTTGCCTGAAAAGTCATCGGGAACATGTTCACTAACTAGTTAACCGTAAAAACCCAAGTTAACTAGTTATCAATAAAAAAATCATGCTAACAAGTTATTAGTAAAAATCAGGTTAACTAGTTAACTTGTCATCGCCGGAAAAGTCGTCGAAAACCCAATTTAACTAGTTAACTAGTTATCAATTAAAAAAAATGCTAACAAGTTAATAATAAAAATCAGGTTAACTAGTTAACTTGTCCTCACCGGAAAAGTCGCAAAAAAAATCGTCGAAAAATCCCGAAATCGTCGGAAAAGTCGCCGGCGACGTGGCGGCGAATCGGCGACTGTAACATAATTACAGTAAACATATATAAAAATTTAAAATAAAAGTAATAATTAAACGATTTGTGTAAAGTCTTAAATACCCCTAACAAATCTGGACCATTAGATTGGTCAAAAGGTCAAATTAGATCTAATGGTTGAGGATGGGTTTGGAACTTTCCAAACCCATTGACGCTGATCTGCTGCCTAGAAAACAAATAATTACCAGAATAATTTATTCTCTAATTCGATTCCTCCGCCACCATTCTTTATGTTCCATTTGTTGGACTCCCATTCACCTTCAATCCTTCTTTATATACCAACAACTCTTGGGAACTTCCATAAATCAAACAAGAAAAAAACTACAAAAATGGCTCCTTCTAGCTCGAGCAAATTACGAGAGATGTTTCACGAGATGGATGAAGACACGGACGGTGTGGTGAGCTTGGAGTGCTTGCAGAGGCAGCTACTAAAAAGTACCGGAGTGTCCATCACCAAAGATGAGCTTGTTTCCCTAATTGGGAAATCAAGCCTCAAAGTTGAGGAGTTCACCTTGCTGTACAACTCTATCGAGATTCAAAACGATATTGTATTCGAAGGTCACGATGATGACAAAGAAGAGGAGGAAGATTGTGTGAAGAAAGCGTTTATGGTGTTTGATGTGAACGGTGATGGGTTCATTTGTGGTGAGGAGCTGGAGATTGTGTTGAAGAGGCTTGGGATATGGGGTGATGATGACAAGAGTGGTGGGAAGAACACGAACCCGGCTGCAATGATTTGTAAATTTGATAAGAATTCTGATGGGTTGCTTGATTTCGAGGAGTTTAAGACTATGGTTATGTCCCAATAAGTTATTCTTAATTAAGTACTAAATTACTATGACATGACGGTGAGTAACCGATTATTTCTATATGATAACTGTAAAATTATTGCGATTATAATAAATTATACACATATGTAATATTAATCCATACTAACTGAGAATATCATGAGTTAGCTAGACGATCTTGTTCGGCGACGACACCCATTTGGGGTGAAGTGCCTCCGGGTTGGATGGATGAATTACTTCTTGAATTATGTACTGATGTTCACATTTTGAATTAATGAAATTGACGACTTCTTTAAAAAAAAAACTTAAGAATATCATCTCCTCATAGTTAGGGATGCCAGTTTTATCTAAATTCGTGATATCTATCTAGCGAATCCTGCTAGCTTTCATCCATCTTTATTGCAAGTTACAATGAGTATGTATTTGTGGTGAACGCTCCGGTGACGCCGACACGTGGCAGCGCCTCATTAGTCCACTTAAGACTAATTTTTTTAGCTCATATTTAGTATTCTAAGTTTTATGAATGTATTAAAAGGTCACCCAATAATGATCAATGATTTTCCATCAAATCCATCGAGATTGTTTCATCCAACTTTCCCATCCATTAAGTTAAAGACTTATTCGAACATCACCATTTGATTTACTCTTCTTCTCAGAAATCATCGATTCTTTTCCAATTTTCTCTCAACTAGCTTTACACACGACCACAAAACACGTTTCACGAATATCAACAACAAAAATATTACATCAGTTAAATGACGTTACTCCCCTATTATCTCAATTATCAATCCTGAGTTTCTTTCTTCAGAAATTTGTGTGCTGTCTGTCGTGTAGCTTTGAACATTGAACACAACAAACAAACAACGCAATTTGCGGGCGAATATACTGGGAAGATCAATGGAATGAGTACTTGTTGGATATGGCGGATTACCTCGCTATGTCCACCACAGGGATCTCATCCCAGTTGTGCAAATGGGTGTAAGACGGATTCAAGTGCTGGATTCGTTTCCAAATCAACGTGGCTGTGGAGCTGTAGTTGGCGACATTCAAAACGAAACATCAATGACGACAGAGAAACCTAAGCAAACTGAACCACAACTTACAATTCTGCATTAATCGTTGGCCTCCTCTCTGGCTTGCTTAGCACTGGCCCTGTAGCTCAGTCTTTTGAGTAGTAATCATCATAACCCTAGATAGCAACTTCCCGAAATCATTGGAGAAGCATAGGTCTTACCCTTGTTAACGAAACCCTAATAATGTTAATAGATTTTATTCATGATCTTTAATTAGTATGTAACATCTAGCATTCCAAAATTAAGGTTTATTCAGTTGGGGCAAAAGATCGAACACATTGCGTGCAAAAGAAACAGAGGATTCAAATTGAAACGAGAAATCCATTGATTGAATTAGATGTTCAACAACAGCAACCATTTCATTACACAGAGAACACAGATAGAACAATATATAGCAGAGGCACTAGAACAGCAGAACTACGTCATTAGCTAGTAAAATAGAACATAGCAAATCAACCACCAAATCCGTAGAGGGTACGTCCCTGCCTCTTCAAAGCGTAGACGACATCCATAGCAGTAACAGTCTTCCTCCTAGCGTGCTCAGTGTAGGTAACAGCATCACGAATCACATTCTCGAGGAAGATCTTAAGCACGCCTCTGGTTTCCTCATAGATCAGGCCACTGATACGCTTCACACCACCTCTGCGAGCTAGCCTTCGGATAGCTGGCTTGGTGATACCCTGGATGTTGTCTCGCAAGACCTTCCTGTGCCTCTCGAAAGAGTGGAAGGAGAGAGATTGAGGGTCGGTGGTAATGATAATGAGATAAGGGGGGAGTAACTTCATTTAACTTCGATGTAATATTTTGTTGTTGATTTCGGTGAAGTGTTTGAGGTCGTGTGTAAAGCAGTTGAGGGGTTGGTAAAGTGAATGGTGTTTCTGAGAGAAGAAGGTAAATAAATGGTGATGTTCAAACAAGTCTTTAACTTAACGGATGGGATGTTGGATGGAAAATCGGATTGACGAATTCATTGAATTGGGTGACCTTTTAATACATTCATAAAACTTAGAACACTAAATATGAGCTAAAAAAATTAGTCTTAAGTGGACCAATGAGGCGCTGCCACATCGTCGGCGTCACCGGAGCGTTCACCATGTATTTGTACCTTTTTAATGTTGGTCGATTAAGGTGTAAGATTATTTTCTTATTAGTTGTTTTTTTTTTAAAATTATTTTCTTACTAGTTATTAGTTATTAGTTATTATTACAAAAGATCAAGCTTCTCGTCGTATAGTCTGACACTGAGAAAATCAGAAATATGAAAGGATCCCGAAAAGTGGGCCCCGCATTCCACGTCGGACAGACGGACACTCATCTTCGTCCTTGCTCCTACTCCTCTCTTCTTTCCATTTTTCAACATCGCCGTATCACATCATTCTCGACCTACCACCACCGCCACCGCCGCCATGAAATCCACCACCTCCGCTGCCGCCGCTGCTCTTGACATCGTCAAAACCCCCATTTTCGTCAAAATCGCCGTCCTCTCTCTGTTGTCCCTCTCCATCCTTCTCCTCTTCTACCGCCACAATCCTTCCTTCCCCTCCACTATCTCCTTCTCCTCCTCCTCCTCCATCGCCGCCAATTCCACATATGCCGCCGTCAATTCCACCTCAGCCCCCGCTAACTCTTCCTCGATTATAATCAAGGTGAAGAAACTGCTCCTCCTCCTTCTCTCCTCCTCCGCCACCTCAGTCGGTTGTGAAGCTGACGGGGATAGTGGACGAGAACGGCGTTATGACGGAAAACTTCGAAGTCGGCGAGTTTGATCCGAACGAGATGGAGGATGTTGTGAGTTCCAGTGGAGGAGCAGAGGAACCGGAGGAACGGAAACTCAAGTATGCCAAATTCAAAGCGTGTGAGGAGAGCAAGATCGATTACATTCCTTGTTTGGACAAGTCTGGAAGAAAGTGCCCTAATTCAAGGTTGGATTGCGTCGTCCCTATGCCTAATGGCTACCAGAAATCCATCCCTTGGCCCAGGAGCCGCGATGAGGTAACTCTGTTGGTGTCCATCATGCTCATTTCACGGTTCGAAATTATGGATTAGAGTTTCACTAATTTTTGTTATGGTGGATTGAACAGGTTTTGCTTTATAACATACCTGATACAAGACTGGTTCGTGATCAAGGTAGCTGGTTTTCAATGTCTGTTAAAGATGATAAGATAGTTTTTCAGGATGGTGGTGCAAATTCGAATTTTGCCAATGGGGTTGATCAGTATCTGAACTGGATTACACAGGTTTGGTTTTGGTGAATATACTAAATTTTCTGCTTAGATCACTTCAACCTTCGGTTATTTATTGGATGTACTGAATTTGAATGAATCAGATGGTTCCTGATATTGATTTTGGACGTGGAACACGGGTTGCCTTAGACATTGGTTCTGGGATTGGGAGCTTTGCTGCGTCTTTGTTTCGGCACAATGTTACAACTCTTTCAACTGGCCAAAGGATGTTCATAAGAATCAGGTTCAGTTTGTATTAGAGCGAGGACTTCCTGCTATGGTAGCAGTGTTTGGTACTCGCAGGTTGCCATATTCAAGCCAAGCTTTTGACTTGATACATTGTTCCAGATCTAGTATCGATTGGACTGTTGATAGTACGTTTCCGGAAACTAGTTCATTGACCTTAGTTTGACAGGTTTTTGAATATGCTAATGATTTTTTCTCTTTCTTTGGCTGTTGATGAAGATGGCATTTTACTTCTCGAGGTGAACAGATTGTTGAGAGCAGGGCGATACTTTGTGTGGCGAGCACCAAAAGTTGATAAACTTAATGTCAGTTTAGAGGGCCAATGGAAAGGTAAGCAATCATATACCCATTCAACCACCAGTACAGGTTTTGCATTTCTTGTAGTCTTGCCGATGTTGAAACTTGAATGGAAGATTTTGTATTTGGGTACCAGTATTTTAATCTCTACAAGCTTTCAGGTTACAATGAATTGGCAGTGAAACGAAGATTTCTTAGTCCGGTTTCTTATAACGGTTTGTTGGTATGACATTATTTGCAGAAATGGAGGACCTTACTAGGAGCATCTGTTGGCAACTTGTAAAGAAGGAAGGTGATGTTGCAATCTGGCGTAAGCCTTCGAACAACAGCTGTTATCTCGGTAGGGAGATTGGAGCACAACCACCTCTTTGTAGTTCTCAAGAGGATCCAGATCATGTTTGGTAATGCCGTGGTCTCTAAATTTCACTTTTATTATTCAGTTGAATCCAAAGGTTCCTGGTTTAGAAGGTCCCTTTCTGCCTCTTATTCTCTTTTCCTTTATATTTGTCAAGCTATTTAAAAAACATGAAGAAAGGACGTAAAGAAAGGACCTCTCATTCAGAACATATAGACCATAGATGATCATTTTAGGGTACTTAATCATTGTCCTCGTCTCGTTATTGTGATGTTTTTCAGGTACTTCAATGTCTCCGCATGCATTACTCCTTTGCCAGAGGAAGGATATGGATCAAATGTAACCTTGTGGCCAGCACGACTTCGCTCTCCTCCAGATCGTCTCCAGAGTATCAAAATGGAAGCATCTATATCCAGAAAGGAGCTGCTAATAGCAGAATCAAGATATTGGTACGAAATAATAGGAAGTTATGTTAGAGCTTTCCGTTGGAAAGACCAGAACTTTCGGAATGTGATAGACATGAGGGCTGGATTTGGAGGGTAAAGTTATTCTACCTTGCTGCTTGCAATTGTCATATTATACTATACGTCAATTGACTCGCCAAGTTCGACATCCTCTCTAAAATGTGACTGTCATCTGGGTTATGGCAGATTTGCAGCTGCATTGCATGACTTTGAATTTGCTTCTTGGGTCATGAATGTCGTTCCCGTTAATGGCTTCAACACCTTACCTGTTATTTACGACCGCGGACTGCTAGGAGTTATGCACGACTGGTATTGTATTTTCCAACTGTTTCTTCAACATGGGTCATCTTGTCCTCTGCACAGATTTACCCAACCTAATTCTCATTCTCCAAATTTGTATCTCAACAAGTAACCAGTGGTTGCACGATGCTGGTAGACAGTAGTTGAGATGTAATTTTTTTTCTTCTGCGTATAAATTGCATGATCTGGCTGTCATTGTCTAGGTGCGAGCCATTTGATACTTACCCCAGATCGTATGACCTCGTGCACGCAGCAGGTCTATTCTCCGACGAGAAGAAAAGGTCTGCGAATCGTATCGATTAAATGTTCCGCGTGTCACGTTTCTCTTTTATTTGTCTTTATGAAGCATATATCTGAATGATTTTTTCCTTTACTTCATTGTGCTACAGGAGAAAATGTGACTTCTCAACTATCTTACTGGAGATGGACAGGATGCTAAGACCTGGTGGAACTGCATACATTCGGGACAGTTTAGCAGTTATCGACGAAGTCCATGAGATAGCCACTGCATTGGGATGGGTGATCAGGGTTCACGACACCGGCGAAGGACCTCATTCAAGCTGGAAGTTTTTGGCATGCGAGAAACGTATGCCCTGATCTCAGCTCTAGTACCATTTTACTCAGCTTCTTTGCCACTACAAATATACAACTTAGAATGCCTTCCCTACAACTAATCAACTGTACAGTTCATAGCATTGCATCTTAGTTTGGTTAACATTAGCCAGCTAAGACTTGTCAACAATATGGTAGTTCAAGTTGGATCGTTACAATACCAATAATCTGTTTCGCAGTTTGCTCTGTAGAACAGCATACTATCAAAAGTAACATGTTGGAACTGAGCAAGGCTAAGCATGGTTTTTGTTGGTTTGAATAGATAAAGAGTTCATCAAACGATCTCAAAAGGAAAGAAGGCGCACGAAGAACAAGCGAGGCCGCAAAGTAAAGAAGTCCAAAACTGTAGATCCCAGCTGAATTCATCCATGAGAAGCACAAAGTTATCATAACTGCAGAAGTTGTAGCATTCCAGTTGATCCAAAATTTCAAAATTCCAATTGAGAAGGCGCTCCATAACATAGTCACAAGTCTAGGTTTGATAGTTCATTTTCTACTGTACAGAATCATGTAGTTAGTTGCACCTTCTGCTAAAAACTGTTTGTTTTTATTGGTGGTTGTATAAGTAGTCTAAAATGATTCCAACTTAGACACAATCAAAAGAAAGGGTTTTTTTTATATGAATAAGTAGATTTTATTAGTGAGATAAAACCACCAATACTAGTCAAAAGTTAAGTCACACCAAACCGTATTCACAAGCTAATTTCTAATGTAAGATAAAAAGAAATATGTACCTTTCAATCCCAGTCTATAAACTCTGTTATCCAGTCGATGAGGACAACGATTGGTTTTTCCGCCACCATCTGGATAAATCTCCGTTCATCCACAGGGTTCACATCTTCAATGTAGGGGCTGATTTCGTTGGCCACTACAACCAGCAAAAAATGAATGTTTGAAATTAGAATTGAAAACAGAAATTAATAATTACAAAGTAATCAATATATGATAGGTACTTACATTTTTCTTCCTTTGTTATGGTCCTCTACCACCACTGTTTTTTTTAAATGCGGTCAATGTTGTTCTAAACTTAATTTATTATTCTTAATCCATTTAAATGATTTCTTTAGTGAACTCTCACATGATTTATTTTTATAGGATCCACACAATTGATAAACTCCTCCATAGATAATTGTATACGGTACTTCTTATTGTCGTAGTTCTTTATATTGCACGTAGCCTCCACATATGTAGAAATTGCGAAATTGAACAAGTCAATGTAATACAATAAAACAACCAAACAAAAAACAGGTTAGCATTAACATACATTTACTACAAACCAAAAACAGGTAAAGTTTTATTATAACATACGATAATCTCATTGGTCCCTAACATTGCTTTGGATAACATGTGTCTATATGATGTTTTTGACGAATCCACTTAAGATCCGTCCAATCTACCGAAAAAAGACAATCGGATTTCACGTCCTATACCAAATTTTGCAAACATAAATTTAAAAGTATGTAAGAAATTAATCATATAATTACATCATCTCGATAAATAGATTTTCATCCACATATTCCAGGAATTCCAAGTAACTTTCGATTGACTTGGTCATTACTACTTACAAAAATGAATCTATTTTGGTTTGCAATTGGAATTTGGCACTAGTCACCTCATTAGTATTGCAACCAACTACTAAGATAACATGATATCAATTTCGTGACATACGAGTATTGGGACATTATGATAGATACCTTATCATTACAACTTTCATATATACAAAACAAAACAAACAAATAAATACATTAAAGCCATGTTTACCTCTCCTTTCCACCGATAAAATTTTGTGTCCAATCAACCATGACAATTATTGGTTTTTGTTGCAATATCAAGATGATTTGTCCTTTATCCACATATCCTACTATTTCAATAAAATTTTCAATAAAGTTGGTCTTGTGTGATTGTGAATATGAATTAGTTTTTTGCAATTAAAACTGAAAACACTTAATAAAAGAAACTAACTTTTATTAAGTACAACAAATTAAACCAAGTAGAAAATATAGTTAGGTAATTACATCTCCTAAAAGATGCTTAATGTTCAAAGTCTCCTAAAACATGCTTAATGTTCCATCTCAATCATTCTTTAACTGCCTAGTAAGACAACATATATCAATTCTAAGTAATATACATATTTTCATTTTCAAATTTTCCTATCAATATTATATTAGCACTGCCGTAACCTTTAAACAAGATTATACCAAAGCTAGATGCCCTGGAGATCATGTCGTAACCGTACTCGTCCTTTCCGAACTTGGTTCCAACTGAGTTCTTGATTTTCCAATAGTGGGTACCGGTTACCTCATTAGTACCGTAACCCACTACTAAGATAGCATTGAATAATTTTTCCTGACCTACGGGTAGTGGAGCACCGTTTATAAACTCTGTTATCCAGTCGACGAGGACAACGATTGGCTTTTCTGCCACCATCTGGATGAGTCTCCGTTCATCCACAGGGTTCACGTCTTCAGTGTAGGGCCCAATTTCCTTAGCCATTACAACCTGCAAAAATTTGGAATTAGAATTGAAAATAGAAATTAATAACTACAAAGTAATCAATATAGGATAGGTACTTACATTTTTCTTTCTTCGTTGTGGTCCTCTGCCACCACTGCCTTTTTTAAGATGCGGCTCCACGCAATCGATAAGCTCTTTTATAGATAATTGTACATAGTACTTCTTATTGTCGTAGTTCTTTATATTGCACGTAGCCTCCACATATGTAGAAACTGCGAAAGCTAAACAAGTCACTGTAATACGATAAAACAACCAAATAAAAAATAGGTTAGCATTAGCATATATTTACTATAAACAAAAAACAACTAAAGTTTTATTATAACGTACAGTAATCTCCTCGGACCCTAACATGGCTTTGGATAACATGTGTGTCTATATGAAGCTTCAAGCGAATCCACTTGAGATCTGTCCAATCTACCGATAAGGACAACCGGATTTCACGTCCTATACCAAATTTTGCAAAAATAAATTTAAAAGTATGTATGAAATGAATAATGCAATTGCACAATCTCGATAAGCAATTCTTCATCCACGTGTTCCAGGAATTCCAAGTAGCTTTCGATTGACTTGGTCATTACTACTTGCAAAAATAAATCTATTTCGTTTGCAATTGGGATTTGGCACTGGTCACCTCATTAATATCGTAACCAACAACTAACATGATATGATATTCAATTTCGTCACCTACGGGTATTAGAACACCGTGATAGATGCCCTATCATTACAAGTTTATATATCTAAAAAAAACAAATAAATAAATACAGTTAAATTCATATTTACTTCAACCATCACAAACCTTTACTTTTTGTTGCACAATCTAGATGATTTGTCCTTTATCTAGTATCTTTCTATTTCAATAAAACTTTCAATAGTCTTGGTCTTATGTGACTACAAAAATGAATAGTTGTTCACAATTGAAATTGAAAACACTTAATAAAAGAATCTAATTATTATTAAGCACAACAAATTAAACCAATTAGGAAATATAGTTAGGTAATTCAAAATCTTTTCTATCTTTGCAAGTTATTCAAAAAAACAAAAAAAAAAAACATTACACTACCACAAACACCATAACAGAACATAAAAACAAACGACACACAAACAAATGACAGATAGACCACGTTATTGAAACCTAGCTTCAGCCTTTTTGCCCTTCAACCCAGCAAGAAAAGAACAAACCCCAAATTAATTATAATTAAGGAAGGATTAACTTATTTGTAATTTTGAACAATTTTATTTAATTTACCTTCTTTCACCACGCTTAGTAATCCGGATAATCACAATCCCTATGCCTTCCGGAAGACCTGCTAGAAGTAGTAGACGTCCTAGAAATCATACTTGCCTAGCTCATCTACCTCTAAATCAAAGGTCACACTTCCTTGCCTGTTTTGATCATAGGAAGCCAGAAGGCGCTCAACATCATCAGGACAATCTTCTCCAAATTTCATACAGATTTCAGCATGTTGAGGAAGTTCTACATATTGCTTCACATATCACAAGAGGTCACCAATTGTATTTGTCTCCAAGTCGATGTCAAACTCGTGTGTTTGACGTCCCTCTTTAACATATGCAGTAAACCCGCATCTTTTACGACGTAGTTTTAGTTGTCATAATACAGTGTGATCTCTGTTTTCTTGCAGGTGGATTAATGTTTGAAGCTGTGTTAGACTGAATTATTGGTTCTTGTCGCACTATCTAAATAAGTTATCATTTATCCACATATCCCACTACAAGGTTGTCTATTGAAAGATAGGTGCAAGCTAGGTGAAGAATTACTTATCGAGATTGTGCAATTATATTATTCATTTCATACATACTTTTAAATTTATGTTTGCAAAATTTGGTGTAGGACGTGAAATCGGTTGTCCTTATCGGTAGATTGGACGGATCTTATGTGGATTCGCTAGAACTTCATATAGACACACATGTTATCCAAAGCCATATTAGGGTCCAAGGAAATTACTGTACGTTATAATAAAACTTTAGTTGTTTTTGGTTTATAGTAAATATATGCTAATGCTAACCTATTTTTTGTAAGGTTGTTTTATCGTATCACAGTGACTTGTTTAACTTTCACAGTTTCTACATATGTGGAGGCTATGTGCAATATAAAGAACTACGACAATAAGAAGTACGTGTACAATTATCTATAAGGACTTATCGATTGCGTGGAACCGGTCGAAAATAAATCATTTGAGAGTCAACTAAATAAAGCATTTAAGTGGATTAAGAATAATAAATTAAGTTTAGAATACCATTGGCCGTATCTTAAAAAAAGCAGTGGTGGCAGAAGACTGTGGTGGCAGAAGACCACAACGAAGGAAGAAAAATGTAAGTACCTATCATAATATTGATTACTTTGTAGTTATTAATTTCTGTTTTCAATTCTAATTCCAAACATTCATTTTTGCAGGTTGTAATGGCCAAGGAAATCGGCCCCTACGTTGAAGACGTGAACCTTGTGGATGAACGGAGACTCATCCAGATGGTGGCGAGAAAGCCAATCGCTGTCCTCGTTGACTGGATGACAGAGTTTATAGACAGTGCTCCAGTACCTGTAGGTCAGGAAAAATTATTCAATGCTATCTTAGTAGTTAGTTACGGTACTAATAAGGTAACCGGTACCCACTATTGGAATATCAGGAACTCAGTTGGAACCAAGTTCGGAAAGGACGAGTACGGTTACGACATGATCTCCTGGGCATCTAGCTCTGGTATAACCTTGTTTAAAGGTTACAATAGTGATGAGGTAATATTGATAGGAAAATTTGAAAATGAAAATATGTATATTACTTAGGATTGACATATGTTGTCTTAATAGGCAGTTAAAGAATGATTGAGATGAAATATTAAGCATGTTTTAGGAGACTTGAAACATTAAGCATCTTTTAGGAGTGTAATTACCTAACTATATTTTCTAATTGGTTTAATTTGTTGTACTTAATAAAAATTAGTTTCTTTTATTAAGTGTTTTTAGTTTCAGTTGCAAAAAACTAATTCATATTCACAATCACACAAGACGAACTCTATTGAAATTTTTATTGAAATAGTAGGATATGTGGATAAAGGACAAATCATCTTGATAATGGAACTAAAACCAATAGTTGTCATGGTTGATTGGACACAAAATTTTATCGGAGGAAAGGAGAGGTAAATATGGCTTTAATGTATTTATTTGTTTGTTTGTTTGTTTTGTACATATGAAATTTGTAATGATAAGGTATCTATCATAATGTTCCATTACTCGTAGGTCACGAAATTGATATCATGTTATCTTAGTAGTTGGTTGCAATACTAATGAGGTGACTAGTGCAAATTCCAATTGCAAACAAAATAGATTCATTTTTGTAAGTAGTAATGACCAAGTCAATCGAAAGTTACTTGGAATTCCAGGAACATGTGGATGAAGATCTATTTATCGAGAAGGTGTAATTATATGATTCATTTCTTACATACTTTTAAATTTATGTTTGCAAAATTTGGTATAGGACGTGAAATCCGATTGTCTTTTATCGGTAGATTGGACGGATCTTAAGTGGATTCTTCAGAAACTTCATATAGACACATGTTATCCAAAGTCATGTTAGGGACCAAGGAGATTATCGTATGTTATAATAAAACTTTACCTGTTTTTGGTTTGTAGTAAATGTATGCTAATGCTAACCTATTTTTTGTTTGGTTGTTTTATCGTATTACAGTGACTTGTTCAACTTTTGCAATTTCTACATATGTAGAGGCTACGTGCAATATAAAGAACTACGACAATAAGAAGTACCGTATACAATTATCTATGGAGGAGTTTATCAATTGCAATATAATGATCCCGGGTCGGACAGATAATATATGTAGGAGGTGGCATAGACCCGAGGCCGGTGTGGAGAGTCCTAAGAAAGGGTAACCATGAGACCTAATATTCAAACAAATAGAGGTCATACCCAGTAGACAAAACTATTACTATTGTAAGTCAATCACAGAGGCAACAACAAATTAGGGGAATCCCAAATTTTTGCAACAAACAAGCTTTAGATTTAGAGATACGATTTATAACCTCATTTATGTGGCTTGCTCACCTACCACCACATCAAGAGAAACTCAGCACAAAAAATGAAACTAATAGGGAATGCATCAAGAATCAGAATGTAATGGATGCGTTAGTTCAACAAGTCATACGTATCCACAAAATACCTCACAAGAGGACACAGATGCGTGTATTAATGCTAACCCAAAAAAAACTGGTAGAAAAGGTAAACTGAATAACAAGTAAGTCCTGAAATTGACACAACTAAAGACCAACACACAAGACTTTAGTAAGCAATCACACATCCCCACAACAAAATTCTATAGGATCATAATCCTCAAGCCAACTACAACAGCTACAGCTTAAAGTCCCAACGTAGTACATACCTAAACAATTCTTGTGGGCAATCAATAACTTCCCCTTAGTTACGTCCACCCTTCCCGCCGTCTCCACCCTTCCCGCCAAGAAGGCTGTCTACCCCCTTCTCACCGTCTAAGCCATCTATACGAGCAGATATGAGCTCCTCAAACAGACTCTTCAACTTATCAGTGTCATCATCCTTGGAGGAGATATAGTGTTGGGAGAGGATCTTGATATTTGGATTTGCCTCACACCACTTTTCAATGTTAGCTGAGGAAACATAATGGGGGGTTTCGTCATACTTGGTGACGAAAAGGAACGTGGGGAGTCCCTCCACTTTCAACTGAGGAACCTGAAACAAATATAACAAATAGATTAGTTTTTTTATATGAATAGAGTATATCAAAATGCCAAAGTCTACTGTCAAAGAGGAAATCAGATTATTTACTTACGATTTGCTGGTAATAATTCATATAAGCAGCCATATTGGTCAACGTTCCCAACCTCGTTACGTGCACTAACAAAGCAACGCAGATTACATCCCGATTAAATCTAAACCGAACTCTGAAGCGTCATACCAAACCTACAGATATACCAAAATTTAGAGTATAGATATAAAATAAAACCCAAAACTGTTCATACTTCTGGTTGAATGAATAGTATAGAGATTTTGAGAGTTTCGATTTTCTTACCTTCACCCATGTAGATCCCCGACCACGGATATTGTCAAACATAACCAGATAGAATGGAGCAGGTGAAGAGGTGATACCACGTTTGTCAATCACGTTAAATGCAACGTCATTGAGCCTTTTGGCTAAAGTATATCTATCGGAGCCCTCCCCGCCGATAATGAAAAGGCTCAAACTCGTACTGTAAGAGGAGGCTGTGGCTGCGTAGGGTTTTGGAAAAGATGGCCGTTTTAGGTTTTGGAAGGTACATATTACATATATATACCAAGATGAGGGGTAATTAGCCTCAGGCCACCACCACTTGCACCAAACGGCTCGACGGCCACCCGCTCCCAGGATGCTTGTTTCACGGACTAAACGCCCAATTCCTCCCCTCTTCCTCTTACTCCATGCCAAATCCACATCACTCACTCCCTTTCTTCTTCGCTGGGCCGGCAACATCTCCTCCACGTAATAAAAAAACGGAAGTAGCCCACGTCCTTTTTAAATGGGTGGTCACACTGGCTTTGGTTTGACCTACTTTGGTCTGACCAATTGATTTAGTACACCAACTATAATCGTTAAACCGAAATCGCCTTAACTTGAGGAGATTTAGCATACCTACTATAGTCTGTGTCAGCTATAGGAGTCATGCTACTAACGATGTTAGATATTTAACGGTCAATCTTTTTAATTGGCTAGATTTGCCGCTGTTTCTTTTTAATTGGTTAGAGATCTCGAATAAGTATGGAACTCTAACCCAGATAGCCAATCATCATCCATTATGAAAATCAAAAGAGGGAGGAGACAATGGGTCCTCAGTGATGTGACGAGAACACGTAGAACAACAAAAGCGACGACTAGGATCAACGTCCAACGACGGTCTCATAGCTCAACGATAGCTCTGGTAGGGCTGGGCATAACTGTTACTATCTTCTCTCCAGAAGCTCCATAGCACGCTCGATAACAAAACTTGCCACCTCGATCGGGCCTCGTCGCGGTATCTTCTTTATATACAACCGCAATTTACACTTTCGTTGGACTTTAGAGGTAAAACTCTACTCTAATTGGTCAACTGATTGCAACAAAGACCAATAGGATGCTCATAGTTCATCCCAATTGGTTGTCTAGCATAAATTGAGCAATGATTTAGATGGTCTGCGAACTACAATTTTACAATATACAGATTTTGTGATGGTACCTATAAAGGCTTGGCAACAACCACATCTATCATTCATCAAAATCACTAGATGTTGTGATGGTATATTTTGCATTACCGATAAGTTAACCAACTATATTTACCGTTTGCAAAAATTACAAATTAGATATATTAATTAGTTTTATTCATTCTAGTGAAATCTCCATCTTAATATTTTAAGATCTTACTCTCCTATAATTTCATTATTGTATGGTGATTTTTTTCACTAAAAATTTGATACATCGTAGAATTATGTAAAATTTTGATAAAATTAAAGTTATATAACTTTTATTTTTATTTTGTGATTTCACATAGATGAACACTTTTTTTATTAGAAAAATTGATTATTTTCTTGATCGTTCTAGAGTAACTTTTACTATGTCGCTTTTTTCAGAAATCACATAGTCATCTTTTTATTCGTCTAAACAATCCAAGCAACATATAGGTAATGGAACATGGCACCATTTGTTCTATTTATGTCCCCCCCTCCCGCGATCATGTCGACTTTGGCTACGACTAAAAAACATGAGACTTCAAAGTTGTGGAAAGATGATGAGACCACCCTAGGCACTCCCTGAAGTCCCAACCTTTGGTGATCTAGTCATTAGAAGGGGCTGCCATTGTTCACGAACGGGTGTACACGCCAGCCACACCACCCGAGTTCACAACCCTAAATGTCTACATGCTCACAATCCCATTCGTGTTCACGGTCACAACTCGAGATCAAATCAAATGGCCACCAACCCTCCAAGTGTGGACACCGATTCTACAGTCATGACCACCTGTACTCAGTCATATATACCCCTCAGATCATCCACACCATCCAATTCGGTCCCCGGTGCTCATGACCAATCCAGCCCTCCTGTTCATGCCCATGAGGCTGGCCACCAGTACACCAACCCCGGACACCTCAACTTTGTCCCATACACGTTTCAAATCATTGATGCCACCTAATCTAGTCGTCCATACACAATCTGGCACACACGACCATCCATCCCTTGGAGCTCATGATTCGAACTCCTCCAATTATGGCCACGAATCCCATAACCCCGAAACACCTTGCACCAACCACGACACACTCCTGCACACGCAGGTTCACGCCAGCTCATACACACGACCAAATCCAACCAACCCCATGGATCCAACTCCATGGTCTTCCAAGCTCTGGTCTGGGCCTCTAGACACCCTCACCACACCTCAAAGAATGCCCATAAGGCCCAATCCACCAAGCCACATTTTTAGCTAGGGTTTGCACACGTCGACCGTGTACATCGAAACCCTAATTAGGGTTTCTTAGCCGTCACTCCTTTTCTTCATTCCCCTTAAGTTCTATTTATTGTAGGACTCAACCATTTATCCTATTATATTATTGTATTCATAATCCTAATGACAATGTACGTCATTTTTTTATTAGTTTTTAGAGATAGATTCGGTTTTGGTCGAACCCCTCACCTATATAAGAGAGGTCCCCCACTTGTAATCTTCAACATTGGCTCATTGATAAATTGGTTTAAGCATTTAATTATTTCTTTTGATTATTTTCTTGTCTTAGAGTGTTGTTGCTTAGCTTGAGAGATTAGGTTTAGCGAGCTTAGATTATCACCCCTAAGTTCGTGACACCATTCACCTTGATACCCAGGGTTCATAGCTCTTTAGCTACAGGGTCCGTGTCCTATTCCATTAAGTTTTTGGGTTTGTTTTCGATTCTTTGACCACTGAATAGAAAGTGTTGGTTCTTGGCTCTCGTATTGCCCTGTTGATGAAAATTCGTCAAGATTCTATTTAGTTTAGCATTTTGGTCATAACTATTTACTCAAGATTGTGATTAATGCATGGTCAACTGGGTTGGAAAGATAATTCATTTACCTTTCCATCCAAATATTACAGGCTTCTATATTCGAAAGTATCATAGATATATGCTTGTTTAAAGTGGATAAACTGGATACTAAGAACTGCTTATTTAGTAGTTGACTCTGATTAAGATTAATTCATTAAAATATAACTTTTTATTTTATTTTTCCATGTAGAAGTAAGTTTGTTTTTCCTTTTCCTTAAACCATTGTGATTTTTTTGTAAAGCCTATAGGCTTCCACAACCCTTGTTTTTTAGATAGAATACAATTGAGAATAAAGTTTGAGCTTTTTACTTGTTCAGTTTTGGATAACTCGTTAGCATGGTTTTCAGAGCCGGACCGGGGGTCGAGCCGGCAAGGTCAGGGGTTCAGGGTTTAATGGTTTAACCGGGGTTAGACCATTTGCATACCGGGGTCGAACCGTTTTAATTATTAAATAAATAAATATAGTTAAGTCGGACCGGACAAATTTTTAATTAAGCCGGATCAAACCGGAAATACAGAGAATCAATTATAAGTTATTATAAGAAATTTAGGTACCAAAATGTAATAATTCCTAAATATATATATTGATAAAACTCAAAACCCTAGATCTAATTTCAAACCCGCCGACACCCTTCCCACTTTCTCTATTTTTCTACCCACTTTTTCTATTCTTCTCTAACTTTCTCTCACCTTCTCTTATCTTTCTCTAACTTTCTCTCACCTTTCTCTAATATCAAACTATAGCACCTGATGTCGATTAAAGGAGAAGGAGGAGGCGGCGGCATCGGTTGAAGGAGGCGGCGACATCAGTTGAAGGAGGCGGCGGTGTCGTTGAGGATGCAACGACGTCGGTTGAAGGAGGCGGCGGCGTCGGTTGAAGGAGGCGGCGGCGTCAGTTGAAGGAGGCGGCAACGAGTCGGTGACAGCGTCGATTCAACTGAAGGAGGAGGAGGCGAGGCAGCGATGGCGACCTAATACTAAGGAAAAGTGAACTGACGACTGAATCTGCGATTTTTCCCATTCCCATTAGATTTTTCTTTAAAATTTATGTGAAAAATATAAACGGTGCGTTTTTAAGGGCCTGACCGGGAGCTGAGTTTCGGACGGACCGGCCGATTTTCCGGGTTGGACCGGTCAGATGACCGGTTTGACTCTCTGTCAGAAAACCGCTGGCCATTTTCGGTCGGAGGTCCGGCTCACGGTCCGACCGGCCGGCCCGATCCGGCATTGAAAACAGTGCTCGTTAGGGTTATTTGAGAGTGTGTGAATTCATACCCTAGAGAGCGACATTCATATCAATGAAATTTTGATTCGTTGGTTTCGTGCCATAGATTTTTGTTGGGTTTCGTCGCAATCGCCGACGTGGTTCACATCATCTAGATTTTGGTATCAGAACGTTGGTTCAACTCGTGGACAATATATCTTTATTTATTTTAGCTTCCGTTCTTCTTATCTTTCCTACATTGAGTTGGTTTCTTCAAATCATAGAAAATCCCTATAAAAATTGTGTTGGCCGAAATTTTGAAAACTCTTTCAAAAAAGTTGTTCTTGTGTATCTTACCAATTATGATACTAAGGATCTTGTTTCTTTGGTGGTAAAGTATAGATCTCAAGTAATCAAGTTAAAAGATGACTCTTAGAAGTCTCGGTCTCAAACAAAGCAAAGTCACTCTCACCAAAATTAGGGTTTCGACCAAGTGTAGTAAGGGTTCAAATACACTCAAAGTCTTTCTTCATTCATTCCATCTTCTATTCTAAATCTCCATCTTCATTCTTCGTGATCAATCTAACACTTTTTGTTTGGTGTGATAGGTTTCAAAAACTTAGAAAAGAATAGGGGTTTTGTGTGATCCGTAGAGTTGGGCGTGTGTTTGTCTAAGCTTGATATCACCCTTGATCATTTGAGCTCGGAAGAAACTCCCTACCGCTAGAAAAAGTCGATCGTAACCTTTGAACTTCAACTATTTTAACTTTAAATTCGCGTGATACACAATTGGTACAACAAAGAGTGGTGAAATTAATCATTCATAGTTGAGAGATTTGGGAGGCCTATTGGTTACTAACTATTTTTGTCCAAGATGAAAGGTACAAGAAATCCAACAACCCTTAAAAGGACCTTAAATGTTCAAAATCTATAACAAAGAGAAGAAAGGAGAGACAATGTAGAAATTAATCATCCGAGCCCTTTCAATCAAGCTGATTATGATGCCTAATGGCAACAAACGAGGGTTCTTTGGATGATGATGCTGATTTGACTTCAAAGGTGGGAGACGAGGCCAACCTCAATCGGCCCGTCCAATTGCCATGATTACACTGGCTTGGAACTATAGGGTTTTGGGTGGAGACTCCACAGTTCACGAACTAGGGGATTTGTTGCACATCCATCAACCTAAATTTATTTTCTTGTGCGAGACTCTCTTAGACTATGTTGTTAGTTCAACTTTATTTCCTAGACTTGGGTTTCCTAGTTTTCATTTTGAATGTGGTATTACGAATCATGGTGGTTTGACTTTCGCTTGGGATTCTTCTTTTCAATGTGTAGTGACTTTTTCTTTGCACTATGTAATTTGCGTATGTTGGGAATATGAACCAGACCGTTTTGCTTATTTAGTTGGTGTTCAAATTTCAACTGATTTCCAAACCTGTGTGTCCTAATTTGAGCACATCACTGAACTCCTACATGGTCTTGAAGGGCCACTGCTGGTTATGGGTGATTTCAACTGTATTGCTCATGCTTTTGAAAAATGACATGGGCGCCCGCCTTCTTTTGCCCGTATGGAATTTTTTTGGAATTTCATGGCGGATCACACACTACTTGATATTGGCTTCCATGGTGACCCCTTCACTTGGTCCAATAGGTGTCAGTTAGATGAGGTCATTGATGAGCGTCTGGACCGATTTTTATTTAACAGTGAGTGGCTAGCCCATTGGCCCGAATGTAAGGTGACTCACCTTCAGCCACTGGAATCTGCCCATGCTCCAATTCTTCTAACCCTAGTTGTCCCGCCAATCCCGTTCAAAAACTTTTTCTCTTTGATTGCCGGTGGGCCGAGAACCCAGAAGTGGACTTACTAATTCAACATTTCTGGCCTTACTTCATTATCCAGGGCGCAGCTCAATTCAGACTTATGCATAAACTTAAGGAAATGCGTCATACTCTTTTTGAGTGGTCCCGTGCCGATACCTCGAACTCTGCACGTTGGCTACAGGATCTGAACCTTGCTCTCTGATATGCCCTATCTCAGCCACAAGTTGACTGGACGGACGTTCACCGCCTTGAGGGGGATAGAGCAAGGGCAAAGGCTGAAGAAGAAGAATACTGGAAACAAAAACACCGTACAAACTGGCTCCTATTGGGCGATAAAAACACTAAGTTTTTTCATCGATCCGTCAGAGCTGGACAGAAATGGAAACATACTGATTGTCTCGAACGACCAGACAATTCTGTGGTCCTCACAGAATCCGATAAAGGTAAAGTGGCAGTAGATTTTTATAAAACCCTCTTCACGACTGAAATTCCATACGGTACCGTTGATTTAGGTCCCCTACACGCTACCCCTACAATCACAACATCTATGAATTCAACACTCCTCGCTGACGTGTCAGACTTGGAAATTCACACAACAGTGTTTGCTATAAGTCTGACAAAAGCTTTTGGGCTGGTTGGTTTCACGAGATGATTTTTCCAAAAAATATGGCATATTATACATATTGATGTCTCGAGCGCAATTCAAGACTTCTTTCATTCTAATCGTATGTTGCCTTCCCTAAATCATACGTTGTTAACCCCCATCTTAAAAATTCCAGACCCTAGATCTATGAAGAACCTACGTCCAATTGGCTTATGAACAATCATCTATAAAATAATCTAAAAAATCATTACTGGCTGGTTGTCCAAGATATTAAATGACGTGCCCAACACCATGCCTAGCACCGTGCCCAACATACAACCTTGCCAGAATGGCTTTACAAAAAATAGATCCATAACAGATAATATTCTCCTCGCTCATGAGTTGATACACCATTTTAAGTGTCACTCGAGTAATCAACATTACATAGCTTTCAAAATTGATACGGAAAAGGCATACGACCGAGTAGAGTGGTCCTTCCTCCTAACATTACTAAGTGCACTTGGTTTCACACCATTTTTCATCTCTCTCTTTCATGCTTGCCTTTCGTCAGCAACAATGAAAGTCTTGGTGAATGGCACGCCATATGGATATTTCTCTCCTACTATAGGGGTTCGACAAGGAGACCCTCTCTCCCCCCCACCCTCCTCTTCTTTGCCTTATGCTCGGAAGGACTCTCACTACTTATCCAACAGGCAATCCGTTCGAAGGCTTTGTCTGGCATGGACTAAATAGCCGATGTCCAAAAAATTCACATTTAATGTTCGCTGATGACATGATTTTATTTATAAAGGCCACACGACCCTCAATTCCGAATTTAAAAACTCTTTCCAAATTGGCAACTCTTTTCAGTCTAAATACTCCATAGGCTAAAGAAACCGAGTATTTGACAACCCTAGGGGTCTTGATTTTTTACCCGAAACAACAATATATTGGACTACCATGTATTGTGTTGAGGTCAAAACAAGAAACTTTCTAATTCCTAGAAGATCAGGTTTTCTTGCGGTTGAGCAGTTGAAAACGAGAATGCCTGTTGTGACATCCTAGGCAAATCCCACATCGACAAAGCATAGTGGTGGGAGCTTGATCTTGAGAGGAGGAGGTCATGGGTTCGAATCCCACCAACGCCCAAAAACAAATCCGTGAGGGGGGGAGACCCAAAGCGGACAATATCTTGTCAGAAAAGGTTAGGGTGTTACAAGTGGTATCAGAGCCTCTCCCCGTCCCTCTTGAACGATGGTGGGGCAAACCTCCACGAGGACGTTGAGTCCCTGAGGGGGTGTATGTGACATCCTAGGCAAATCCCACATCGACAAAGCACGGGGGAGATCCGTGGGCTATGTGGACTAGTTCAACCTTAACTGACATGACGCGTTTTGGGGCGTAGTGGTGGGAGCTTGATCTTGAGAGGAGGAGGTCATGGGTTCGAATCCCACCAACGCCCAAAAACAAATCCGTGAGGGGGGGGAGACCCAAAGCGGACAATATCTTGTCAGAAAAGGTTGGGGTGTTACACCTGTCACCGGCGAGAGTTCACACGCTCCTGAAGTCAGTTATTGATGGGCTTCTAGTTTATGTCATACCCTGTTATCGTCTGTCAGATCAATTTTGTATTCGGTTAAATAGTCTCATGGCAAATTTTTGGTGGGACAAGTTGGAACAATTAAGAAGTAACATTGGATCTCTTGGTCCCGCCTATCCCTCCCCAAATATTTAGGGGGACTGGACTTTAAATATTTTATCCTTTTTAATCAAGCCTTACTAGTAAAGCAATGATGGCGTATCCTGCAAAATCTAGAAATGTTTCTCTCTAGGGTACTTCAAGCTAAATATTTTGACGGAAGAACCATCCTTCAAGCACGCGCTGGCTCTCGCCCTTCCCATGGCTTTCAAAGTCTCTTCCATGGTCTTGAATTACTACAACTTGGTCTTCGCTGGCAGGTTGGGTCCAGATTCCTTCTACACCCCTTGAAGGTTAACTGGATCCCCTCCGAATTTCCAACGACTCCAACTCTACGATACATGGGCCCTTACTCTGCCCCTCTCTATTTATGGGTTTATTATTGACAGACGCTGGGAACTATCTTTACTGCGAGCGCATTTCTCCGAATCCTCATTCTCTGATATACTCCAAACACCTCTCCCCTTGACACCCTTCCCTAACTCTTTAGTCTGGCACTTTTCTGGATCGAGGTTTATTCCACGTCTTCTGGCTATGAATTGGCCTATCAACTAAAAAGACCTAAGAAATCTCGTAAGGCTTTGGTTGATATCCAGGATGGCCCCTTGTGGCTTTCATCCTGGGAGATCCCTGTCCAACCAAAACTCAAAATTCTTCCTTTGGCGAATGCTTCATCGAATTGTTCCGACTATGGAATGTCTACTTCTCGGAGGCATGGATGTGCCACCGACATGTCTAGTCTGCCACTCTGTAGATGAATCTCTTGAGGACCTGTTATTTGAGTGCCCAGTCTCTCTTGCCTTTTACAGGATGGCCTAGCTAACGCCACCGTCCTACATGAACACCCATTTTTCAATTTACTGGAGGTCCATTCTTCACAACTAGCCTCACCTTGCACCAGTTTGGATACTGGCCTGGTGGAGGGTGTGGAAGGGCTGTAGTTTTCAATCAATCACAGTTCTTAATCGAGTCCCTATTCCATCAGTTTGCCTCGCATCTTTCCGAGCTACCACGTTTCTGCCAACCTCCAACCGTGCTCCCCTCCCACGCTATCCCCCTTACCACCACGACGTCTTCCCTGGACTCCTCTACAAAAGCGCCTAAAAATAAATGTTGATGGAGCGGTTCTTAACCCCCATGGTGGAGCCATAGGCAGGGTGCTTCGCTCTTCCTCGACCATGATTCTCCACACTGTGGGACTCCTCATCCAGGTATTACAGATCCTTTCACTCTTGAACTCCTAGCTTGTAGGGATGCAGTTGCTTGGTGTGTCTCTTTGGGTCTTTTTCAGGTTGATTTCGTAGGTGATGCAGAATTGATTTTCAAGGCAATTCGGGACCACGAAGGATCGCGAGCCCGTGGTGGGATCATCATTCAAGAGGTCATCCGGTTATTGACTGCCAGTCCAAGCTTCAGGTTGCTCTCGGTCCGCTGTTCAGCAAACAGAGCCGACCATTCTGTGGCATGTCTGGCTCTTAGATATCTCTCAGGGGTGTTGCCGGTAGTTCTCACGCCCTGGGTAGATTGTAGCTAATTTACTGTTTACTACCTTGATTCTCCTAGCGGAGCTATCTAAGTGAAAAAAAATTGGGCTACCATTCATATGGACTTCTTGTGGGGTTCTCATGGCTTGATCATAACAAACCCACATCACCATTCGAACAAAAGAAAATGAAAAAAACATATCTAATAAGACATAATCCAAAGCTAATAAACAGAAGAATAAAAGAAACACTAAATTATACACTACATGAGCGATGAAGATTGATCATATGGAAGCTAGCGGTGACTTTGATGATATAACGAGTCCGACCGATTCGTCCTGTCGTCTGAAATTGTTGATGCTCAAGAATAAATTCTTTTTTTGTGTTCTTATTTGTGGAGTTGGATCAGCGTTCAAACATTTCCCGGGTTTGGAAAGTTCCAAACCTTACTTCAACCATTAGATCTAGTTTGACCCTTTGACCAATCTAATGATCCAGATTTATTAGGAGCATTTAGGACTTTACACACATAATTTAACTATTATATTTAATTTAAATATTTAAATATTTTCGGGTGATCAGCGGCGCGGTCACCATTGAATTTTCCGACGAATGGCCACTGTCTCCGGTGACTTTTCCAGTGAGGCTCCAACGACCGACCATCGTCTCCAACGACTTTTCCGGCTAGGACAAATTAACTAGTTAACCTAGTTTTTTATTGATAACTAGTTATCAACAGATAACTATTTAACTGATTTTTTTGTTAATAGGTTATTTAGCTAGTTAACTACTTAACATCATGATTTAGATAATGATCCGCCCTGCTGGGCCGGTCAATAAAGAGGTTCAACCGAGATGGGTCGAATTAATACGTCTTGGTGGCACCTTGATCACGAATGGGTGCTCCTTGCAAGGGGAAGGTTAGACGTTATGGTAAGTGGGCACGTGTATGAATATGGTACGAAGAGAGATGTGGGTAACAGAGAAGTACCGGGGTGTGTGCCCTAGAATAGGGCGGATGACCACAACCTTTAGCGTGCAGCGTGAGGGCGTGCAATATCAAGCGTATGGTCTAGGTGTGTCGTGTCATCCATTGTGTGGGGGACCTTCTTTTTATAGCTCTTTCGTGGCCAAAGTTGTTGTTCCACGTGTCGCCATCCTATCGGATCGTCGATGACATCCCATCAGAAGCATGGTCGCTGTCGGGGGAGAGTTGTCCCTGCCCAGACAACGACGCATCTTTGATTTGACTAGAGGCGGCTGGTGGTTGGGTGTTAGGGCGTGGTTCCTTGACACCGACTGTGACTCCCACGATGGCTCATTCACGATGGGTGGATGACCTTCGGTGAGGTTCTCGACGCTCGAACCGGTGGGCCTGAGGACTCTTGGGCCAAGAGCCCATCAATTGCCCTCTAGCACGGGTTGACAACGGATCGTCTAGTCTATATGTGCTATTAGTTCCTTTTCGTTGCTTTCAAGGATCCATCGGTCATAGTCTCGGGTCCGGTGGGTCATTGGGCTCTTTAGCCGGGGCTCGTCAATTGCTCCATAGCGTGGATAGAGATGCGTCCCGTCTAGTCTATCAGGCTATAACTTCCTTTGTTTAAACCTTCCTTGGGGGTTCGTTGATTGTAGACCTCCCTAGTTCCATGAAGGAATCCTCCTATATTCGATTCTGGGGCGACTGACTCCGTTACCAGGCCGCCTAGGGTGGGAGCTGCCTGCCCTGAGGAGTTTGGGTTGTTCGTTTCTTTTCTCTCCCCTTTTCTTTTGAAGACCTACCCGTTAGGTATATCTTTCTTAAAAACTATGTATCCTCTCCACGCCTACCCCTACTGTTTCCTAATGATGGTTGGCGTGCTTTCATGGATCTATGAGGAAAAAGCAAGGAATCCGGTTGGCAGGGGGGGACACCCTCTCATGTGATGCCACGTGGCATTGGTGGAGTGGGCGTGGCTCTTCGCCTTCTCCTGTTAGTTCTATAAATGGGGGTTGAGCTCGCCCCCAGTACTCTTTACACCACTTTTTGCCATCTTTTAAGAGGTGCACCCTCGAGCTTTATCTCCAAAGATCAGAGCATCCGCCCTACAATCCTCTTTCCCAATCAAAATTCTCTCACTCCTTCCGCCATGACTTTCGCAGATGGTCCATAAACCTCTCTTCCCCATATGAGTACGTTCTCCTAACTCCATAATCTCTAAATTCTCTTTTGCTTTCTCTTTTCTTCTCTGTATGCCTTATTTAGTACACGCCTTTCTCTTTGGTCTATCGCCCTGGTAGAGTTGGCGGGGGTTCTGTTGCCATGTCTTCGAGTTCCTCTTCGACTCTAGATCTTGATGATATGGCGAAACTGATGTGCCGCTACTAGGAGATGCACCTGGGTGGCACTTGTGACACCACACCTGGGTGTCAGGGCGTGGTGGTGAGGGCGGTGGCCCTCCGGTGCGCCCTGCCCGGGACGCCGCCTTTGACCCTTTCCGACCTTTGGCCTTCATTCCTTTCCCGCTTCTCCTTATCATTCAGATGTTGAGGATTGAAGGTCTGCTAACGAAGAAAATATCTCTAGCTCGGACGGTTCTCGGGGCGAATCTGAGGCATCGTACTCTTTGGATGCTTCATCTTCTTCTTTTACAAGCTCCGCTGACGATCATCAGAGTACGCCCTCTATCCAGCGGGACCCATCCGCCTCCCTCCAAGTCAACGTCGAGGAGGAAAGCGATGAGCTCGGGGATGAAGAGGCTAAGCGATGAGCTCGGGATGAAGAGGCTATTTCAGGGCCTTCAGCTAGGCGTCGGAAGACGAACAAATCCGCCAACACTTCACAAAAAGGCCCCTTTCTCGAAGATGGCGATGTCGTTCGACCCCTATGTTGAGATAGAGTTTACTGATGCTGCCTCCGAGGATGACGACGTTGTTGGCCCCACAGAGGAACAACTTTGCCGCCAAGAGGTGAAGCGCTTCAACCATGCCTCCACCAAGAAAGAACTTCACCCCAACAATTATCGTCGCTTCGCTTCTCACTAGCAGGGCTTATTCGTGCCTTCCAAGGATTTGACATACATGTGTCCTCCTGGTCGGAGTGGGGGGTACCAAGTAGTTGCTTGGGAGGAAATGTGGGAAGGACAGATTGTTCTTGACAGTCGGGAAGTATTTAGTCCTAGCTACTTCCCCTACTTCTGATCGTCCACCCTGATCCTGATGTTGAAGGCTTGCGAACTTCCCTAACGCTTTAAATACGTTGCTCCTGCTATGCTCTACTCTGTTGGAAACTTCCCCTCAGAGTGGCAAGGTTTTTGGGTTAGGTCTTTGGACGTCTTGGACGCTCTGGGTGCTTCGCTGGCCGCCCTACAACCTCACGCCTAGGGAACCCTTGCTGTGTTCAAGGTGGCATGCCTCAAGAAAGATGTTCGCCCTTCTGTCTAGATATTATGTGTGCTCTATCAGGTCGAGATCAACCAGAACGAGATCACTTTTATGAAGTGGCAGAAGTATGGAAGGAGCGGACCCTTATCTTCCATCAAGGCAGATTCCTTCTGGTGGCATCCCTTCTTCTTCTTCAAGGTGAATGACCCTGAGGACGCCACCTGGTTTAAGATACTTCACTTGTTGTGGTCCTATGGGAGCACCGACCGATTCAGTCTCCTGTCCCACTTGTCCGAGCATACATCCCTGCTGGCCGAATGGGTGAATTCTTGGGACTACAATCTGATTGGCCGAGGGCGGGTGGATTTTGAGAATCTTTTTCCCCCTTCTGGAGGCAAGTGTGGCAGGGCGTATGTTTGTTAGGAAGGTTTCCGAGGTGCCCACTTTTTTTACCTAATTTTTGCACTATTTTTACTACTTGTAGGGGATTCAATTTTCGACAACATGATTTCCTCCATGTCTCGGGGGTCGTGCTCGGGCACACACCCTCAGCCCGAGCATGGGGATGGGTCGGTGCCCCCGCCCGAATAGTTGTAGCAGACGACCTTGATCGATCCTCAGCGGTTGCCACCGGACATGGACACAAGTTCAAGAGTGCCCGCCACATCCCTTACTCTGGAGAGCGCGACGGACCCCGACAGAAGGTCATTGCCAACAAGAAACGACTGAGGGGATCTGGCCATGGTGGCAACTCTTCCAAAAAGAAGAGGAAGGTAGATACGCCCCCTTCCTGTGACGCCCTTCACTTGCCTTTGGTGGCTCCTCCTTTCGGTGGCAACACCGACATCCTCGAGACCGCCCACATTCTTGCTAGTTAGTGGAGAATGGATTTTCCCGAGGATGAGGACACTGTCCTCTCTTACTCCATGGACCAGGCGGCCATGGGCGTCCGGGTACGTATACATATACCTTCATATTTCCTTGTGTTACAATGAGTTTCCTGTGAACCGAGTGGCGCTAACGGCCTCCCTTATTGTTTCACAGATGCTAGCCTCCATCGGGGCCTTCCTGATGGCGGACGAGGGCCATCGAACTGGCAGCGCAGGTGACACTATCGACCAGGTGGCCAAGATTTCCAACCTTGAGTCTGAGCTCAAGGATTCCAAGGCGGATGTTGCTCGGTACAAGGGTCTCTACCGCAAGGCCCAAAAGTCTATGGAGACCGAATCCATCCAACTCTTGGTAGATGTTTCTTCTAAAATCGATGTGGCCCGCCATGCGTATGATGAATTAGCAACTGAATATTTTTGTGATATGCAGGCGGCCGAAGAAAAACACCAAAAGGAGTTCGTGGCGAAGGATTCCTCCCACCAGAAGGAGCTAGTAGCCAATGACCTTTGTAACGTCCCCGCCCAACCGAACGGTTTGGAACTCGAGTTTGGATGATTGAGGCATTGGAAATAGTGTTCTTGAGGTCCCATCGAAGTCCGAGATGTTCAAAATTGAGTCGGGTTGAAGTTACATATGAGCATGTTGTGCAGTGAAGAACACACGTCGTGTAGTTAAACTACATGCCGTGTGTCTTCATGATACACGTTGTGTATCTATGATACACGGCCGTGTTGTTCGTACTGGAAATTACGGCCGGATTTAGCTTTTCAAACCACACGGTTGTGTAGTTGCAAAACACGCCATTTTTCTTGGAGAAACACGCCGTGTAGTTTGACCTGCATACAAAAGGACGAGTTTTGGATGGATTTCTACAACTTTTTCCTCTCTCTTTCTTTCTGAAAACTCTTTTGACGAACCAAGGTTTTCTTAACTTAAAACTTGATTTCGGGAGCTACGAGTGTCCGATCGAGGATCCGTTTTCTCCTGTGCGTTCTTGGTGATGAGAGGAGAGATCACACATCTCATTTTCTAGAGTTGTGGAGCGAGGCTCTGTCAGTGAGAGTAGGAAGAAGCTACATTTTTGGAGAAGGAGAGCTTGTTTGTTCGAGTTTCTAGAAGTTGTTTTCTTACACCCCGAATCTCTGAACCAGATTTTTTTTTAATTTTATTCCATACGGTTGAGAAATGACCGCAACTTGATGTTTAAATGATTCCGAGGCAAGTTAATTTCACTCATGGAAGAAGAAGCGAGAGGTTAAGTGACTGACTCGACTCTTGCGGACCTGGGTTCGACTCGGATTGGACGCACGACCTTCCCGCTAAAATTTTTGTCATCTATGCCCGAATTTATTTAACCCCGGTATAGCGTGAAGTGTTCGATGCAGTAGTCCTCGTTAATCAAATGGTTTTATATAAGCTCGGATTCCAAAGAAGGGCGGGTAAGGGTCAATGGAATACGGTTGCATGGAAGTCAAGAACTTTGCTTGGCCGAGTTGGTTGAGGAACTGAACCAACAACCTAAAGGTCACAGGTTCGAGTCCCTGCTCCAGCAAATCCTTTACTTTTATTAGTTTTCAGTCTTTCTTCAAAACGACGTAGTTTCGATAGATGATGACATCATAGTGACGTCACCACCACGTCAGCATCTCCTTCTCCGCTGAACAGAAGCCGCCGTCGCTTCTCTGTTTTCCGGCGACTCCTCTACAGTTCCAACAAGATTTTTTCTACCCGGCCGGTTGGCCAGATATATGTAATTTTTTTATGTTGTTTATCTTAATTTAAATAGTAACAATAAGAATATGAGTTCTAAATTTGTAAAATCATTTTTTTTATTCATTTGTATGGCTTATTGAAGTTTAACTAAGTTAAGTGTAAAATAACAAACAAAGTAGGCTTCATGATTTCTAGATTATAATCACTTAATATACTGCATTTATTAATTTATGATTTGATCAGCATAATTATCTCGTATGTCATATATAAAAATAAATTGGAGAAATTAATTTTCTAAAATGTTTTAAGGACAACTAAAAGATCACCTATTAGTTATGCACAATATTGGATCTAGATTATGAACATACATAAAAAATAAGATTGTAAAAAGTGGACTTCTCCTTCTAACCTAATTTATCCAATGTTTATTGTTAAACTAAAATTAAATGACATGTGTAGCTCATGATGTGATGAACCCATATTATACTTAATACATTTGAGACAATTAGCTTGTGACTTAATAGACATGATTCATTTTGATCTATTGACTCGATGAGATGCATATTATTATATTTTTAATATAATTATATCCAAATTATTCAAAATTTTATGAAGGAAGTCTAACCGCCTTATGTTAAAAAAAAAAAGACTAACCCGCCCCTTGACATGTTGTCAAAAATATTCTCATCTAATGTGTATCTTATATGTGATTATAGAGCTAGTTATAATTAATTAAAAAAATATTAATAACATAAAATAGTATATAGAATGGAAAATTTTTATAATAAAAATGTCATATTTATGAAACAGTTAGAGGTAAATTGATTTTGGGTTAACATAGTCCAATTAATTTTTAATAAGAACTCGAATAAATGTTCCGGTTGAAATTAGAATGCTAAATATTATTTTTTGATAACATGACACCTTAACATGCCATTTTAACAGAAATTATCAAAAAATCGATTAAAGTGACTAAGTTGACCCGATCTTCAAACTTAAGTTACTGAGCTGACCCAGTTTAAACTTAAGTGACTTCAATGAAGCAAGCTTAGGTGACCACTAATGTATTTGACCCATTATGAAATATAAAGTATACGGCTGTATCGAAACCTTGATCATATTAACACAGTAAAACTTATCTTTGTTATAAAGTATAAGGCTATTTATTAACACAATTAATAAATATTTTTTTTGAAAACTCTTTTATCTTCTTTTTGGCATTCGTCCACCAACACTTAGAACTTGAGTTGGTTAAAATTAGAATATAAATAATATTTTATGATGACATGACACCTTGCCGTGTCATTTTTAACATAAATTATCAAGAAATTGGTCAAAGTGATTGAGTTGACCTAATCTATGAACTTAAGTTATTGAGCTGACCCAGTTTCAACTCAAGTGACTACAATGACACAATAATCATACTTAGGTGACCACTTAAGTATTTGACCAATTTCATAACTCATAACACATTAAGTGAGTGCATTTATTAGGATGATAAAGAATGTATTTTTTATATAAAATATGTTAATGAGGTGGAAAATTATTGTTAGAGCTTTAGCTTATGTGGCAAAAAAAAACTTGGAGATCTACCATAGTATATTTTAAGATTAATGGGTTGTTTGGATCCTCTATTTATTAGAGAGATTTGTATTAAATATAAGATATTTTGGTAAATCACTTGTTTGGTGTAACAATTAAGACGAGAGATTTTAAACCAAAGAGATTTCGAAATATCTCTATTGAGCTATTTACAAATATCACTACTACCCCATATATTATAAAATCTCTTTCATAATTTACAATATTATCCCTATTAATCATTAAAATTTACGTATTCTGAGTATATAAAATAACAACACGTCTCACTGGGAAATAATAAACCCTACCCCATTCAGCTACCATTGAACTTTGTTCTGCATCTGCTGCCGCCTAACCACTGCACAACAACCAAGGTAATACCATGTTTGCTTTATTCCTTTGCTTTATTTGTTTAATGTACACATATATATGAAATTGAGGAGCTGGAGATAGCTATAGACCATTTCAGTGATGAGCACTTGTTGGGTTCAGGCGCTTTTGGGAATGTGTATAAAGGGTTCTTTGAAGCTGAAGGGATGACTATGGCGGTTAAGAGAGCTCATGCTAATTCTTTCCAAGAGATGTGAAGTTCATAAATGGTAAGGAAGGCATATCATTTTCATAATCCCTTGCTTCAATAGTTCAATTTCCATCATTTCTAATTCTTAGCCACCAGTGTAAAAAAAGAGTGCAAAGGAAGTATGAATACTTTTATCTTGAATCTTGGTTAATGCGAATTGCCAAGTCCAGTACTTTATTATAAGCATCGCCTCTTAATAAGGGTAATTTAGTATTTGTTATGTAATCATTAAAAATCATCATTTACAAATCACTATTAAGAAAATGGCATACAAACGATATATTGTTACAAATGAGCGATTTAAGTTACTATCCATTTTCAAATATAGAGATTTAGTCAAATATCTCCATTTCTACAGTATGGGATCCAAACGACCCATAAGATTTAAGATGAGGGCCCAATCCTTCATATAATGGATGTTTGTCGGGTTTTGATTATTGTAAATCATCACCACGTGAATTCCGACCCCTCCAACTCCATTATTGGCCTGAATATCGCCAAAACGAAGCTACCTTGTCGGATTCGTCAAGCTACGTCGACCACTCAATAAACGACCTTTCACTCCTTTCCTTTTCGTGACCTTGACTTTTGGGGTACTCCAGAGGGCATCGAGAGGCTTCTGAGTCGGCTATAAAAGCCAGCGAGCCTTCCATTTCGAGTTACGGAAGCTCACCGTCGTAACTCCGACGAGAAGCTGCGTCGGGGAGTTCCAAACGTGCCCAAGCCAAAAAGTATCATTCGTTAGCCTCGTCTTTGACCCCCGAAGCTTTCCCATATTCAAAAGTTGTTTCGGTTCAAGAATCGGAAGAATCAAGTCTCATCGGAGCTTCCATGGAGTCACTAGCGTGTTCCCTGCAAATTTGGGGAAGAAGATGGCAAAGTTACAGTTTGGTCACCCAACTTTCTAAGTTACATCATGATCCTTCAGTTTAATTTTAATTACTGTCGCAATCCTAAACTATCAACTTGTGACAGATTCGGCCCAACTAACTTTTCAGTTAGTACAATTTGGCCAGGAAGTTACGGAAGTATGTTAAGTTCTTATTTCGAACCGATTCGAGCTACAAAGTCGATCTTCAAGTCAACCGGCTCGTGTTATAGGTGGGTTGGTTTAAGGGGGTAAATTCCTTGGATTAATTAATTTCTCAATTTAAATAGCTATTTGGTTAAACTTTGTCATTAACCAAATATTGTGATTATTACCGAACTAATCGTTTGACAGGAGCCGGATCAACGAGTGAGGTACTCGGGCCTTATTTTGGACTCGTGCATGCTTAAATTAAGGTCCTTATAATTCTCGTGGTGATTTACTACTAACCGAGTACTAACCCATCTGAGTTGGTTTTCCCGATAGGTTAGATTATTCAGAGTAATGAGTAACGCGGATCCTCATTAATTCCGGTTTATAAAGTTATGATGCCTAAGGTTAGAGGGACTTAAGTAGTCCGAGTGACTCCCCTACTTACCTGGAAATTAAGACGGAAATTCTTGGTTTTAACAACAAGGTGTCGTTTCTACGGAAAGTTCTATCTTTCTGGAACCATTGGTTTTATACCTAATAGTGTTTGATTCGGTTATGGTTAAACCGTAATGGTATCTGATGATGTTTGGCACCTTGTGTATATAGGTGGAAAGTAAAGCCTCGCTAGCTAGTCCTCCGCCGGGAACATCGATGGATACGGGTTCCTACCGGGTGATGGGAGTTGGGTATTGTTAGCCCCAATCGATTCACGGTAGATGGGTACGGATAGCCCCAATCGAATGATAAGAGTTGGGTGGAATTAGCCTCGACCGGATGATGGGAGTTGGGTATTGATAGCCCCAATCGATTCATGGTAGTCGGGAAGAATTGCGTCTCTTGCGAAGTCCCTATTACAGGCTCAGAAGTAAGCCTTATCGATGATGGTGTAGATGTTAGCTAGGCGGGAAGAGGGGACGCCCTGTTGATTGGTGAAAGTTGTTCGAGTTTGATCTCGATATTGTGTGGTACTATTAGAATAGTTCATGGGATGTCTTATTGACTTGTGATTATGTGTGTTAATGTTTCACATATAGGTCATGATTGGAATGTTGGATTAATATTCCTTGTGACAGGTCATTTGATAAACGGTAACGGTAATCTCCGTTACGGAAGGATGATTGTGGAATTGCTGGTTTGCGTTATTAATTCCATTAAATGTGTTTATTCATGTTTATACGGAATAATCAGGACAACGAACTGACCCCGAGCCACCCACCAGTTTTGCAGGAATTTCCTGGACAAGCAACGAGCCACCAGAGTTTCTTAAGGCGTGCCGAAGCAGTGGATCATGAGACGGTGTAATGGCGACTTGGAGGATTGCTCTCAAGTCGTTGGGCCCAATCCCGCTGTAAATGTTTTGACGGTTAATACCCTAGTTTTATGGTTGGTTTGAAAGTAGTTGGTCAAAGTTGTATTTTTTTCAACCTTTGAGTCATCGTCTGTCCCGGGACAAGTTGTCGTTTTACATTTCATAAAATTGGGGTGTTACATGTTTAGAGCCTCGTCTTCTTGTCGAGTGAGGGTTTAGATCACAATAGGTAGTAGGGGTCGACGGAAAAAAATTTGGTTAAGTATTGCATGGAAATTGAAGAGAGTAAAATATGATAACTGTTTTGTAACTGAATGTTGATTGATTGATGATGATTGCCAATTGATTGATCGTTGATATATGCTGAATGATGTGATGCTATGTGGTAGGGATTGGGGTAAACGATGAATAATGTTGATAATAGATCAGAACTAGTAATGAGTGATAGGAGGGACAGGATTGTGATATTATGAACTTGCATATGTATTCTGCTATTGTCAATTGTGGTTATACAATGATGGCCCTGCCAATGTGGGGTCGTCCTATTAATGATGAACAAGAAGATGTCCTTGCCAATGTGGGGTCGTCCTATGAAGGATGAACAGGAGGGTAACTCTAAGACTCACGACATGGATATCCAGGTGGGGGTAGTCGATGAGCTAGCCGTTTACCCTTGTTATGGTTTTTGATGCATGAATTTTTTGTGTAATTGATTGAAGTAGAAAACGTGGAATTAATTGAATAGGGTGAATTGATGTTGTGTGTTGAATTGGTTGAATTGATGTTATGTGTGATGGTGGTTGATAACATGAGCTGTGGTAATTGTAATGAGGATGTCGAGATTGGATGAATTGTGGATTGGAATTGATTGTGATGGAAATTGGATGGATTATGTTGGAATCAATGAGGGAATTGATAATGGACATGATGGATGGATTTGGTAGATGAATTTAAGGAATGGATGATTGATGTGACTAAATGAAACGATAGAACCGGAAGGAGCCTGTACTGCCCCCAAATTGTCACCCCTTCTGCGGTTGGTGGTGTGGTCACGCCTCCTAGAAGAGTGGCCTGATGTGATGTAATTGTGAGTTTGACCATGAATCCTTATACTGCAGTTTAGGATGTGATGTGAACCGCTGCAACCGTGGGCAGATGACCCTTGAACACCACAAGCTGGCCTCCTAGCAATGAGCTGAATCTATGGAACCGGGGCAGATAGAGGACTTTGACCCACTAGCTATAAAGGAGCTAGGAACCACAAGTATCAAATCGAAGGCGCCACTCCAAGAGATGAATGCTATTGATGATAAGCCGAACCTTAAGGAATGCAACTAGCAAATACTTGAAGGGAAAAGAACATAAGTTCTGAAAGGGATTTATTATTGATTGAAGTCTGAAAAACAATGAAGGGCCGACGGCCTTAATTTATAGGGAGGAGTTAGGGAACAAGCTCTCCTAATCCTTCTAAATAACTACTTCCTGTTCGGCTAATAAAATAAAATAAAGTCTAAATAGGCTAAATTTATCCTACATAATAGAAAACTAGAAAGAAAAACATAAAATAAGGCCTAAAGAGTCTTGGAACCGAAGAAATACTTCTAAATAGGAAAAACCCGGCAAACCGGGAGAAAGCCCTAATCTGGGCAGGAATTCGTGTCCGGATAGGCAAGTCTGGGCGGGAACTATAGGATTCTGACTCGGATTATGCTTCCCCGTGTGTCCCAATCCTAGGAGGACTTGGCAAAACAGTCCTCGGTTTGTGGCATCAGGGATTCCTAGTCCGGATAGGAATCCTGGGCACTGTCGGTTTGCATGCTCGGGCCCGGATCGTGTATGAGCTTGGCTTCACGTGGCTCCTCCTTCATTTCTCCTCCAAATTCAGCTCCGCTTGTTGGAGGTTGATCCCGGGGCCTCAGAGTGTCCAGAGCCTTTGGAAAATCCCAAAAGGCCTGACCATAATTGAAGAAAATCCATAAAAATAAAATTTAAATATATATTTCTTAATTTATAAATTTAAAATTATTATTTTTATTGCCTTTTGTTTTTAAATTTTTAATTTAGTTGAGTCACTAACAAATATGGATGAAAGTCGATGATGTGGCAATGTAATGTCATTAATTATGGATGAGTCATATTGGTGAGTCGTCACTTAACGGAATTTTGGATGAAATTTGGATGAAAGGGCTGTTTGTTAGGTTGGCATTAGGGCTGGCTGTCGATTGCTGGTTTTTTGGTTTAAACCGAACCTAAACTGAGAGAACCAAGCCAAAAATAAACCGACTCGGTTCGATGTCCGATTCCAACTTTTGGGGTTTTTCAGTTTTTTGCCGGTTTCCGGTAAAAAATCGAGAAAGCCAAAAAAACCGACTAGGGACCGAAAAGCATCTATCTATTGAATCTATCCTATTCTATTCTCTATCAGGGAAAAACCTCTTACTCACTCTCTCAAGTTCTCCTCTTTCTCTCTCACTCACATCCGGCGAAGAAACTCGGCGGCTACAACACCGACTGGGGCAGCAACACGACGGCAGCAACAACATTGATGGTTTAATCTCCAGTTCCTCGCGAGTCTCTCGGCACGTCAGCCTGCTGTATTTCCATCTCCCCACGGTTTCTAATTTCACTCAGGTATCTTCCTGGCTAGTCCTTCCCAATACCAATAGCTGCACCGACCCTTGTCCACAATCTGAATTTATCCTCAATGGTGGCAATAATTGAGTCCCAACTACTGCCCCTTTGTTTCTTGGAAACTCAGTTTCTTTGCAGCTTTTGGGGCTCTACTGCATTTAATTGGAATATGGCCTTTCAGATTACAAATGGAGCTGCTGCACAATTGAAAGTTGTTTTACTCGTGTATAGTTTTGGTGCTTGGTTTCCCATTATTTTAATCTTTTGAGTTAGGGGATTGAAGAAGGGGAGAAGGCTTTACCTAGTACCACCCATGTTTGAGCTATGTGATGTCCTCTCGACTTTAGAAGAAAGATCACTACTTTTTTTTTCTTTTTTCTTGTTCTTGAATTGACACTGGAATGTTGCAAATATTATCCAATTTTAGCTTGTTAATGTTGTTAACTGTTTTTGCTTCATGTTCATGTCATATGTGCGCTTGCCACTCTGATATTCACAGTCGAAAAGACTAATTGCAACTCCACAACTGGTCTTGTTTGATTTATGGATGTGTGTGGTTTCATTTCTCTAAATAGTTTGGGTGTGCAAAGTTGAAAACTTGCAGTGTGTTTTGAAATGTGGGATGAGATTACTAGTGACCAAAAAGAAGCATTTGTTCCGAGTTTCATGGGGTCTGTCTTTGGATACCTGAAATCTGAATCAATATCTCATCCATTTTGGTCAAACTTACCATGTGGAGGCCTTAAATTTTTCATTACTCAGATTCAAACCCAAACATGTATGCTTAAGTGGTTAGCATTCAACATTTCAGTATAGGTAACATGATCAATGATAGTTGGATAATTAGTGCAGATCGATGATAATGATCTTTGAGTATGTGTTTGACAATTGACATGTTTGTGAATTTGCAGGGATTCAAATCAAAGAAGAATGGAAGAAGCGGGTGTGAATACGCGAAGTGGTAAGCGTAAAGGAATTCAGACTCAACCACCTACACATAAACGCACCAAGGGTAATTCACGACCTCCTATTCCCAAATAACCGAGTCGCAATCCGGCTCCCACTACTCCGGCTCCTGACCCTGAACCTGAGGTACCTGCTCGTACTCCTCCTACTCATGTCAGTGACAGTGCTAATAGTGCTAGTGCTAGTAGTGCTCCCCAATCAATACATAAGTCATGGTCATCAGCGTGGACAGTTATGGTTAAGTTTGTCGATAAGCATGGGAATAAAAAAGCTAAGTCCAATATATGCCAGAAGGTTCTTGCTGCTGATCCTACTTTGAATGGTACTTCTACTTGTAAGAAGCATGCATTAAAGTGTATTGCGAAGAGGGATGCAAGAAATGGACAAACTACTTTGATAATGAAGAAGAGTTCAACTGTTAGAGGGGAAGCAACTCCAGATGCCTGGCAGTTCAGTCAAGTTGCTATAAGGTTGGCTCTAGCAGAAATGATAATAGTTGATGAGCTTCCTTTCAACTTTGTGGAGCATAGGGGGTTTAAACGTTTTATGCATGTATGCTGCCCAGAGTTCGACATTCTTTCGAGGAGCGTCAAAAGTTAAAGGATTACTTGAGGACGGCTTGTGCTGGTCGAGTGTCTATAACAACTGACACTTGGACATCTGTTCAGAATCTCAATTACATGTGCATAACAGCACATTTCATTGGACATGAGTGGAAGTTGCATAAGAAGGTTATTAGTTTCTCTCGGATTACAAGTCACAAGGGTAGTGATATTGGGGCAGGGATTGCCAGATGGTTGGATGAATGGAGGTTGAAGAGGCTTTTCACTGTGACGGTTGATAATGCGAGTGCAAATGATTCCGCTATCAAGTACTTGCATGGGAAATTACATGGTTGGGTACTCAGTTCTTGAGCGGCAACCACTTGCAAGTTCGTTGCGTTTGCCACATCATCAATCTAGTAGTTCAAGATGGACTAAATAAGATTGGAATGTCAGTTAGGCGAGTGAGGGGGGCATTGACGTTGCAAAATCGAAGAAAATACGACATTCAGCTTAAGACATTTTCGGCGAAAATATCATAAAGTTTTCGCCGAAGAAGAAGTTTTCGGCGAGATTTTCAAGTCCTCGGTCCGAAAACTCGAAGCAGACAGAAGGCCTTTGCGCTTTGACAACATTTTCGGCGAAAACATTCAAAGTTTTCACCGAAAACTTTAGAAGGAATGCAGCAGCGTGTTTTCAAAGGCATTTTCGGCGAAAACCCTACAGAATTTTCGCCGAAAATATCAGGCAAATTCGGCGTGCTATATAAAGGTGAAAGAGGCGAGAGTTTAAGGGATGAATTCATTATTCTACAATTGCAATCGCCGACTCCTCTCTCTCAACTCATCATCATCATCGCCAATCACCATCCTCTCCCTCAAACACACACCAACCTCCCTCAATTGTTGATCAACTTGAAGATCTAAGTGAAGCCTTCCACCCTTGGATTGGAGCTTGAAGAGCCAAGTGAGAAGATCCTCCATGGAAGCAAGGATGGTTTCCTCTCCTCAATTTCAGGTTTCTTCCATGGTTAAGCTAGGCTAAACTTAGGTTTAGTTTAGTGGGGGATGGATCAAGCTAGGATAGGTGATTGATTGTATGGATTGAGTTTCTCATAGCCATTTGTGTAAGATGATGATCCTAGACCTTGTGCTTTGTAGCCATTAGAGCTTGATTTACTCTTTTGGTATTGTTATGTCTTTCAATACATGAGAATGTTTGATTGATGTTGATCTAAGGATGTAGGATTGTAATTGGATGATTTGAGAGATTGGATTATCAAGTTACAACCATTTTGAGCTTGTTCTCCCTTGTTGGCATTTTATCAAACACTTGGTGTGCATTGAGTTTTCTTTCATTTGAAGGTTGAAAGACCCTTGTGATTGCTAGACTAGTGTTATATGATTGACATGAGAGTGTCTTGCATCATTTACCTTGTGCTAGATGATTGTTGACATATAATTCAAGTTCCAAGCATTTCATTGAGCTAATTTAAAGCATTCCATTCCTTTTGTTCACATAGCGAGAGCATGGTGCATTTGGTCTAGGAATAGAGAGTCAATTGTGCGAGAGTTCGTTGATTCTACTTGAGTGAGATGCATGGTCATTAATTACACATCGTTGCTTGAGATTCAATCCAGCTTTCATGAACCTTGAGCTTGAAGAAACCCCTTGCTAGACTAAACTCCTTTCTTTCTTGCTTGATCCTCAATTTCTCTTGTCAATTTTACTTTGCTTGTTTATGCTTTTTAAATTGTTCTCTTTCAAAACCAAATCTCAATTTAAATGTTTAGACCGTTCATGAATTTTGTGAGTATTAGCCTATGAGAGGACCTCGAGGAATACGACCTTGATAGTCGTGAGTGAAAATTCGCTTATCAAGTTTTTGGCGCCGTTGCCGGGGACCTCTCATTCCTAAGAAAGCAATTATTAGTGAACCGATCTTTACACTTCCTTCCATTTTCCTTTTTGCTTCCTTGTTACTTTTTGTTTACTTTGTTATCCCGCATCGTTGTATTACTCGGGTGTGTTCGTTGTGCTTGTTTGCAGGAGATTGGTGTTAGTGCATGAGGCGGATCACACGTCTCCAAGCACGACTCCAAGGCATCAAGGTCGTGTTTGAACCGCCAACTCGTTCTCCTCCTCACCTAGTTCATAGCACCACACGCAACAACATGTCTCACCATGAAGACGAAGATAACCAATCGGTACATTCACATCACACTAATGAAGATGATCAATCACAAAGAGGTGCGAGGCGCACACTAGCTGATTATGCTCGCCCAACCCTTGAAGGGGCAACCTCGAGTATCGTGCGAAGACCGGTAAATGCAAGAAACTTTGAATTGAAGCCTAATATGATTCAGATGGTGCAAAACGGAGTGGTGTTCAATGGTATAGATGGAGAGTGCCCATCTAGACACTTGAAGGACTTCCTAGAGATATGCGATACGGTAAAGAACGATCAAGTTCACCCGGATTGTGTGCGGCTCCGACTCTTCCCCTTCTCACTCAAAGGTAGAGCCAAGTCTTGGTTGGAGAACCAACCTAGTAGAACATTCACTACATGGGAGGGACTAGCCGAAGCCTTCCTCGAGGAGTTCTTTCCCCCTTATATGACGGATGCAATCCGGGACCGTATCAACCACTTCACACAACACAAAGGAGAGCTCTTCCATGAGACTTGGAATAGATTCCAAGCCCTTCTTCGGTCTTGTCCTCATCACAACTTCGCCGAATGGAGCTTGGCGGATATCTTTGCTAGGTCCCTTGACTTTGAGAATACAAGGATGATCAACCAAGCCGCCGGAGGTGATCTAAGGACGGTCACTCCCGAAGATGCTCTAGAACTCTTCGTGGAGATGGCCAACAAGACAAGGAGTTGGTCTCGACAACAACCTCCAAGGTCTAAGTATGGGAGCGACACTCACTACGACTCTAGAGCTATAAGTGTTGATGCACCAAAGGATTCGTCTACCTATGGGAAGAAGCCTAAGCTGCCGGGACATCGAGATGAAGATGACCCTATGTTTGCGCTCCTCATGTCTAAGATCGATGCTATGGCATCCCAAGTAAGTAACCTAAGCATGCCTAAGCATCCCTCCAAGGTTCCATCATCACATATGGGTAATCCTCTGGTGGCTTCTATATATTGTTGTGAATGTTGTGGGGGTCAGGGTCACGAAGTCAGTGCTTGCCCTTCCGCCACTCCTGAGCTTGGTCAAGGCGATCACAATGAGGAGGTAAGCTTCGCACAAGGATAAGGATTTCATGGTAATTTCAGCCCCCAAGGTAACTATCAAGGTAGCTATAACCGACCTTGGTACAACAAGTCTAACCAAGGTTACCAAGGCCAAGGGAGTCAAGGTAGTGGCTATAACAAGGGTTACAATCAAGGAAATCAAGGAGGATATCAAGGTTATAGAGGGTATCAAGGCAACCAAGGGTCTCAAGGAAGTAACCTAAACCAAGGTAGCCAATGGACTCAAGGAGGACCCCAAGGTCAAGGGAACCAAGGGGAAAATCAATGGAATCAAAGTGGACATCCAAATCAAGGTCCCCAAGGTCCTACCCCTCCGGGAATGTACAATCATAGAGGTGATGGACCACCCGGATTTAACAAACCACCTCACAACAAAGAGGGCGGTTCTTCAATATCGCAAGAGGATACCAACGCGGCAATGATTCAACTTATAAGAAATCAACAAGCTTCAATTGCAAATTTGGAGAATCAAATGGGTCATATTGCTAAAACACTCTCGGGGCGACCCTCGGGCACTTTACCTTCCAACACCGAGGTCAACCCCAAGGTTCCCGAGGAGCTTATGACGGTAACATTGAGGAGTGGTAAGCAAAACCAAGACCCAACACCTAAAGCGGTAAGAACTCGAGATGATGACTATGTGTTGGTTGAAGATGTTGACTCCGATGATGACTCGGTTAAGATTGAAGTTAAAGATAAGGGAGCCAAGGCTAAAGAAGCTTATAAGATGACCAATAAGGTTGGTTCTCAAGAGGCTACAATGAGTGCTACTCCGGTCTCTCCTCCCGCACCGGTTGTACCTCCGTACAAGCCTAAGCCGCCTTATCCTTCTCGCTTGAAGCCGGATTCCATGGAAAAGGACTTCAAAAGGTTTGTTGAGATTCTCGACAAGGTACAATTCACAATGCCTTTTGGAGAAGCAATCACTAAGATGCCTCAATATGCGAAGTTCATGAAAGAGATCTTCACCAACAAACACAAGCTTACAGATGTCACCTCGGCAAAGCTTAACGAACAATGCTCCGCCATTCTCTCTAAGCAACCACCGGAGAAGCTTAAGGATCCAGGTAGCTTTACTATTCCTTGCACTATTGGTGAGCATGCAATAAGTAGAGGCTTAGCCGATTTGGGTGCTAGTATCAATGTTATGCCGTATTGCATGTTTAAGAAGTTAGGCCTAGGGAAACTAAAACCAACTCAAATGAATGTTCAATTAGCGGATAAATTGTGACATCTCCTCGTGGTATTGTCGAAGATGTGTTGGTTAAGGTCGGTGCTTTTGAATTCCTTGTGGATTTCGTTATCCTAGATGCTATGGGTGGTGCCGATGTGCCTTTGATTCTAGGACGACCTTTCTTGGCAACTTCTCGTGCTTTAATTGATGTCTATGGTGGTAGACTTACCCTTAGGGTCGACAATGAATGCATGATTTTTGACCGCTCAAATGGCATGGAATTTACTTTGTCTTATGCTAGTCACCATGATCCTAAGAATCCGCATGAGATTACTTCGGCTACTAATAGCACTAACCTTGTCCGTCATAGTCTTGCGGAGTTGTTTGCCATTAGTGATGTGCAGGAAAAGACGGATGAAGTAAAGGAGACTCCACCTTTCATACTCCCAAAGACACCACCCAAGGCTAAGAAGAAAGGTGTAAAGAAGTCACCTGAGAAGGGCAAGGAAGCTGCACCAATGGGTGAGACGAGCAAGACTACGAAGCCACCCGATGAAAGGCTCAACTCCAAGTGGTTTGGTCCCTTCTCCATTGCTCCCACCTCACCATCTGGGAAATCCATGCTCATTCCACCCGAAGTCGGTAAGGTACAATTCAAGTTTCGAGTACCATGCGAAGGTAATGACATTGACTTCAAGGAGGTAATGAGTTGGGATGGTTTTACTTAGCTTACTCTTTGAGCTATCGTCTAGCTAGAGACGTTAAAGAAGCGCTTCATGGGAGGCACCCCATGTTATCCTTACCTTTTCGCTTTTATGTTTTTGTGTTGTTTTAGTTCGTCGAATAAGATTTTGGCAAGCACTTAGGCTGATCACTCTTCGCAATGAGCGCTATGGGACTCTTCCACTCCTTTGTTCCTCAGCTTTTCTCTACCAACGCGGTAACCTCGTTCCACCTTACCCTCTCTCTCTCGATCATTGAGTACAATGCTCGTGTTAGTCGTAGGGGAGTTTGTGGTTTGGTGTGATTATTTGTTGGTAGAAGTCTAATGTGTTGTTGGTTGAATTGCTTGATCTTAATTGAATGTCGATTCCCTCTACTGTAGAATCATTCGGTTCTTGACTTTTGGTGTTTAATTGACTTCAAGCTTTCATAATGACGTTTAGACTGTTCCACTTAGAACCTATAACCAGCATGTTAGCACTAATATCAAATGAGTCTAGGCCAGAACAGAGATTTTATCACTCTTGTATGTTGGTTGATTGGTTTGATACTTGTTTTTGTACCACTCGATAACACCGGTCTAAGATGATGAAGGCAATCAAAATTTTCTCCCTTTTTCCATGTTTTTCGACACCTTTTTGGTCCCTCGTGATTGTGGCTTGAGATTAGGCAGAATCCAATTCGAAGTCTTGTGTGGAAGTTGTAAGGGGTTAAGGATCAAGTGGCTAATGTCAAAAGAAAAGGTTCAAAAGAAAAGAAAAGAAAAGCTAAGCTAGGCAAGCTCGGCACCTAAGTGAAGTGTCGGGTTGAGCACTAGCAAAGGCAAAAGCTGTGAGCTAGGCAGGTTCAACACCTAAGTGAAGTGTTGGATCGAGCACTAGTATGCAGTAAGAAAAAAAAAAGAAAGAAATGAAGAAGAAAAGAGAAAGAAAAGAAAAAAAAAGAGTTCTCAAATGTAGCCCTTGATCCTAGCCCGAGTTTGTAAAGTGTGGATCTAGAAGCGGATGAAGTCGAGTCGATAGCCACGTCATGATCACTCACCACTTCCAATCCATTTCCCGAGTTCAAGTCCTTTTGATTAGAGTTGGTGTTGTCGTGGTCGGTTTTGCTGTGTCCCAATCAACCACTACTTGAAGTGTGCAGAAAATAGTGAGGTTTAAACTTGTTTGGTTGACGTTCTTGCATGTGTAGGTTTAGTTTGTTCGTGGAACAGTTTTAAGCCGAATTGTTATTGCTTGAATCTCAATGGACCGATCTTGTCATTTGGGAACTTGGATGTTTTCTAATTCATTTGCTTGAGGACAAGCAAAGCTTAGTCGTAGGGGAATTTGATGTGACTTTATTTAGTGCATTTTTAGCTTATGAATGACCTAAAGAAACGCCCGTGTTTGATTCTTAAATGCCATGCTTAATATGCTTTTATCGAAGTTTTGTGCTAAGTGCTATTCTTTTGCCCGGTTACCACTTTGAGGCCAATTCCATGTCTATTAGAGGTGTTTTCTTTGTATTTTCAGGCCTTGGCAGTGTAGTACTGGGACAAGGAGCACGTAGGATCAAACGGGGGGTCAATCGGAGCTAGGACGGAGGAGATATGGACGTTGCAAAATCGAAGAAAATATGACTTTCAGCTGAAGACATTTTCGGCGAAAATATGATAAAGTTTTCGCCGAAGAAGAAGTTTTCGGCGAGAGTTTCAAGTCCTCGGTCCGAAAACTCGAAGCAGACAGAAGGCCTTTGCGCTTTGACAACATTTTCGGCGAAAACATTCAGGTATCGTTTTCCGCGCAGCAATTTAGCCAAGGAATTGGCTGAAATCCCATTGGTCCCAAATTCCTTGTTTTCTGAGATGTTTGGGTCAACCAAAGCCGGCAGGCTTTGAAATCCGGCGGGCTTTGAAATCAGCTTCGGGCAGGATTTTAAATCCTTTGCTAATGGGCCGGAGTTGGAAGGTATAAGGCAGCTTTTGCCCAAACTTTGTATTTGTTTTTTTTTCTATTTTCAATTCCATTAAGGCTTTTAGACAGGAAAACAAGGAATTGAATTCCGGTGAAATTGTCATATCCCATGGGAATATAATTCCAGCGTGGCTATCAAATCCCAAGGGAATCAAATTCCACGCGGAAAACGACCCCTCAAAGTTTTCGCCGAAAACTTTAGAAGGAATGCAGCAGCGTGTTTTCAAAGGCGTTTTCGGCGAAAACCCTACAGAATTTTCGCCGAAAATATCAGGCAAATCCGGCGTGCTATATAAAGGTGAAAGAGGCGAGAGTTTAAGGGATGAATTCATTATTCTACAATTGCAATCGCCGACTCCTCTCTCTCAACTCATCATCATCATCGCCAATCACCATCCTCTCCCTCAAACACACACCAACCTCCCTCAATTGTTGATCAACTTGAAGATCTAAGTGAAGCCTTCCACCCTTGGATTGGAGCTTGAAGAGCCAAGTGAGAAGATCCTCCATGGAAGCAAGGATGGTTTCCTCTCCTCAATTTCAGGTTTCTTCCATGGTTAAGCTAGGCTAAACTTAGGTTTAGTTTAGTGGGGGATGGATCAAGCTAGGATAGGTGATTGATTGTATGGATTGAGTTTCTCATAGCCATTTGTGTAAGATGATGATCCTAGACCTTGTGCTTTGTAGCCATTAGAGCTTGATTTACTCTTTTGGTATTGTTATGTCTTTCAATACATGAGAATGTTTGATTGATGTTGATCTAAGGTTGTAGGATTGTAATTGGATGATTTGAGAGATTGGATTATCAAGTTACAACCATTTTGAGCTTGTTCTCCCTTGTTGGCATTTTATCAAACACTTGGTGTGCATTGAGTTTTCTTTCATTTGAAGGTTGAAAGACCCTTGTGATTGCTAGACTAGTGTTATATGATTGACATGAGAGTGTCTTGCATCATTTACCTTGTGCTAGATGATTGTTGACATAGAATTCAAGTTCCAAGCATTTCATTGAGCTAATTTAAAGCATTCCATTCCTTTTGTTCACATAGCGAGAGCATGGTGCATTTGGTCTAGGAATAGAGAGTCAATTGTGCGAGAGTTCGTTGATTCTACTTGAGTGAGATGCATGGTCATTAATTACACATCGTTGCTTGAGATTCAATCCAGCTTTCATGAACCTTGAGCTTGAAGAAACCCCTTGCTAGACTAAACTCCTTTCTCTCTTGCTTGATTCTCAATTTCTCTTGTCAATTTTACGTAGCTTGTTTATGCTTTTTAAATTGTTCTCTTTCAAAACCAAATCTCAATTTAAATGTTTAGACCGTTCATGAATTTTGTGAGTATTAGCCTATGAGAGGACCTCGAGGAATACGACCTTGATAGTCGTGAGTGAAAATTCGCTTATCAAGATGTGCAAGATTTAACTCACGACATACAAGGTCGTATTCCACAAGGGCTCTCTCAAAAGCTAATACTCACACGGTTCATGGACGGTCTATTCAATTAAAATTGGTTTTAGTTTGAAAAGGAAATAAACACATAAAAGAAACTAAACAAGAAAGCAAATCAAAAGGGTGCAAATCAAAGGTAAAGGAGGTTAACTTGGAAAGATAGCTTCATCATGCTCAAGAGGTATAAATGCACAAACAAGCCAAACATGATCGAGGATGCAATCGAATGACCATGCAAATCCCTTCTATAGACTCAATGCACTCTCGTCGCACTAAATCCCTATCCTAGAACCACTCAACCTAGGCTCTCGCTCTCAAGCTAAGTGACTAAGGATGCATTAAAGGTGTTTGATGAAATGCCAAGCTACAAATCCCTCTCCTATGACTCTATGACCACTAGGCTAGACACCACACTCTCATGTCAATGTCCTAACACTAAGAGAATCATCAAAAGACTAATCAAAGTTCAATTGAATGAAAAACCTAATGCACTCCAAGTGTTCGATAAAATGCACAAGAGAAAAATCATGCAACTATGGTTGAATTGAGATGATCTAATCTCTTAGAACACACTCCCTTCAATCCCTAGACCTACAATCCATGTAATCTAAGCACTCTCATGCATTACATCACAAAAGATAGACCAATCAAGCCATAGCCATCAATGGAATTAACAACAAGTCATAGAGACCATCTTCTTACAATCCAAGATCAATCATGGCATATTTGTACAATTCACCTCTATCCTAGCACAACCATCTATCAATCCAAGGAAACCTAAGAAATCAGCACACATGGCCAAGGAAACAAAAGAGAAAGAAGAGATGATCACCAAGAACACCATGGCAATCCTCCTCTTGCAAGCTCCTCTCCAAGGTTGTGGGCTTCAATCCAAGCTCCTCTACTTTGATTTGCACCTTGCTCTAGGGTTGTGGAGGATTGGTTGATGAGGAGAAAGTGTTTGACAAGTTGAGAGAAAAGGGTTTTGAAGAAGGCTGAAATCCCAATTAATGAATTCTCCCTCAAGTTGAACGCGACTCCTTTTTATATACTCGGCCGATTTTGCTTCATATTTTCGGTGAAAACTTCATAAGGTTTTCGCCAAAAATTCCTTCATAAATCACCGATCCAGCCTTGCATTCTTCTCATGTTTTCGCGAAATACTGGAAATGTTTCGCCAAATCTCTTTGAAAATCAAGCCTCCGCCGACTGCTTAGAATTTTCGGTCCGAGAACTCTAGGTTCTCGCCGAAAATTCCTTTAGCTGAAAGTGCATTTTCTCCAATCTTGCATCGCCGTATCTCCTCCGTCCTAGCTCCGATCGACCTCCCGTTTGATCCCACGTGCTCCTTGTCACCAGTACTTCAATGCTAAGACCTGAAAATACAAAGAAAACACCTCTAATAGATATGGAAATGGCCTCAAAGTGGCAACCGGGCAACAAAAGGACACTTAGCACAAACTTCAATAAAAGCATATTAATCATGGCATTTAAGGATCAAACACGGGCATTTCATAGGCTAATCGAAGGCTTAAAATGCACCAAATATAGTCACATCAAATTCCCCTACGACTAAGCTTTGCTTGTCCTCAAGCAAATGAATTAGAAAACATCCAAGTTCACAAATGACAAGATCGGTCCATTGAGATTCAAGCAATAACAATTCGGCTTAAACTATTCCACGAACAAACTAAACCTACACATGCAAGAACTTCAACCAAACAACTCCAGACCTCACTAATATCTGCACACTTCAAGTAGCGGTTAATTGGGATACAGAAAAAACCGACCACGACAACACCGACTCTAATTAAAAGGACTTGAACTCAGGAAATGGAACGGATAAGGCGGGGGTAAGAGAATTTTTTGAGAGTGATGAGTGATCATGATATGGCTATCAACTCGACTTCATCCGCTTCTAGATCCGCTCTTTACAAACTCGGGCGTAGGATCAAGGGCTACAATTGAGAACCTTTTTTTTAATTACTTTTTTTTCCATTTTCATTTTTTCCATCTCTTTTTTCCTTACTGCATACTAGTGCTCGATCCAACACTTCACTTAGGTGTTGAACCTGCCTAGCTCACAGCTTTTGCCTTTGCTAGTGCTCAACCCGACACTTCACTTAGGTGCCGAGCTTGCCTAGCTTTTCTTTTCTTTTGGGCATTTTCTTTTGCAAATTGGCCACTTGATCCTTAGTCCCTTACAACTTCCACACAAGATTTCGAATTGGATTCTGTCTAATCTCAAGCCACAATCACGAGGGATCAAAACCATGGAAAAGGGGTGAAAATACTGACTGCCTTCATCATCTTAGACCGGTGTTATCGAGTGGTACAAAAACACGTATCAAACTAATCAACCAACATACAAGAGTGATAACATCTCTGTTCTGGCCTAGACTCATTTGATATTAGTGCTAACATGCTGGTTATAGGTTCTAAGTGAAATAGTTTACACGTCATTGTGAAAGCTTAAAGTCAATTAAACACCAAAAGTCAAGAACCGAATGATTCTACAATAGAGGAAATTGACATTCAATTAAGATCATGCAACTCATCAAAACATAGCCTTAGACTTCTACCGACAAATAATCACACCAAACCTCAAACTCCCCTACGACTAACATGAGCATTGTCCTCAATGATCAAGAGAGAGAGGGTAAGGTGGAACGAAGTTACCGCGTTGGTAGAGAGGGGCATAGGACGTAATAGTGGTGAAAGAGTTCCATGATGATCCTTGGTGAAGAGTGATCCAAAATGCTTGCCAAACCTTATTCAAAAAGCTAAAACAACACAAAACCTCAAAAAACAATTAAAAGCGAAAAATTAAAGATAACATGGGGTGCCTCCCAAGAAGCGCTTGGTTACCGTCTTAAGCTCGACGATACCTGCGTTAGGGTGTCCAACTTAGTACCTCCTTGATGTCAAGTAGCTTCTTCCATGATGAAAGTTGAGCTCCAAGAAACATCTTGGGAGAATGGTAGACTAGCCAATGCACAATGATGCTTGTATAACACTTGGTACCTTGGGGTGGCTTGCTACCTTCGAAATTTGGGACTTGAGGAAGAAAGTATGGTAGGGGGCCACCATTGAGCTCCATTGTCTCCAAGTTGGTGATGCCACTCAAGGAGTCTTCCGGTTCAAACATGGGCGGCTCCTCTTCCATTATCACCTTAGGGGGGTTATGAAGCTTGTGTCCTTGGGTTCTTCGCACAAATACTTCATGATCAAGCAAGAAGATTGAAGAGTACTCGCAATCCTTGGTGGGACCACAATAGGGTGGTGTTGTTCACTTTCGTGCTCCACTCTCGGTGCCACCTCTTCTTGAAGCGTCTCCAAATCATCTCTCACCTCCTCTAAAGGGTCATCATCCTCAAGTCTCCTTGATTCTTCTATCCTCACATCATTGTCACATGGTGTTTCCATGGGAAAAACATGCACTTCAATCTCCTCCATTACCAAATCTTCCTCCGTGTCAAGCTCTTCGGATTCACAAATGTCATCTTCATCATCATAAACTTGCTCCACATGATTGAGATGGCGTTCATTCTCAAAATCTTCGTGACGAGCTCTATGCTTTGGGATAAGCGGTTAACTCGGTTTGCATTATCCTCCGCAATTTGCAAGATCTTTAGCATGAAAGAAGGTGGAAGAGGTTTCTCATGACTCACGAATTCCTCTTGGGGAGACTCACCTTCTTCTTCTTCCATGACTAGCACTTCTGGTTCAAAGGTGTCGGAGATGAGCTTCACACTTTGAGTTAAACGATCCAACCGAGCCGCATTATCTTCCGCCATTTGCAACATCTCCTCAATTGTGGAGGAAGGTGGAGAGTGTTGTTCATCCTCTAGAGCTTCCTTGATGAGCGTTACGCCTTGAGCTAAGCGATTAAGTTGGTTCGCATTGTCTTCCGCAATCTTCAAAGCTTCCTCAAGCGTGGGAAAAGATGGAGGAGGTTCCTCATAGCTTACAAACTCCACTTGAGGACGCTCGCTTTCCTTCACCATTTTCAAGAGTTCCTCTAGCATAGAAGGAGGTTGAGAGGGTTGCTCATGACTTGTGAAATCCTCTTGATAATACTCCGGCAAGACTTGATGGTAGGGTGGAGATGGATAGGGACATTGCTCATTCCACATAGGTGTTGAAACTTGTTGATCTTGATCCCACCATTGGCTATCTCCCTCATAAGTTCCTTGGTAGTAGTTGGATGAAGTAGGATGACCATAGTATGGGTTAGGAGATGGATTCCACCCTTGATAGGGACCATAACCTTGATTTCCATGCCACGAGTTCATCGTACTTGCAACCTTGCTCCCATGAACTAGATAGGTGGATAAGGGACCTACAAACACGCACAACAAACACAACCAAGTAGTACAACAATGCAGGATAACAACACCACAAAAAGAAATAACAAAGAAGCAAAACTAAAACGGAAGGAAGTGAATAGAACGGTCCACTACTAAATGCTTTCAAAGGATTGAGAAAGTTCCCCGGCAACGGCGCCAAAAACTTGATGTGCAAGATTTAACTCACGACATACAAGGTCGTATTCCACGAGGGCTCTCTCAAAAGCTAATACTCACACGGTTCATGGACGGTCTATTCAATTAAAATTGGTTTTAGTTTGAAAAGGAAATAAACACATAAAAGAAACTAAACAAGAAAGCAAATCAAAAGGGTGCAAATCAAAGGTAAAGGAGGTTAACTTGGAAAGATAGCTTCATCATGCTCAAGAGGTATAAATGCACAAACAAGCCAAACATGATCGAGGATGCAATCGAATGACCATGCAAATCCCTTCTATAGACTCAATCCACTCTCGTCGCACTAAATCCCTATCCTAGAACCACTCAACCTAGGCTCTCGCTCTCAAGCTAAGTGACTAAGGATGCATTAAAGGTGTTTGATGAAATGCCAAGCTACAAAACCCTCTCCTATGACTCTATAACCACTAGGCTAGACACCACACTCTCATGTCAATGTTCTAACACTAAGAGAATCATCAAAAGACTAATCAAAGTTCAATTGAATGAAAAACCTAATGCACTCCAAGTGTTCGATAAAATGCACAAGAGAAAAATCATGCAACTATGGTTGAATTGAGATGATCTAATCTCTTAGAACACACTCCCTTCAATCCCTAGACCTACAATCCATGTAATCTAAGCACTCTCATGCATTACATCACAAAAGATAGACCAATCAAGCCATAGCCATCAATGGAATTAACAACAAGTCATAGAGACCATCTTCTTACAATCCAAGATCAATCATGGCATATTTGTACAATTCACCTCTATCCTAGCACAACCATCTATCAATCCAAGGAAACCTAAGAAATCAGCCACACATGGCCAAGGAAACAAAAGAGAAAGAAAGAGAGATGATCACCAAGAACACCATGGCAATCCTCCTCTTGCAAGCTCCTCTCCAAGGTTGTGGGCTTCAATCCAAGCTCCTCTACTTTGATTTGCACCTTGCTCTAGGGTTGTGGAGGATTGGTTGATGAGGAGAAAGTGTTTGAGAAGTTGAGAGAAAAGGGTTTTAAAGAAGGCTGAAATCTCAATTAATGAATTCTCCCTCAAGTTGAACGCGACTCCTTTTTATATACTCGGCCGATTTTGCTTCATATTTTCGGCGAAAACTTCATAAGGTTTTCGCCGAAAATTCCTTCATAAATCACCGATCCAGCCTTGCATTCCTTCTCATGTTTTCAGCGAAAATACTGGAAAGTTTTCGCCGAAAATCTCTTTGAAAATCAAGCCTCCGCCGACTGCTTAGAATTTTCGGTCCGAGAACTCTAGGTTCTCGCCGAAAATTCCTTTAGCTGAAAGTGCATTTTCTCCAATCTTGCATCGGCTGTATCTCCTCCGTCCTAGCTCCGATCGACCTCCCGTTTGATCCCACGTGCTCCTTGTCACCAGTACTTCAATGCCAAGACCTGAAAATACAAAGAAAACACCTCTAATAGATATGGAAGTGGCAACCGGGCAACAAAAGGACACTTAGCACAAACTTCAATAAAAGCATATTAATCATGGCATTTAAGCATCAAACACGGGCATTTCATAGGCTAATCGAAGGCTTAAAATGCACCAAATATAGTCACATCATTCGTGCATCGCCAGCACGTGAAGAGTGTTTCAGGAATGTTGTCGCCATCATGAAGATGAAGTGTAAGAAAATGCCCTTACTAGATGTACCAACTAGGTGGAATTCCACATTTTCAATGTTGGATACGGCTTCGACTTATGAGAAAGCATTCAAAGTTCTCGAAAATATGGAAAGTAACTTTGTGGAAGATTTGGAGGCGAAGACTTATCAAGGTGAGGTTATTGGTGTTCCAAGTTCTAGTGATTGGGATAGTGTGAGAGTCCTCACTAGTTGATGTCTGAATTTCAACTCACAACAATCAAGGTCGTATTTCCACGAGGGCTCTCTCAATTGTCACTACTCACACGGTTCATGGACGGTCTATTCATTTAAAAGGAGTTTAGTTTAAAAGCAACAAAATCAAAAACATAAACGAAACTAAAGCAAGAAAGTAAAGCGGTGCAAATCAAAGATAAAGGAGGTTCACTTGGAAAGATAGCTTCATCATGCTCAAGAGGAATAAATGCACAAACAAGCCAAACATGATCGAGGTTGCAATCGAATGACCATGCAAATCCCTTCTATAGACTCAATGCACTCTCGTAGCACTAAGTTCCTATCCTAGCACCACTCAACCTAGGCTCTCGCTCTCAAGCTAAGTGACTAAGGATGCACTAAAGGTGTTTGATGAAATGCCAAGCTACAAAACCCTCTCCTATGACTCTATGACCACAAGGCTAGACATCACACTCTCATGTCAATGTTTTAACACTAAGTTAATCATCAAAAGACTAATCAAAGTTCAAATGAATGAAAAACCAAGTGCACGCTAAGTGTTCGATAAAATGCACAAGAGAGAAATCATGCAACTATGGTTGAATTGAGATGATCTAATCTCTTAGAACATACTCTCTTCAATCTAGACCTACAATCCATGTAATCTAAGCACTCTCATGCATTACATTACAAAGATTAGACCAATCAAGCAATCATAGCAATCAATGGAATTAACAACAAGTCTAGAGATCATATTCTTACATCCAAGATAAATCATAGCATGTTTACACAGTCAACCTCTATCATAGCACAACTATCTATCAATCCAAGGAAACCTAAGAAATCAGCCACACATGGCCAAGGAAATGAAGGAAAGAGAAAGAAAGATGATCACCAAGAACATCATGGCAATCCTCCTCTTGCAAGCTCCTCTTCCAAGGTTGTGGACTTCAATCCAAGCTCCTCTACTTTGAGTTGCACCTTGCTTTAGGGTTGTGGATTGGAGATGAGAAGAAAGTAATTGAAAAGTTGAGAGAAAAGGGTTTTGATGAAGGTGTGTTTTCTGAATAATGAATTCTCTCCTCCAAAATTCTGCCCAAAATCCTCTTTAAATAGGCTGCTGGAAAAGCCTGAAGTTTTCGGCGAAAACTCATTAAGTTTTCGCCGAAAATTCCTCTGAAAACCACTGAGCCGTCTTCAAGTTCCTTCACATGTTTTCGGCGAAAACTCTGAAAGTTTTCGCATAAAACTTCTTCAAAAACCCAGCTCCAGCTATTCAGCATCTCCTGTTTCCGATTGGGCGAAAATTCTCGGCGAGAACATTAAGGTTCTCGCCGAAAACTTCAGTAGAAAGTTGTGCACTTTTCTCGATTTTGCAATGGCCATATCTACTCCGTCCTAGCTCCGATTGACCTCCCGTTTGCTCCTACGTGCTCCTTGTTATCCGTACTTTGATGCCATCCCCTGAAAATGCATAGAAAAACATCCAACAGACCACTAATTTGGCTCCAAAGTAGCTTCCGGATAACAAATAGACACTTTATGCAAAACCTCTATAAAAGCATATAAAGTATAGCAACTAAGGACCAAACACGAGCATTTCATAGGTCAATCGTAAGCTTAAAATGCACTAAATAAAGTCACATCACTAGTCACCTGAAGTTCTTCAGTGACATGACTCGTGTGGCATCTGGCACCTCATATGTTACAATTAATCTCTTCCTCAGAAAAGTGACAAAGTTGTTTTATCACATTAAGAAGATGAAAAGAGATGAGGAAACAGTCATATCAACAATGGCAAGGTCAATGGAAGAGAAAGTTAAGAAGTATTGGTCTGAGGACGTTGATAACGTCAAAGTTAACAGACTCGTCTACATCGGAGCTATACTCGATCCACGAAAGAAGATGGAAATCATTCCATATTCTTTCAAGCTGATTTATGGTCCGACACAATATGCTGAATTGGTAGAGATGGTGAGAAGTGAATTGCATGCTTTGTTTGACCTATACAAGGCAGAGTATGACAAACGTGTCAACAGTAGTCAAAGTGGATCTGTAGCTTCATCAACACAGACTACTGGTGTTAATGGAGGAGATGGTAGCGACGAAGATGACTTTGAGGAGGACCAAGAGATTGAAGATGATTGCTCGTTGAGTTTGACGATGATAATCACACTGGTGATGACCCTAGAGTAGAGTTGGTAAAGTATCTATCTGAAGTACGAGAAGTTAGTACCTATACGAAGCAACGGTTTGATGTTTTGTCTTATTGGAAAGCGTCTGCACTCAGGTTTCCTATTCTCAGTGAGATGGCTAGGGATGTACTTGCCGTCCCAATTTCATCTGTAGCTTCTGAGAGTGCTTTCAGTACTGGGGGACGAGTGTTGAGCAACTTCAGGAGCTCATTGACTCCTGCTATCGTGGAAGCTCTGATTCGTGCTGAGGATTGGTTGCGGTCAGCATCTCCGGATATATTTGATCCCGAAGAGGAGGAAAATGAGAATGAACAACTAGAGTTCGAGAAAGGTAAACTTTGGCATTTATACTCTTTATCTTCCATATGTAGTAGTAGACAAGTAGTGTATATTGATATTTGATAGTTAATAGCATTTATACTCATTACAAGTCTTGTTTTGTTTAGGTTTCGAAGATACGGTTTTGAAGTTTGATGCTACTCTATCAGCAATTGGTTCTGATCCTCTTGTGCAACCCGTTCTACAATCATTCATCAAGAAGAATGGCAATGACAATTACAATGCTATTGGTAGTGATGATGATAATGACTACAATGAAGACGATGCACTTGAAAATGAAATGTGTGGTATGGATGGTGCGTCAGATGATGATTAGCTTTTAGATGTTGCGAATTGGGATGTTGAATTTGTTTATGTTGTTAATGTTGAACTTGTGTGGTGTTTGAATTTTGATGTTGTCGATGACTTCATGTTGTTGACTTAGGAATTATGGTTATGAGTTATGACTTATGATGGATGGTTGATTGTGGATTTGTGGTATGTGATCTTTTGTTTTCGTTTCAGGTATTATTGCGAAGAACTGAATTGCCAAAATTGTAGGGTTATGCTGCCAAAATTTTAGCAAAACTAGGTGAACGTAACCAATTCATTTCGGAGTCTCTATTACTTGCTTCGAAAATATTTGTAATATCTTTTATGGTAAGTTTCCATATGATGACATTTGATCTGCACATATCAGCCATTTGCTTCTCTTATGATGCCTTGCAAATTGCAATGACTGTAAGATACACACTCATTTATCTTTGGCTTTCAGTTTTTCCTCTTGTGCTGCTTAATATGCTGATAAGTTATAGCATAGTTTCATGCATACCTAGTATTGACTATGGTTGGTGTATATTTCTATAGCTTTGATTATAACGTCATGAACATGATTGATATAGCATTATATCTTCTCAATGTGAAGTTCCCTGTGTATTGTCCGGAACTGAACTACTTCTCATCGAATAACAATTAGTCTAATACACATCACCCTTCATTTTCATTACGAGTAAGTTACTGCACGCATAATCAATTTTAGCAAAATTCAGTTTTTTGTCCAAGCTTCGGTTTTTCGGTCCAAATCCCAATTTCAACTCAGTTCCCGGTTCGGTTTCAGTTCGGTTCTCATGTTTGGATTTCGGTCAAAATGCGTCTGATTCGGTTTTTGGTCGCGGTTCGGCTTGGCTAAAAAACCGAGCAATTTCGGTTCGGTCGCCGGTCCCACTTTAGGCAACAATTCTGTTTCGGTCAACCGACAATTCGGTTCGATTTTTGACCGAACCTGGCCGACTGCCAGCCCTAGTTGGCATAGTAGGAGGGAGGTAAATTGATCATTTCATAGTATAGGGGGCTGTTTGTTAACTTGACAAAGTACCATTTTCCCTTTTTTAATTTAGGAATATTTATTTTCCCGCCCATTCATTTTGTCAATTACCAAGATTGCCCTCATTCCTCTTTCTCTCCATTTTAACCGTTAGATCAAAATTATGTTAATCGGATGGTTGTAGAATTCTCAGATTGATGCTCTCAGATCCATAGACGGATTGCTAACAGAGAGGGAGGGAATGACCCCAGGGGAGTTGCACTATAGTATTAGTATAGAGGAAATTCCCTCCTTAATCCTTATTCCGGCGGGCAGAGAAGCGGCGGAGAAAACAAACAGAGAGGGAGGGAAGGCAGAGAGACAGAGCGAGAGAGATAGATGAAGGTTACATGGAACAAGGAGAAGGTAAACAAGAAACGCCCTTTTGCCGCCATTTCCAGACACCCAAATCTACCCTTCGACAAAGATGAAGACCTAGTCCCCAATCACACCACCATTAACAACAAGGAGTCTGATAATTCTCAAGAAGGCGGTGCTCAAAACCAAAGTGAACCTCTGGAGCCTTCCGATTCAGAGTCCCATAGGAAGCTCAGTCAGTCGTTTCAAGCTCAGGGAGACAAGCTAGCCGAGGTATTTTTGCTCAACTGGAATTTATTAGGGTAGTTCATTTATTCTCAAACTTTTCGATTGTCCTTTGGTTAATTGCAACTGTTCTTGATCTTTATGTCTTCCGTTAATGTTTCTGAGATTTTATTGAGCTACAGCGTTAATGTTACTAGCAGACTACAATTCTGATGTTTCAAGGCATAATATATGATTCATCCTTGATATATATATTTTTAAAATAAAGAAGAGAATCCGATAGGGTTTATGCCTGAATGGGTGTACATTGGTTATGAAGGAGGGCAGATACAGAGAAGCACTTGGGAAGTGGGAGGCTGCCATTAATTTGACACCTGAAAATGCAGTCTTACATGAGCAGAAGGCACAAGTTTTACTTGAAGTTGGAGATGCATGGAGCGCCTTGAAGGCAGCAACTCGTATGCCCTTATTGCATTTTGTTTCTTCTTTCGTGACAGTTGACTCTTTGATACAAATTGCCTTGGATTTCTATTGACAGGAGCCACACAGTTGAGACCCTCATGGCCTGAGGTATGTCACTTCTACGCCTAGTCCAACTTTCTTCTAGTTTATTCACCGATGTAGAGATGATATATTGTAGTCCATTTGATGTGTTAACTAGCTAGATCACAAGCCCTGTCATTTCAAACTCAGAAGCATACGTGGTGTTTTCCCCTTAGGCATAATCTGTATTTGAGCACTTGAATTCAGAGACCAGTCCGATATGCACCAATCATGGTTAGATGTCAGATTTCAACTGGTTAACCATAGGGAAATGATCAGAAAACTTTAGATTCGATTTCAACTGATGTCTTGTTCGACTGATCTGTCGTTTTGTAATTCTATTCGTGGCTCTTCTAGTATGAAGTGTTGTTTACAAACTTGTATGTTAGCTGTTTTTAGCTTTCATGTAGAAGACTGCGAAAGACGGAGAATCTTGTGGGTGGAAATGGACATGAATGATTCATTTTTAGGTATATCTGTAATCCAGAATTAGAAAGGAAAAAAATAAGAAGAATTAGAAAGCTATCATTCTCATCCTATTCAATCCTGAAGAGTATTGAGACAGAGAGACAGATAGTAGCCTTCCTAACCAAGATCCAAGCTGATGTCTCGTGATCTTTCCAGGCATGGGTAACCCTTGGCAGGGCACAATTAAACTTTGGGGAACCAGATGATGCAATTGAGAGCTTTGACAGGGCTTTAGCTATCCAGGTACTCCTCTGTTACTTTAACTCAGTGCTAGTTCGGTCTGGCTTGGTCCAACATCACAAAAGACGTATTCTTTCTGTGAATGGCCCTTTTTGTTTGGACAGTCGTGTTCTTGTTTACAACTAACTGTTAAAGCATGTAGTTGACCAAGGAATCTCCATCCAGTAAAGCCTTCATCTTGCTATGTCCTTTGTTTGTCTACAGCCTGATTTTAAGGAGGCTGAAGTTGACAGACGAACTGCATCACAGCTTGTAAGGAAACGAAAGCAACTTCACTCCACTGGGTTGAGTGTTGACACGAACCGCTACGTAGTCCAGGACAAGATGGGCAGCTCCGCGACTGGAGAAAGCAGTTGAGCTGGTGCACTAGTTTGGTTCCAGTTGATCACAATCTCCACCTCCAAAATGGCTCGGTTTGTAGGTTGTAGCCGGAGGAACAAGCAGAAACGTTGGGTTGTAAGAGGGTTGTTGAACCAGAAGCCAGTATATAGAGGGAGGGCAGTCGCTGAAAGTAATCAACTGTGATTTTGGATGTGTGCTAGTAATGTATCTAACTCTCAAACTATAATGTATCTAACAGCTCGATCTATTCTAAGGCTGCATTTTGCTACTCTATGACAGTTGTCAGTTCCCATCATAACATAAATAATAATAATAATAAATAATAATAATAATAAAGAATTTAAAGCCTGCGCCTTTCTACTTTTCATTAAGGGTGACTTACTACCCTGCATACGATTCTATTTTATTCCTATGCGCTGTCATTCTTAGAATTTTGACCGGTTCGCAAGATTTAATTTTTACTTAATCTCTCCACAGCATTGCGCAGATTAACTAGCTATCGTGCTTGGACCTGTTTTATTGTATGTTTTTCCCAAGAACAATTTTTTGATGACATTATAACTTGGATTAACTTTTCAACACAGTTTCATTGCTGCTATTTTTGTGTCACCATAATTCAGTTAACCTCACCCTAGAAAACTTACACATCTCAACAACTGGGAGGCATATGCATATAGCATATCAGGAACCCTGCTGTGTTTCACTACAAAGAAAGGAGATTGTTTCACTTTGAAGCACCACTAAGAAAAAATTTCATTGAAACGTAGCTTGTCTGGAAAGCCTCCCAAAAGATTAAGCTATCAAGTAATGACCAACACAATAGTGAAGCATTGCTGTTAAGAGAATCATCTCATCAACTGATACAAAGATACTCTCACCCAGTAATGGTAATTACACTTTACGTACCTGTCTGTCTGTCTGTCATTGCCAGCAGCAATTATACAAGCGTCATTGAGAGTCAGTACCTCGCACTAAAATTTATATATCAAAAAGTCTGATAAACCTACCAAGTATTTTACAGCTTCTGAACATATCTGCAGAACAGGAACCCTTTGCAACTCTTCTGCTGGTGGCATGATGCTTTAACCCTGACTCTGCTTGCCTGCCAAATTGTCTTCTATAAAAAGGGCGTCTACAAGCAACTCTATCCCTTCCCTGCCATCAAACACATCTTCAATCTTCCTTTTCGACCTCTTGTTCATTTCTTCAAATGCCATCTTCCTGTCATCCGTGTGTTTCTCGTATGACCTCTTTGACCTCCGTACTTTCTGAAGTTTCACCATGCACTGCCTACAAAACCATCTCCCTCTTGGTATAGAGGTACGGGGTGGCTTCATGCAATATATGTGGTACGCACTGTCACATGCATCGCATAGAACAATCTTGTCATCATCTTTGTCAGTTAGGCAACCTCGGCACAGACATGAAGGGCAGTACCAACGGGGACCATGTGAGTTCCGTTGCTTTGCCGTCAAACACCTCGTGTGGTAGTACATATTAGGGCAATAACGGTGTTCACAAATCTTCACATTTCCACCACTTTCAACCTCGGTTCCACAAATTTTACAAGCATGTGAAGTTTGAGTCCCTTGATCTTCTGACAGCTGATGTGGATCTTCATTGCTCTCTTCTGATGGCCCCTCAAAGTCGGAGGACAATGTTTCCTCATCCGTCTGACAGACGACAGCATCAGCTTCATTATCTAGGATACTGGAAGCACTTACCCTCTCACACACTACACAGTTCTCACGAGAGCCCATTCCATTAGCTGAGCAACTGGAACAATACCAATTTTTCGGAGGAATTTCTTCGACCACAGGTTCTATACAAGAAATATGGTACATATCTTCACACGAATCACACACTAAGCAATCCCTCCCATCTGCTTTGTTCCCACAGTGTCTGCACGTGCATACAGCTGCTTCTGCTGCTGCTTTATCAGCATTACCAAAGGAATCAGATTCTTGTTTGGGTAGCTGTTTTTAAAATAAGAAAAACCAGGATGTTATCAGAACCAACTATATCAGCATTCAGCAGCAAACATAGTACTGTGATTTGAAGCAAAACCATCAGGCAGGCAGTCCACTAAACATATTGCCTATATGGCTTTGGATTAAGAACCACAAATTGAAAAACAAATTTCGTTCCCGAACAAATTGAAAGAAAAAATGTTGACATATCAAAATCAGAATCCCCAAGATATACTCTAAAGTCATAAAATTTCAAGAGCTTGAACAAGTGGCTGCTTACTTGATCCTCATAGCAAGTCCTTGATACTTTAGAGAGGCTCTTAGCAAGGAAAATCAGTTCACTTCCAATGCCTTCAAGCTTTTTCCAAAACTGAAATTCATGGAGATTAACAACCATGTGTCAAATTATCCCACTTAATGGAATGATGAAATAAAATTAGGTGAATGTAGAATGCTTAAACTAGATAGTAAAGCTGTAAAACTGGTATATTAAGAGTCTTCCTAAATCCAAAATGACATATTAGCCAATGCAGTGCTAGAATTTTTGCATGCTGCAAGGAGGAAGTTGACAGCATCATGTCAAAAATGCGATCAGCTGAACATAACTTCAAATCCACAACTAAAGATTACTCTAGGAAAATGAATTTTTATATATAAATAGCAGTTCCAAAGAACATGATCGTTGGTATGGAACCAATGAAAGTATTCAAGTTGAAATTCAGTTTAACATATAAACTAACATAAATTAACACCTAAAATATGGAGTCAAAGTATTACCAACTCTCTGTAAGTGATTGTATGCAGGTATTGTAGATAGTAAAGCAGCAAAACAGGCAACTAACTCATACACCACATAGCAAGGAATCAAAGAGAAACTCGGGAGAGCATGTAAACTTCATCAAGAAGGGCATTGTACGAACCTGTTGAATATCGTCAAAGAAAAGCAAGGGTGAATGCTCATAAGCTCCCTCTTTCATCCTTTGATTAATAAGACTTGGACTGAAAAGGCTATCAGCCCTACTTTCATGGAAATTTTCAAATAGTAGTTTGCATAGCGAGGTGAACTCCTCAGATGATATGATGCCATGGAATGCAAGCCGGCACATATCAGTTACAGTACGGCGATTTGGTTCATCAGAAACCCCATTGGATCTAACATCATTCTGTTTAGCCAAATTAGGAGTTCCATTAGACAACCATACTTTCTTTAAGGGTTTACACATATCTTTGTCACAAGCATCAGACACCTAAAAACAGATGCAGAGACAAATTTCAGATTGCAACGATGACTTCAAGAGCTAAAATTGCAAGGAAAGATTATCTTCGATTGTGCCACAAACCTTCAAGGACATTCTTAGTACATCCTGGATGCACCGCTGTATACCACCTTCATCATCACTTAATGAGCGATGCATTTGCTCAAGGATATAATTTTTCCAATAGCCTTGTGAAACCTCATTGGAACCAGTTAAACCAGCTTCACCACTAGCAGGATGGTCATGGGGCCTATGCATAGTCTACAAGTATTCATTTTAGCTAGTTAAAGAATAGGAAGGTGGATTATACAGAACTGAGGGAATAATTCTATCAAACAAGAATGAATAAACACGTAGAAGAGCCTGTGAACCTCTAAGCAAATGTCTTGGGTATTTATATCAAACAAAGATGCAAGGCCAACTGAACCTCAAGTCCATTTTATATGTCAGAAAACAATAGTAGAAGAGCCTGTGACACTAACCCGAATAAACACATTAAGCATCACAACTAAAGACCATTAATTAATAGAGCCAAGCAAAGGCCCATTCAATTGATTAGCCAAGTGAAAATCCCCACTAAGAGTATGAAATTCAGCATATATACATGCTCCCTCAATCAAACCCATGCATATTCTGGCTGGATCTTGCAGCTATACTGAAAAAAGCAACAGGTTCTTGCTCAATGAACAGCCATATCACCTGGCTCATTCAGACACAAAAATAAAGTTTCTCATTGTTTAGATGACAGTGTTGCGAAGTACTATTTTTGTCATTATATTTCTGCTCATTGCACAAGGTTTCTGAGAAGTTCCAACAATATTCACAGATTCATTAAAACCGTTTTTTATTACTTGCTCACAAGACAATTTAAGATGTATTTCTCCTTGGTGAAGCAAAATATGTATCATCTACTCAATCCACACGATTTTAGTCTCATCCTTCCTATAAAAACACAAAGGTCACATCCTCAGTTGCCTACCCTTGTCATACAGCGCAATCTCACTTTTTAGAACATAGATGCCTAACAATCGAAAAAGAGACATTTTTAGGTTTCTTCTCGTCATTTGTTACTAAGCATACCTTCCCCTTTCTGCTCAAATTCAGACTCCTTAACACAATTGTCATCAACTATTCCAGACCACATTCATACCATGGAGGATGGAACACTTCCCACCTTAAGATTCATGAGACCTATACAGGAAGAGCAGTGCACATTGCAGAATTTATCATCTTGTTTACAACCAACGGATAAAAATAGAATACCTACTTCTTTAAAGGCAGAAACGGCACAAAAATCTTACACCACTAGAATATATCACAAACTTGTCTACATACAGTTCTCCACCGATATTATATTGATGTGCACATCCATCAGCTTGATTTATAAAAATACTAGCGTGAGTTAGCACATGCTACACATTTCTCCTGTAGCAAGCTTCATTAAAATCCTGACAGATACGAAACAATACACATGGAAAGAAAACTAATGCATACAAAGTTATGACATTCAATTCAAACGCAGTTCAGCAACTTTGTGGAATTAGTGAACAATTCAGACAAGGTGAATAAGCCACAGGCACAGCTTTCAGTTGCATTCTGATGAATAGCATTCATTAAGCTACTAGACCAACTTATATAATCTGTATCAAACTGTGGGGCAAATAAAATGTCAGCTCTATGGTAAACATGACAATGCAGCATACAGAAACTTCCAGTCAACATATGCAGGCAACAGGAAAAGTTTTCAGTAGCATTTCAATGGATTCTCTATCCATGCTGTAAATAAAATCATCCACATTGTTCAGTACCCAGCGTTCTGAAGGAATTGATGGAGTTCAGGGTTTTTGCATGAAGTGAAGAATAAGAAGGTATCTGACATTCAACATTAAAAAGAATATCCCAGACAATCTTCAAACGTTACATCTTGTTCGAAGTCTCAATTCACCCTAATATACAATTCACCCTAATATACAATTCACCCGACTACCGCTATTTCATGGACACAATAGATTACAGTATCTCAAGAAAAAAAAAGGTTTTATATATTTTAAACAGGAAAACCATGTTCCAACTACAAGAAAAACTAAAACATGCTGAACCTTCAGATTAGCAAAACTCATCAAATGACATCATTGCAACCCTGGTAGCAAGAAACCAGTTCTCTAGCACAAAATCTAAGTGATGAAAAGCATCAATGAGATACACCCATTTCTATTCCTCTTACAAATGAAGTCAACCTAAGCATTTTTCTTTACATGCCTGCATAGTTATAAAAGTATGTGCAGCAACTAACGTGTTGCTTGAAGCAGTTACTCGTCAGCATCTTGGCAATACAAGATTCAACAACTTGATTCATGAATTGAAAGCATTTTCACCCACATCACGATATTTTTTATCACTCATAATATGCTCCCAGGAAAAATGTTACACTACTGCCAAGGAACTTAGCAAGCCAAGTTGCAAATACCACAGAAGAGTTATGTCCTTCAAACCATAACAACCTCCAATACTACTCAAAAGATCATACTGAAGAAGAAGAAGAAGAAAGTGCTCAACAAATAACATCCTGCTCACCATAGAACTAACAATCACGTAAGCAACAAACCAAAGAAAACAGAAATCAAGGGCATACCTCCTCCTGGTCTGCTAATTTTCCAGCAGGTTCTCCAGAACCACCATTTTCTAAATCTTTGCTCTCTGAACTAGATGCTGTCTGCTTCCTCCTCTTATAAGTACGAAGCCCGTCACTAGACACCAAAACTCCATCACGATTGTTATTCACAAACCCATTAATCAGTTCACTCTTCAAGCATTTCCCTCTTCCATCCATGCTTGGCCCATTGCTCGTTCCCTCTTTGCCACCCATCCCTCTTAGATGATAAGATCACCAGAAGAAAAAAGATAACAAGAGAAATCAGAAGAGAATCCAAAACTCCAAACACAGAGCTTCTTCTCACCCGATTAGGGTTACACCGAAAGTCAACAATAATAAACCAACAGAACTCCGGTGCAGTAACAACTCAATAACCATCACAAATTTCCAATCATCAGTAAGAAAACCCCCAAAATCCTATCAGCGTAGCGAAGTGAGAGGTAAAAAAAAAAACCCCGATACAACAACTTCGAATCTAACGTCCAGAACTTGCTGGTTATGAAAAGAGACCAAATTGAAGCCAAATGACTTGGACAAAGCTTCAACGTAATCAATGGCAGAAATTCTGTAAAGATTCACCAATAAAAGCGAGAATAACATTAACATAGCATTTCTATTCCTAGGCCGTTTTCTATCACCTTCCTTCGTTCCTCTACGTTTTTTGTTCACAGTAACCAAACATGAGAGCGAAAGAGGCTAAACAAGAATCTACAGGTCTGCCGCAAAGTTGAGGAAGAGGTGAACGAAGAGCATTTACCTGAGAGAAAAGAGAGGGATTCCTTGAGCGCCAAGAGAAATGGAAACCTGTGGAAGAAGGAGTGAGAAGGAAAGGCAGAATAACTTTTTTATTGGGTTTGGGTATTTGTTGCAGAACAGTAAAGTTGTTATCCCGCGGGGGGATTTCTCATTTCTGTAGTGTGTTTGGTTATAGAGAAATCCAGCTGTGTTTCTCGGAAACTCTGTATTCTGCGATATCCTTGTTTGTTTACTGTCTAATGGAGCTGGGGTTTTGTATTTCAGATACCCAGAAGTTTCTTTTGTCTCAGAATGTGTATTCTACATTTTACTTTTATCAGAATTTCTGACTTCCAAATGAATGATGGACCATGTCTTCCTCTATTTTCTTTACAAATATACATACCAAACATGTAATTTTACAACCTCTAACTTTTAACAAACACTTTTCCACCATTCTCCTATTTTCATATTCCCTAATTCTTAATCCCCTATACCAAACGATTTATTTTTTGCTTATAGACTGACTATTTCGGATTTCCATTCCTCCCTTTCTCCGACGTCATATTTTGTTTGGTTCCAAATTCCAATTCATCATCTTGCCTCAGGGAAGACCAACATTATAGTAAGCTACCACAGCAAGTTCTTGTGATGATTCATGCAAGAAAGAGTGATTGCCTGTGACTTTATTGAGTATGTTCTTGATGGCAAAGTTGGAATCTTTTATTAAAAGTTTCGATATATGCCAAAGGTTTATGTTGTTCTTGCCATGGTCAACTTCGATGTTGGGGGAATTCGTTGTTCGTATTCAGTTAGAATTTTGTTCACGTCATCAAAGTTATGTTCATTTTTTTTAACATGTGGTCGTGAAAACGCGCCTCTAGTTTGGTTTTTGATAAGGAGAAGTTGATCTTCTCCGAGAAATTGTGATTCGACATTGTTGTCAAAGCAATGTTCGTATGAACATTGTGCTAGACAGGCTAGAGATGATGGGTTGCCATCAAACTGGCATCCATTGTTTGTGTTTGTAAGAATAATGCTTCAGTGAGTAATGAAATACCATTTTATAAAAGAAAAGTGTTGGTGATGTAGTCTAGTTGGTAGAAAGATGGGTAAATTTGGTTAACATTTATATGTTGATGTTACTCAACGGTGAACACTTGTTTTTCTTCCTTATTTGGACCAAACTAATTATTTGTAAAAGTGACCAAGTCACTAAAGGCACAGGATCTGCGTCCAAACCTTTTTGGTTTGGACCGTTCCAAACCCCATAGACGGAAGGGCAAAATCGTCAATTGATTAAAAATTAAATAAAAACCCTAATTTCAAAACAGCTTCCTTCTTTCACTTCCGTTTGCAGTAGCGCAGCCGCCGCACCGCTCCGAGGCTGCACCTACATCGTCTTCCACTCCCGAGGCTTCCTTTCACCTCGTCTACACTCCCGGAGAAGCTGACCCATCATCGTCTCTTCCTCACCTTCAGCAGTACGACCAGCAGTCGCCTCCCCCTGGTTCAAATCAAAGCGCGGCCGCCGCGATCTCGTCCTCTGCCATAAGAGCAGCCTGCAGCAAGAGATCCAGACACCCAAGAGAAGACCCCTCAATGGACGACGCGAAATAAGAGGAGGAGGAAGACCTGCAAATCGGAAGTCAGTCCTCGCCGGAAGGAGACCCAAGGTTGAAGACGAGTGATTGATTCGTCAAATATTAAAGTTCAGTGACTGATCGTCAAATATTAAAGTCAGTGACTGATTCGTCAAATATTAAAGTTCAGTGACTGATTTGTCAATATTAAGTTCAGTGACTATTTCAAATATTAAAGTTCCTTGACTGATTTGGCATGTTTTCAAAGTTGAGTTACTGATATGTCACATATTAAGTTCAGTGACTGAAATGTAGTTTGAGAATTTTTAGTAACACTAAAATGTGAAATTTTGCATGGTTGAAATAAGGTATAATTATATAATCGGATCGTTGGTTATCTACTAAATAATCTTGTTAACTAGCTAACTTGATAAGTTAATTAGTTAACTCGAGTAGAAAACTAGTTAATCTCGAGTAGATAACTATTTAACTCGAGTAGATAACTAGTTAACAAGATTATTTAGTAAAAATTAAAGTTATAATTAAAACGGTTGGTTAACTAGTTAAAATGGTTGGTTAACTAGTTAACTCGATTGGTTAACTATAACTCGATTGGTTAACTAGTTAACTCGAATGGTTAACTAGTTAACTCGATAAGTTAATTATTTAACTCGAGTAGATAACTAGTTAACTTATCAGGTAACTCAAGAAGATAACTAGTTAACTTGATCGGTTAACTAGTTAACTCGATAAATCATGATGTTAAACAAGTTAACTAGTTAACAACTTGGTAACTAGTTAACTCGATTGGATAACATGTTAACTAGTTATCTGTTGATAACTAGTTAACTGTAAAAACTCAGATTAACTAGTTAACTAGTTATAAATAAAAAAAAATATTGTTAACAAGTTATTAGTAAAAATCAGGTTAACTAGTTAACTTGTCCTTGCTGGAAAAGTCACCGGAGTTTGTTCGGTCTCCGGAATCTCGCCGGAAAAATCACTGGAAAACATGTTAATTAACTAGTTAACTGTAAAAATCCAAGTTAACTAGTTAACTAGTTATGAATTAAAAAATCAGGTTAACTAGTTAACTAGTCCTCGTCAAAAAAGTTACCGAAAAAATCACCAAAAAAAGTCATCGAAAAAAGTCACCGGCCGCGGCCGGCGGCCGGCGACAGTGGACGGTAAGAGTTGACTACTGTAGTATTAAATAAGAAATAATAATTAAATATTTAAATAAGAAATAATAATAAATTATTTAAATTATATATAATAATTAAATTATTTGTGTAAAGTCCTAAATACCCCTAACAATCTAGACCATTAGATTGGTCAAATAGTCAAACTAGATCTAATGGTTGAGAATGAGTTTGGAACTTTCCAAACCAAGTATTTCTTGGACGCTGATCCCATTCCTCACTAAAGATCATTAGATTAATATAACGATATAGCGGTTAAGAATAATTTAAGCCTAAATTCTATTCTATAAATGACATTATTAATTTAAACTAATAAAATTAGTTAAGTGTATGAATAATAATGAGTCAAGTCCCAACAAGGTCACCCATCATTTATGACATCAGACACTATGTTAACTCACCTATGAGAGATAGTGAGAAAAAGACAAAAAGAGCGACATCCACTCTGGTGGTTGTACCCTGGTTGTCTAGATGCTACCAGTGAGTGGTATGGGCCTCCATAAGAACCTTGAAGCAAACTACGAGGCCATTAAGATTGAAGACGTGACTTGTTTGATATTTCAGTGTGGCCTTTGAAAAACCTAGGTAGGGAGCTTGATGCTAGGTTTTTTGTGTTGTCGGCATTGTAATGATGATATCATGTTGTTAGCATCATCTCGTTTGAGCTCACTTCAATGAGCTACATAACTAATGGTTATGTCCCTAGCGGTTATAGGGTAGTTACCGTAGTTTGGGAGGTTACTCATTTTTTTGTCTGAACAAGTGCCACTAGTTGGATGATGTTATTTCGGATTTTGACTAAGTCATACCCGTTTCTATGTCCCTATCCTCATGCCTTTTTGAGTTCTTGGTTCCAAAGCCTATATAGGTTTGTGCAAAGGAACAAACACTTGAACGCTTAGGGAGTTTTCACCATAATAAATAAAATAAATGAAACTATGTACCAAAATAAATACCTATTCAAACTATTTACAAAAATGGTATTTCCGCCTAAGTTATAGGCGATTTCGCCCATGGTCTAGGCGAATTCGCCTATGGTTGAGGCGGAAATGACCCGTGACTCTGAAACGATTCCCTGACCAGATTCCTGACCGGTTCAGAGCAATAATCATGGAATCTAAAACCCAATAGGCGATTTCGCCTATGTCATGGGTGATTTTGCCTATGCTCTGGGAGAAATCGCCTATACTAAATTAATTTAAACCGTTATAAATACCTTGTTAATTTCGGGTTATATATCACCAAACCAAAACATATTGTTATTACAAAACAGTTTTTAAACATCGAAAGATGGCTGACCATAATAGTTTACGAGAATTCCGCATCCAGGTGTACTGGGGGGTCGAATCGTCAAGGATTGGAGTGGCTTGGCATACGATGGGGGAGATAACGTCCATCCCAAGATGACCAAGCGAGCCAGCTAGCTATGAGAGCTTGGTCACCGTGTTCGGGAGGAAAATGGGGCTTGGACCGGATCAGATAATCTAGTGATTTGTCTGGAGAATGCTGATATTCATCCATGGTACTCTATCTCAATATGTTCCTTAAACGATATCAGATGATACCGGTGTGCAAGTCATCTACGACGTAGTTCGGCATCACCCAATTTTCGAAGTTGCCCATTGTACGCCTTGATGGAAGAGGAGCTGTCCCACTTCTCCCAGGTGTCGGGGCTCATGCCAACTCAGATCGAACAACAGAGCCAAACATATGATGGATCATACATGGCTACCAGTCGTGTCGATCTGGTGGAGGAGGAGGTTGATCAGGTGGGATTGGTGCGAGATGAATATGTCACCTCCGATGACTCAGGGGACGAAAGGAGCTATTACATGAAGGACGAAGGGAATCCTAATGTGGACGATGATATCGGCCAGACCGATGAGGAAGACGACGACGAAGGTGGGGGATCCACAAGAGAGAGCGTGGACACCTATGTTCCACCGGATCATGCCACGAACGTGGGTGACGACTGTGACGACATCATTACAATCTCCAACACCTACTCCATGGACAGGCGATTCCAGTTCCCAGAGAAGTCATATTGGTAGGTGAAGATGGAATTCTACTTGGGTCAGACCTTCTCTACGAAAGGCCAACTAGTGTCCCTAACGAAGAGCCAAGTAGTCCTCGCAACTATAAGTACAAGATCACGACCTCCAACCCGAAGGAATGAGCCATAAATTGCATCGAACCAACGTGTCCGTGGAGGATGCGTTCTACTCTTAGCAAGAAATATGGCTTCTGGATTATAAGACAACTCAATACCGGCCACATTTGTGACCGATCAACGATACTAGGTCCCCACCCGCAGCTTCACCGTGACGCTCATCTCAGATGCAGTTATGCACATTGTCCGCAGGGAGCCGGGCATGAAGGTGGAGACAGTGGTAGACTGCATTCTGGAGAAGTACAATCGGAACATTTCGTACAGGAAGGCGTGATTTGGTAAGCAACGTGCTGTCCAGAAGTTGTATGGAGACTAGGTGGCGTCGTACAACAACATTGAGACAATCATGAATGCTATTCAACTCACTAACCTCGGTACACGGTACGAGCTTAAAACCAATCCGTCAGGCGGCAAAAGGATGTTCAAAAGTGTGTTTTGGGCCTTTGGCCCGTGCATAGAAGCCTTCAAGCACTGCGATGGGGTCATGATCATTGACAGCACATTCCTCACGGGCAAGTACAAACAAGTTTTACTGATGGCCAGTACGTTTGATGGACAACATCGAATCGTGCAATTGGCGTACGCCATAGTTGATCAAGATGACATCATTAATTGGGAATGGTTAATGGAGATGCTACAAAAACATGTGACCAACTGGGCCAACATCACAATCATCAGTGATCGACACAAGGGAATAGAAACGGCAATGCGCAAGATTGGTCGAGGGTGGATTTGGCGGCGGTGCCTATGCCATTATGTCAGCAACTTCAACACGAAGCACCAAAAATCATTGCTCAAGGGTCGCCTTTGGAACTTAGGTATTTGGTGAATTCATTACCGTGTTTATGTCAACTTACCTAATTTCATTTAGCAAGCCTCGGGCGAAATCGCCTAGGCCTCAGGCGCCGACATTTATTCGATGGCGGACAACATTTATTCGATGGTTGGACCGAATTAAATAATTTCCGCCTCAACCATGGGCGAATTCGCCTATACCATAGGCGGAAATACCCATTTTTGTACATAGTTTGAATAGGTGTTTATTTTGGTACATAGTTTCATTTTTCTATTTATTATGGTGAATTCTCCAACGCTTAGCATTGTATACATAAAAATATACAAGCATTCACGTCCCAAAAATCCACTAAGATTATCTCTAGTCTCTACAATCCTTAGAACTAGTGCATGGACGATCTTATCCTCGGGAGATAGTCCCTACCACTCAAGGGTTAAAGGGTGGAAATACTCTTTTCGAAAAAGTGGTACCCATGATCCTAACCTGATCCAAGTACTCCTTTGTTTCATTATTGATGGTTTTTCGAGACCAGTTCTAACAATAAACTAGAGTAACTCTTCATGTCGAAGTCGACATCATTAAGAGAGATGACATCCACATTCAGAAAGCTTGACAAGTTCAAAAGTGTGGAATTTTGAAGGTGGCAGAAGAAGATACACTTCCTTCTAACTAACTTAAAGGTTGTCTATGTTCTCTCCACTCCTTACCCTTATGAATCGGCGAACTTACCCTTATGAATCGGCGAATGAGACTGAAGGAAAATTAAGGAAAGAACTAGGACACAAAAGAAGTGGGATAATGATGACTACATCAGAGTCACATTCTTAATGGTATGGTTGACCCTTTGTTGATAGTTATTAAAAATTAAAACTTTGTGAGTGAATTTAAGGACACCTTGGTATCTGATTACTTTGGGGATGCTTATAGTAATTGTAAGTAATTTCAATAATTATAAGATAGTCAAGACCAGGCCGATAATGGAGTAGTATAACGAGTTGCTCCAAATGTTGGGTCAGTTTTTCCAACATGATATGAAGATGGATGAGTCCATCTCGGTGTCGTGTACTATTGACAAACTTCCTCATTAATTCCTGAAAAGGCTTCAAGTATACGATGAAGCATGGGAAGGAGGAGTTGTCCCTAACTCAAATAGGGAGTCACCTTCAAACTGAAGAGTATCTTCGGGAACAAGAAGGTATCACTACAATAAACAGCCCATTTAACGGCGACCGCTTAACAGCGGCCGCTGTTAATAACGTTTAGTAGCGGGTATTTCAACAGCGGGGTTGTTAATAACGTTTAGTCACAGGAAGCAAACCAAATCTTCCCTAGTTGGGCTAAATTCAGCTCGAAGATCTTGGAGCATTTGGAAAAGTCTTCCATTGGGTTATCCCCAGACTTGGAGGAAATGCGAAAATGTTCGCAAGCCAAAGAGGATGCAGTGGAAGCGCTCCTACCCCCTCCCAACAACTGATGGCAACATTCCTGGAAATCAAGAGAATGATGATGAAAGGAACGGTGATGACGCTTAGATACTATCAAGTTTGTTGGTATAGTGCTTAGTAGTTGAGGACAAAATAATTAAGTAATATGAGTGTACTTTATGTGGACACCTAGTACCTTTCATATTTGAGTGTGATTGTGAACAATGACGTTGTTTAATGACAATATAAATTTGTTTCATGATCATTTGTTAATGAAGTCTCACATCATCTTCAAATGTATAACCAAATGTAAAAAATTGAATAATTCAAATGTATACCCAAATGTAAAACATCGAATAATTTCATAATTATGGAAGAAGGATTTGTGCATAAAAAAAAAGAATCTTAACAGCGGCCGCTAGCCGCTGTTAAATGCTAATACCCTTAGCTCTGGGCAATTTAACAGCGGCCATGTTATGTGCAAAATGAAGAAGTGGTTTGGTGGGTTGACTCATGTGCCAACAAGCATGCATGCAAGAATCTAGGTAGGTTCAAGGCGTGGAAGACATCAGATGATAGATCCTTCCTTCATATGGGGAATGAGTCAATGACTCCCATTATAGGGATTAGGGAGGGGCACAGTGGTACTCGAGTTTAGTTCCATGAAGGTCTTAGAATTAGGGGTTGGTTACTTAAATGATCACTAAACTTTGACCAAATAACCCGGTGATCACTGTTCTTCAAAAAAATTTCTAGCACTCACACAACTTTGGCCGATTATCCTAGCAGTCACTACCGTCTACAGATGATGTGACTTCATTTAGTGCATTTTGAGTCTATGATTGACCTATGAAATGCCCATGTTCGATCGTGAAATGCCATGACTTATATGCTTTTATTGAAGTTTTGCACAAAACGTCCATTTGTTGTCCGGTTGTCACTTTGGAGCCAAATTCGTGGTCTATTGGAGTTACCTCTGTGCATTTTCAGGTTATGGCATCGAAGTACGGATGACAAGGAGCACATAGGAGAAAACAAGAGGTCAATTGGAGTCCGGACGAGGGAGATATGGCCATTGCAAGTTCGGGATTTATGCAGAGTGCAGGGGTGCACACCGTGCAGTGGTGCACGGCGTGCACTGCCCCCTGCACTATAAATACCTTCGTTTTTGGCCATTTTGGGGCATTCTTTCATCTCTCTTGAACCCCAAACACATACCCACGAACCCTCAAACCCTAGAACACATTTTTGGAGCAATTTGAAGCCATTGGAGCTAGGATTGAAGCCAACAAACCTTGGGAGAAGTGCTCATAAGTGGAGAAGTGAAGATCATCTCAAGGATTCATCCATGGTGTTCTTGGTGACCATTCTTCCTTCTTTTCTCTTTACTCCCTTGGCCATGTGTGGCTGAGTTTCTAGGGTTCATCTTGGATGGGTAGATTAGTTGTGCTATGATAGAGGGATGATTGTATAGAACTTGCCATGATTGATCTTGGTTGTATGAGGATGATTCCTAGACTTGTTCTTAATGCCATTTTATGCCATGTTTGCTTGATTTGGTCCATTCAATGTGATTTGATGCATGAGAGTGCTTGGATTGCATAGATTGCAGGTCTAGGAATTGAAGTGAGTGTGTTCTAAGAGATTAGATCATCTTGTTTCAACCATTTTCGCTTGATTTCTCTCTTGGACATTTTATCGAACACTTGGTGTGCATGTGGATTTTCATTCAATTGAGTTTGAAAAGGATTTTTGGTGAATCTCTTAGTGTTAGGGCATTGATATGAGAGTGTTATGCCTAGCCTTGTGGTCATAGAGTCTTAAGAGAGGGTCTTGTGTCTTGGCATTTCATCAAACACTTAGAATGCATCCTTTTTCACTTAGCTCGAGAGCGAGAGCCTAAGTTGAGTGGTATTAGGATAGGGATTTGGTGCTACGAGAGTGCATTGAGTCTATAGAAGTGAAATGCATGGTCATCCGAATGCAAACTCGATCTTGATTGGCTTGTTTGTTCAATTAGTCCTCTTGAGCATGATGAAACTACCCACCAAGAGAGCCCCTTTGTCTTTGATTTGAACCACCTTTCTCTCTTGCTTAATCTTTGTTAGTATTGCATTTCTTTGCCTTTGTTTCTGAATTTCTCAATCAAACCAAACCAATTTCAAATGTCTAGACCGTCTATGAGAAGTGTGAGTATTGGTCTATGAGAGGACCCCGTGGAATACGACCTTGGTAAAATCCTTTTATCAAGTTTTTGGCGCCGTTGCGGGGACTCTCTCATTCCTTTGAAAGCATTTAGTAGTAGACCGATCTATTCACTTCCTTCCAATTTAGTTTTTGCTTCCTTTTACTTGTTGTTTGGTTTTGTTATTCCGCATTGTCGTATTACTTGGGTGTATTTGTTGTGCTTGTTTGTAGGTATCTTGTACTAGTGCATGAGGCGACTCACTCGTCTTCAAGCACGACTTCAAGGTCTTGCGCAAGTGATTGAGCCACCAACCTTCTCTCCCTCTCATTTGGTTCATAGCGCCACACGCAACAACATGTCTCACCATGAAGATGAAGACAACCTTTCGGAGCATTCTCACCATACCAATGATGATGATCACTCACAAAGGGGTGCAAGACGTACCTTGGCGGATTATGCTCGTCCTACTCTTGAAGGGGCAGCCTCTAGCATTGTTCGAAGACCCGTCAATGCTAGGAACTTTGAGCTCAAGCCTAATATGATCCAAATGGTTCAAAATGGAGTGGTGTTCAATGGCATTGATGGTGAATGTCCATCTAGGCATCTCAAGGACTTCTTGGAGATATGTGACACGGTTAAGAATGACCAAGTTCACCCGGATTGTGTGAGACTCCGGCTCTTTCCTTTCTCACTCAAAGGTAGAGCTAAGTCTTGGTTGGAGAATCAACCGAGTAGAGCTTTCACCACATGGGAGGGCCTAGCCGAAGCTTTCCTTGAAGAGTTTTTTCCTCCCTATATGACGGATGCAATCCGAGACCGCATCAACCACTTCACACAACACAAGGGAAAGCTCTTCCATGAGACTTGGAATCGGTTCCAAGCCCTTCTTCGGTCTTGTCCTCATCACAACTTTGCCGAATGGAGCTTGGCGGACATCTTTGCTAGGTCCCTTGATTTTGAGAATACAAGGATGATCAACCAAGCCGCCGGAGATGATTTAAGGATGCTCACTCCCGGAGATGCTCTAGAACTCTTCGCGGAGATGGCCAACAAGACAAGGAGTTGGTCTCGACAACAACCTCCTAAGTCTAAGTATGGAAGCGACACTCACTATGACTCTCGGGCCGTAAGTGTTGATGCACCAAAGGATTCGTCTAGCTATGGGAAGAAGCCTAAGTTACCGGGGCACCGAGATGAAGACGATCCCATGATTGCTCTCCTTATGTCCAAGATTGATGCCATGGCCTCTCAAGTAAGTAATCTTAGTATGCCTAAGCATCCCTCTAAGGCTTCATCATCTCATTTGGGTAATCCACCGGTTGCCTCGGTGCTTTGTTGTGAGTGTTGTGGAGGCCAAGGCCATGATGCTAATGTTTGTCCTTCCGCTACTTCCAAGCCTAACCAAGGTGAAAGCATTGAGGAAGTAAGATTTGTGCAAGGCCAAGGATCCTATGGAAACTTCAACCCTCAAGGGAATTACCAAGGTGGTAACCACAACCGTCCTTGGAACCAAGGAGGTGGTTACAACAAGCCTAATCAAGGAGGATTCCAAGGTTATAAAGGGTACAATCAAGGCAACCAATGGAACCAAGGGGGAAATCAAAGTCAAGGAAACCAAGGAGGAAACCAATGGACTCAAGGTGGTAATCAAAATCAAGGTAACCAAGGTGGTGAGCAAGGTTCTAATCCACCGGGGATGTATAATCATAAGGGTAATGGACCGCCCGGCTTCAACAAGCCTTCTCAACACAAAGAAGGTGGTTTTTCAATCTCCCAAGAAGACACCAATGCGGAAATGATTCAACTTATCATGAATCAACAAGCTTCAATTACCAATTTGAATACTCAATTGGGTCAAATATCTAAGGCACTCTCGGAGAGACCAAAGGGTAGCCTACCCTCCAACACCGAGGTCAACCCCAAGGTTCCCGAGGAGCTTATGATGGTAACATTGAGGAATGGTAAGCAACTTCAAGATTCCACACCTAAAGTGGTAAGAGCTCAAATTGATGACTATGTTCTAGTTGAATATTTTGTTTCCGATGATGATACGGACAAAATTGAAGTCATAGTGAAAGAGGCGAAGACTAAAGAAGCTTCTAAGACTACCACCAAGGATGAATCCCAAGAGGCTACGACGAGTGCTACTCCGGTCTCTCCTCCCGCACCGGTTTTGCCTCCGTACAAGCCTAAGCCACCTTACCCTTCTCGCTTGAAGTCGGATTCCATGGAGAAAGATTTCAAGAGGTTTGTTGAGATTCTTGACAAGGTGCAATTCACAATGCCTTTTGGAGAAGCAATCACCAAGATGCCTCAATATGCGAAGTTCATGAAAGAGATCTTCACCAACAAACGCAACCTTGAGGATGTAACTTCGGCAAAGCTCAACGAACAATGCTCCGCCATTCTCTCTAAGCAACCACCGGAGAAGCTTAAGGATCCAGGTAGCTTTACTATTCCTTGCACTATTGGTGAGCATGCAATAAGTAGAGGCTTAGCCGATTTGGGTGCTAGTATCAATGTTATGCCATATTGCATGTTTAAGAAGCTGGGCCTAGGAAAACTAAAACCAACCCTCATGAATGTTCAATTAGCGGATAAGTCCATGAAATCCCCTCGTGGTATTGTTGAAGATGTGTTGGTTAAGGTCGGTGCTTTTGAATTCCTTGTGGATTTTGTTATTCTAGATGCTATGGGTGGTACCGATGTGCCTTTGATTCTAGGACGACCTTTCTTGGCAACCTCTCGTGCTTTAATTGATGTCTATGGTGGTAAACTTACACTTAGGGTCGACAATGAATGCATGATCTTTGACCGTTCAAATGGCATGGAGTTTACTTTGTCTTATGCTAGTCACCATGATCCTAAGAATCCGCATGAGCTTACTTCGGATACTAATAGCACTAACCTTGTCCGTCATAGTTTTGCGGAGTTGTTTGCACTTAATGATGTGCAGGAGACAAAAGATGAAGTAAAGGAGGCTCCACCTTTCGTACTCCCAAAGACACCACCTAAGGCTAAGAAGAAAGGTGTGAAGAAGCCAACTGAGAAAGGCAAGGAAGCCGCACCAATGGGTGAGACAAGCAAGACTAAGAAGCCACCCGATGAAAGGCTCAACTCCAAGTGGTTTGGCCCCTTCTCCATTGCTCCCACTTCACCATCCGGGAAATCCGTGCTCATTCCACCCGAAGTTGGTAAGGCACAATTCAAGTTTCGTGTGCCATGCGAAGGTAATGACATCGACTTCAAGGAGGTAATGAGTTGGGATGGTTTTGTTTAGCTTACTCTTTGTGCTATCGTCTAGCTAGAGACGTTAAAGAAGCGCTTCATGGGAGGCACCCCATGTTATCCTTACCTTTTTGCTTTTATGTTTTTGTGTTGTTTTAACTCTTTGAATAAGATGTTGGCAAGCACTTAGGAGGATCACTCTTCACCAATGATCTTCATGAGACTCTCTCACACTCTTACATCCTATGCTTTTCTCTACCAACGCGGTAATTTCGTTCCACCCTACCCTCTCTCTTTTGATCATTGAGGACAATGCTCATGTTAGTCGTAGGGGAGTTTGAGGTTTGGTGTGATTATTTGCGGTAGAGATGTAATGCTATGCTTTGATGATTTGCATGATCTTGATTGAATGTCAAATCCTCCTCTATCGTAGAATCATTTGGTTCTTGACTTTTGGTGTTTCATTGAATTCAAGTTTTCACAATGACGTTTAGACTGTTCCACTTAGAACCTATAGCCGGCATGTTAGCACTAATATCAAATGAGTCTAGGCCAGAACAGAGATTTTATCACTCTTGTATGTTGGTTGATTGGTTTGATACGCATTTTTGTACCACTCGATAACACCGGTCTAAGATGATGAAGGCAATCAGACTTTTCGCCCCTTTTCCATGCTTTTCTTCAACTTTTTGAACTTTTTGGTCCCTCGTGATTGTGGCTTGAGATTAGGCGGAATCCAATTCGAAATCTTGTGTTGAAGTTGTAAGGGCTAAGGATCAAGTGGCTAGTTGTGAAGAGAAATGTCAAAAGAAAATGTTCAAAAGAAAAGAAAAGAAAAGCTAAGCTAGGCAAGCTCGGCACCTAAGTGAAGTGTCGGGTTGAGCACTAACAGAGGCAAAAGCTGTGAGCTAGGCAGGTTCAACACCTAAGTGAAGTGTTGGATCGAGCACTAGTATGCAGTAAGAAAAAAAATGAAGATGGAAAGAAAAGAAAAAAAGAGTTCTCAAATGTAGCCCTTGATCCTATGCCCAAGTTTGTAAAGTGCGGATCTAGAAGCGGACGAAGTCGAGTCGATAGCCACATCGCGAGCATTCACTACTTTCCAAATTCTCCCTACCCCCACTTAATCTGTTCTTTTTCCCGAGTTCAAGTCCTTTTGATTAGAGTTGGTGTTGTCGTGGTCGGTTTTTCTGTATCTCAATTAACCACTACTTGAAGTGTGCAGATATTAGTGAGGTCTAGACTTGTTTGGTTGATGTTCTTGCATGTGTAGGTTAAGTTTGTTCGTGGAACAGTCTAAACCAAATTGTTAATGCTTGAGTCTCAATGTGACCGATCTTGTCATTTGTGAACTTGGATGTTTTCTAATTCATTTGCTTGGGGACAAGCAAAGCTTAGTCGTAGGGGAATTTGATGTGACTTCATTTAGTGCATTTTGAGTCTATGATTGACCTATGAAATGCCCATGTTCGATCGTGAAATGCCATGACTTGTATGTTTTTATTGAAGTTTTGCACAAAACGTCCATTTGTTGTCCGGTTGTCACTTTGGAGCCAAATTCGTGGTCTATTGGAGTTACTTCTTTGCATTTTCAGGTTATGGCATCGAAGTACGGATGACAAGGAGCACATAGGAGAAAACGAGAGGTCAATTGGAGTCCGGACGAGGGAGATATGGCCATTGCAAGTTCGGGATTTATGCAGAGTGCAGGGGTGCACACCGTGCAGTGGTGCACGGCGTGCACTGCCCCCTGCACTATAAATACCTTCGTTTTTGGCCATTTTGGGGCATTCTTTCATCTCTCTTGAACCCCAAACACATACCCACGAACCCTCAAACCCTAGAACACATTTTTGGAGCAATTTGAAGCCATTGGAGCTAGGATTGAAGCCAACAAACCTTGGGAGAAGTGCTCACAAGTGGAGAAGTGAAGATCATCTCAAGGATTCATCCATGGTGTTCTTGGTGACCATTCTTCCTCTTTTTCTCTTTACTCCCTTGGCCATGTGTGGCTGAGTTTCTAGGGTTCATCTTGGATGGGTAGATTAGTTGTGCTATGATAGAGGGATGATTGTATAGAACTTGCCATGATTGATCTTGGTTGTATGAGGATGATTCCTAGACTTGTTCTTAATGCCATTTTATGCCATGTTTGCTTGATTTGGTCCATTCAATGTGATTTGATGCATGAGAGTGCTTGGATTGCATAGATTGTAGGTCTAGGAATTGAAGTGAGTGTGTTCTAAGAGATTAGATCATCTTGTTTCAACCATTTTCGCTTGATTTCTCTCTTGGGCATTTTATCGAACACTTGGTGTGCATGTGGATTTTCATTCAATTGAGTTTGAAAAGGATTTTTGGTGAATCTCTTAGTGTTAGGGCATTGATATGAGAGTGTTATGCCTAGCCTTGTGGTCATAGAGTCTTAAGAGAGGGTCTTGTGTCTTGGCATTTCATCAAACACTTAGAATGCATCCTTTTTCACTTAGCTCGAGAGCGAGAGCCTAAGTTGAGTGGTATTAGGATAGGGATTTGGTGCTACGAGAGTGCATTGAGTCTATAGAAGTGAAATGCATGGTCATCCGAATGCAAACTCGATCTTGATTGGCTTGTTTGTTCAATTAGTCCTCTTGAGCATGATGAAACTACCCACCAAGAGAGCCCCCTTTGTCTTTGATTTGAACCACCTTTCTCTCTTGCTTAATCTTTGTTAGTATTGCATTTCTTTGCCTTTGTTTCTGAATTTCTCAATCAAACCAAACCAATTTCAAATGTCTAGACCGTCTATGAGAAGTGTGAGTATTGGTCTATGAGAGGACCCCGTGGAATACGACCTTGGTAAAATCCTTTTATCAACAGACATCCAATTTTCCATCCATCTGCATACGTGGCGATGCCATCAAGGCAGGCACATCATCTAAATTGCCACATCATCTAAATTGCCACATATCTAAACCAAACCCCAAATCCAAACCTAAACACCCACCCTAATTACCAAACCAAACCATCTAAACCAAATCAAACCCCTCCTTCTCTTTCCTCCTCCTTCCTCTTCCTCTTCTCTTCCTCTTACTCTTCCTCTTCCTCTTCTCCACCCTCACTCCCTACCACCGTCGGAATGCCGCCGCCGCCGCCCTGCCGCCTCACTGCCACCGCCCCGCCGCCTCCTCTTCCTCTTCCTCTTCTCTCAACTGTCATTTTCTCTCCTATACCCACATACCCACAACCCTTTTCTTCTTCCTTCTTCTTCCTTCTTCTTCCTCCTTATCATCTGAATCTAACCCACTTCTCCCTTCTCTTTCCTCTTCCTCTTCCTCCTCCTCTCCTCCACCAACACTGGGATCCGTTCTTCAGATCCTCTTCTTCTCTCTCCTCTCGTCCTTCAGATCTGGCGAGTATATGTGTCGATTAGAGTTTGGCGGCTGGCGATTATGGGATAGTGAAAGAAGAAGACAACAAGAAAGCCATTGTTGAGATTAAGAAGGTCCTCCATTATTTTGGTCTCTCCCTCTAATCTCTAGATCTAATCTCCAGATCTGATTAACCGCGGGGCGGCGGCGGCGGCATTCCAACGGTGGTAGGGAGTGAGGGTGGAGAAGAGGAAGAGGAAGAGTAAGAGTAAGAGGAAGAGGAAGGAGTAGGAAAGAGAAGGAGGGGTTTGATTTGGTTTAGATGGTTTGGTTTGGTAATTAGGGTGGGTGTTTAGGTTTGGGTTTGGGGTTTGATTTAGATGATGTGGAAATTTAGATGATATGGCTGCCTTGATGGCATCGCCACGTATGCAGAAGGATGGAAAATTGGATGTCCGTAGACGGTAGTGACTGCTAGGATAATCGGCCAAAGTTGTGTGAGTGCTAGAAAATTTTTTGAAGAACAATGACCACCAGGTTATTTGGTCAAAGTTTAGTGATCATTTAAGTAACCAACCCTAGAACTTAGGGATGTGTTACATGTCCCTAAGATGAGGGAAAAATTGGTATCAGACAGTGTACTTAACAAGTGTATAAATTATATTGATTTGTATTATCTAAGGGTGGAGTCTTTATTGGTTTTGGATACTTTAGCCATGTGATGCTTATGTTAAATATTGTACATAATGATAAATTAGTACCAAGCTCTAATTATCTTGTAGTTTTCTTTGAGTCTTCCCTTTGGAATGCTCGCTTAGGACATGTAAACTATAAATGTTTGGTTGATATGTCTAAGAAAGTCTTATTACCTCCCTTTGACATCGGCAATGGTAAATGTAAAACATTCATGCTTACTAAGATTGTGAGACAACCTTTCACTAGTGTCCAGAGAAAATTAGTACTCTTGCTTGAACTTGTATATAACGACCTATGTGATTTGCATAACACTTCAAAATAGATATGTCATCAAATACATGGCTAATAAGTCCATTCAATACTTTACGTTTGGGGTATTAACAAATCAGTACCCACCGTTTGAAAAATAACTTGCGAGTGTTGTTCGTATGAAAATTTAACACATTCATCCAAAATGACGATTCTATCCAATTTTGTCCGTAAATGGCCACATCACGCGTCTTATTTGGATTAAAACACAGATGTTGATATATCCACGTTAGTTGTGCCTGATCCGTCAATTGAAAATTAAAACCCCTCCCTATTTGTTTTCCTTTGCCATGTGTTAGTTATTAGTTAGGTTCGATCCAGATTCTCCGGCTTGCTCAACTGACCAAGTGAGTAAGGAATCGAATCTTCGAGGTTACAATCCGCCATCCAGAAGTAATCGAGATTCGTCAAATTACCAAGCTCGCTCAGCAACGAACCAACAAGGTAAGGAGCTGCTTCAACTTTGTGATGTTCCAATACCTCATCCGCGTCTTCGTCACCGTCTGGGGATTATCACCTACAATCAAACCCAATCCAATTTCGAATTCAAATTAAATCCTAATTCGTGACAAACAAAAGCTCTGTTCAACGAATTGACATTCAATTCAGGGAAAGAAGCTTCAATTGATCAATACTCCGGTGACCAGGAGTGCTGCTTGTAGAGCGGCGCCAATAGCCGTCTTAAGGAAGGCGGGGGAGGCGAATGATAGATTGGGGGTGGTAGGATGAGGCTGATAGAGGCGGCGACGGTGGAGGTATTGAGTTTGATCTGGACATGTAGTGGACTGCAGCGGTGGTTGGCGGAGCTCCGTCGGTGGAGAGAGAAGAAGAGGGGAATAATTATTCAGGTGAGGAACAAATTGAGAAAGAGAAAGAGAGACAGAAATTGCAGAGGGGGGTCATTTTATTCAGGTGAGGTGACGTGGATATATCCATGTTAGCATTTTAATCAAAATAAGACGCGTGATGTGGCAATTTAACGGCAAAATTGGACGAAATTGTCATTTCGGATGGATGTGTTAAATTTTCATACGAACGACACTCATAAGTTATTTTTTAAACGGTGGGTACTGATTTGTTATTACCCCAAACGTAAGGTACTGAATGGCTTATTAGCCTCAAATACATTGATGACTACTCTCAATTTTGCTATACATATTTGTTGCACATATTTGTTGCATTCAAAGGACGAAATCTTTGATAAATTTCGTGTCTTTAAGACTAAATTTGAATTGCAACAAGGTACATTGATCATAACACTTCTGACTGGTCGTGTTGGGGAGTATTTTGACCTGACATACTTCCAAAGTGTGAGTATCATTCATGAAACCACACCGCCTTATACACCACACAAAAAATGGTGTAGCGGACAGAAAGAATAAAACTATGAAAAATGGTGATTTTCAACATATAAGATGATCATACCTTGACATATGAGTGGGTATACTTGTTTGAGGGAGTTGCCATCTCATGGGCCTTCAAGAAGCAAACTTGCATCACAAACTCAACCATGGAGTCAGAGTGCATTGCATTAGTGGCTATCGATAAAGAGGCTAAATGGCTAAGAAACTTTGCCTATGAACTTATGATATGGTCGAGGCCACTATCAACAATTACTATTTTGTGTGATAGTTGTGATATGGCCGAGGCCACATTCAAAAAATCTACGAAGTTAAGTTCTAGTCTCTAAAAGCCTTATAACTAGTGCATGGGTAGTCTTATCCCCGATGGAGATTTCCTGACACTTAAGGCTTAAATACTTTTTTCAGAAAAGTGGTACTTACGATTCTGTCCTTATCGAGGTTCTCCTTTGTTTCATTGTTGTTGGTTCTTCGAGAGGCTTAGTTCATAACATGACCAACAAGAATTTGGGTGCCCAGATGATCAGGCCACCCAGTTTGCTCGCCATCCAACAACTTGTTTACATTGTCCCCACCAACAAATCTCGCCCGATGACTTTTAAGCAATCCATTGGCACTCCTATCGCAATCAACCCTGGCTCCACATTGCATCAGAGAGGGAAGGTGGTGGCGAACCAAGAATTATTGAGACAATTTGCGGAGGTCCAACAACATAACGTTGAGATGTCAACTATCATAAGAGCCCTACTCATCGGGGATAACTCTACGTTGGGCACACCATCAGTGTGCCCACACAAGAGATGACAAACATGGATAAGATATTGTTGGGGTTGAGTGGTGTGAATGAGAATGATGGAAGGAAGGTTAAGGGGTAAAACCCAACTGGTTTGATTTGAATGTGAATTAACCAGAATTGATGGTTGAACCGGTTTGGTTCTTTTAGTTTAATTCAAACGAAGGGGTGTGTTCTTTCATGAACCATCGTGACTCTTCGTGTCACACCCTTCCATGTCCTATAAATTCAGCCCTCCTCCTTCAATTGAAGAGATGCTTCGAGAGAAAGTTTTTTTACGAAAATTTGGAGATGGGGTTTTTAAACGTAGTTTTTGCATCAGTTTTTCAAAGAGAAAATTGCATTGTCGAGTCGTGTGGTTCGCACCGTGTTGTTGCGTTTGTTGTTCATTGGGGTTTGATGTACCGCTACACCAATGAGGTAAATCCGTTCAATCCTGGGAGGAATGATTCCGTAACCTTGGGTACCGTGAGGGGAATAACGTTCCTTAAGGAGAAATCGTGAATTCGGTTGGCTCGGATTTGTACTTTGTCTCTGCATTTGATTTCATGTTTATGATTTCGTTCTAACCATTGATCTTGTGTTGAAGGTATACACCAGTACTAACATATACTAGGTCAATTCTTGCGAGTGCAAGGGGCATGCTAGTCAAGCCACCATGCTTTAACCATTGTCCAGAGAGTTATTCGCTAAAGAATGCGTCAAATACTTAAAAGGTCCCGAAACTATAGGGCGAGTTACAAACTCGTCCTAAAAGTTTAATCTGTTACAGAGTGGTCCTATTACTATGAAACATGTTACAGAGTAGTCCTAATGACGTCATAAGTGTACTTTTTCAGCCATTTTGCCACGTCACCATGGACATGTCATCGAAAATATACTTTGAAATTCATCTTAAATTGATTCAAATCTAAAATTATATCAATCTAACTCACTAGATTTAGTTTTTGAACCAAAGTTTATAAGGTAGGTGAGTTCAGATTTAGATTTGAATCATATTGTTGAATTTTGAATTAGCTTTTAGATGACATGTCAACAGTGACATGACGAAATGGCTGAAAAAGTACACTTATGACGTCACTAGGACTACTTTGTAACATGTTTCATAGTAATAGGACCACTCTGTAACGGATTAAAGTTTTAGGACGAGTTTGTAACTCGCCCTATAGTTTCGGGACCTTTTAAGTATTTGACCCGCTAAAGAATTGCTAAGGGGTTTTGTAGTTCCTATGATTTGCTCTTTAAAATCATTAGAATACTCTATATCGAGAAATCAAAATAAAAAAAGCCCATAAATGTGGTCGATCTTTCGTTCTACTTGCTTCTTATGAGCTTGTTAATTTATCCTAGCTAGGTATCCTTCTATCTTTAAGAATCTGCTTTTCCCTGCCTCTCCCTCTAAACCCTCTGATCTTCGTTTCTCCACTTCTTTTCTCCCTTTTTGATAGCTGATAAGATGGTTCACGATCTATCGGTATCTCTCGCCAAATATTTTTCAAGTTAAAAAAACCTAATTGGTGACATTTATGTGACATCTAATAGATTAGTGACCAGGAGTGTATGATACCATTTTACTAATGATAAAAATAGATATTTACCCAAACTTTCGTTTCACCAGTGTTTGTTTGCACGAAAAAGTAAAGACAGGCCAGTACACTAGTGACAACCACCTTTGCCCGGTGACCTTGTGAAGATGGACGCCGATTCCGACTCGGAGACCATGCGATGCTTCTCCTGCAAGGAAGAGTATGACGCGGTGGACGCCGGAACCTGCAAGGACTGCTATGATGAGGCAACCGAGACCGAACAAGAACTCAAGAAGGAAATCGAAGATCTCAAGGCTAAGATCGCCTTTTTGAAATTCTCCTCTTCCGTCACTCCGACTCATCACGGCGGAAAATTCTCTGACGTCGTCTTGGTCGCCTCCTCGGACGAAGGCGATGGAACTCCTTCTTTGCCTGTGCCTGCTCACAAGGCCGTTCTGGTCAGTGACATTTACTCCTCCAGCTCCTCCTAATCCTGATGTATTGAGATCATTTTTGGTATTGTTTGGTTAATTGTGAGTGTTGAACTGGATCAAATTGTTTGGACTCCAGCTGGCTCTCCTCGTTGTGGGGATTAAGAATGTGAAATCCTAAGCCTTCTACTTTGTGTTTTTAATCGGATTAGAAGCTATTGAGTTTTGACATTGCATGATTCTGTTTGGAAAGCTCTTCCTTACCCATAAGCTTGATTGGTGTATGGTTGAAGTGTAGGGAATAATGCATTCAGAAGTTCAGTGTTATCTTCTGTTTTCTCTAACCTGAATTATTATCATGTGTATTCATTCTCTAGAGTTCGTTTTCTTGTTTCCTTTCTTTGAAACATTTTTTTTTTTTTTGGGTTTTGCTATGGTAATGGTAAGTACTTGATCAATGTTCAGTGTTCACCTTGGCTTCCAGCTATCAGGAAGATATACCTGTCTTCCCATCCCTGTCGTATGTTGATGAATGAATGCTCTGTGTATTACAAGTCTCTGTGATGGGTTTTGTGAACTTTTGTATAAGAATTCAAGTATTTCTTGTTATCTAAGGATAGATTACTGTCTTCGATTGCATTGGAGCTTCTCATTCATGGCGATTAACTGTTATCAACAGTGGGATTGTAGGGCTTTAACCACCTCTCATTGCTTATTTCAAGTAGGGCATGATGCATCTCATTATGTAGCGAAGACCCAGGTTACATAAGTGTTTCTGTTCTCTTTAAGTGTCTAGTTCTAAACATTTGTTTTTAACTGATCAGGCGAGCCGCTCCCCAGTGTTCAAAGCAATGTTTGAGAATGAGATGGAGGAGAGTATAAGCGGCACCATAAGGATCTCTGATGTGTCCTATGATGCCCTACGAGCCTTTGTAAGCTATATGTACACTGCCGAAGCACGCATTGATGAACAGATGGCATGCGACCTTTTGGTGTTGGCTGAAAAGTATCAGATTAAGCATCTCAAAGCTTACTGCGAGAAGTATCTTGTGTCCAAATTGAACTTGGACAGCTCGTTGATGAGCTACGCATTTGCTCACCAGCACAATGCAAGTCATATGCTTGAAGCTTCATTATCATTAATCACGGAGAACATGGACAAGCTTACCAAACGGGAGGAGTACATGGAGCTCGTTGAGAAAGATGCAAGGCTGGTGGTCGAAATTTATGAGGCGTATCTCTCCAAGCAGGTGAATACTGCAGCAGCACATAGGGATTGCTCCAAGAGCAAGAAGTTGTAGGAAGTAGCAGCTAACTCCGTGGATTTACTGGAACAGTCCGTCCGTTTTCTTTTTGTTCTTCCCATCACGGATTCTGTACAGTTGAAAATGCACTATGCAACCCATCCTCGTAACTGCGTTATGGTTGCATTTGTAACTGGAATTTTGAAATTTTGGATCCACTGGAAAGCTACTGCTTCTGCAGTTATAACCAAGAAAACAAAGCTTATGTTTTTCCAGTTCCAACATATTACTTTCTATGGGATACTATTCTACAATAGCAGGAAGATCATGCTCTAATACAAACTGAATCTGATTCTTATGAACGTCCTTTGGCCAATTGAAAGAATGGGTAACATTGTGCTGAACAAAGCCAGTAGCAAAACTACCAATCCCATAACAAATGCCCGAGGCAATGCTTGTTCCACCTCCAAAATCAATGTAAGCAATCATCTGATCATTTGAAATTCAATAAAGCCAATAAATAGCTCAAGCTTGAACTGGTTAATGTCTCACTCACTGGAGGTTGTCGAACGGTAACTAGCCGTTGGGCACACGTTTCGTTGTCCAACGATCACGATGACGACCCCCAATAAGCGAGGCGTCAGCTAGCCAGTGCCTCACTCACTGGGTCACCATTATCTATATCTAGTTAGCTAGTATAGTTTACACCTATCAGATTATAATATTATGGGAAAATAGCATTTTGGCCCCACTCTACTTTGTCAACTTAACAAATAGCCCACATACTATAAATTGCTCTTTTTACCCTCTCCTACTTTTATGACTTTGCCGTTTGAGTTCTTCTGTTCCAACTTTCGTCTTCGTAACGTTAATTGATGCACATTTGAAATACCATTTTAACTCCAATAGTCATGTATTAGCTTGTTAAGCGTTTTATTGTTGGAAATATAGATATATACGAACAAAGTGTGTGGTTATAAAACCCTTCGTATTTCACCATACTTTTCATAATACCTCCCCAATTTATCTCTCTGGCCAACTCTTCATCTCTTGCCTCCGATATCTCTCTCTGTCAGGTGGGAATGTGTCCAGATTTAATGTTACGAAGACAAAAGTTGAAATGGAAGGACCCAAACGACAAAGTAATCAAAGTAGAAGGGGATAAAAAGAGCGCTTTATAGTATAGGGAGCTATATGTTAAGTTGGCAAAGTACAGGAGGTAAAAGTGTTATTTTCCCTAATATTACACTGTATTATTTTCTTGCGTAGCATATTGCAATATTTTTATCCTCTTGCAGGCATTTACTTGCTTACTTCATTTGCTTTATGGCTGACTGAACACCGTTTGCTTCCTTTGTTTCGTTTCCTTCCTTTTTCATCATCTTCTTCTTCCTTGATACCGGAATCGAACTCTGGACCTAGTGGATTGGTGGTAGCAAGGTATCCAACCATCAGTGAAGCCAGTGTTTGCTTCCTTTGTTACTACATGGAAAGATGTATGAAATAGTTACTTCAACTAGTCTTGTAAATATGGAGTCATAGTGCACATCTAATAGTTTGATATGCTCATTCTTGTCCACTTGGGTGTTTGTTGTGTTATGTACATCTATGCCTTAGCTTTGAAAAAGTGAGTTGCTTAGTCTGGCAGCCTTTAGCTTGAAACAAGCATCAACATGTGTTAGGTCTTATGACTATACTTTTATCAAAAATGCCGCAGTGCTGTTCTTTTTATGTTGCACTCCTCAGAGACACTCTTCCTAGTGGCCTTTCCCTTGTATGCCACATTTCTCACCCAATAACAATGGTGTTCCCGTGCGATGTTTAGAAAGTTTCAGTATATTCATTGTGGTAAAATTCTATTCTCCCTGTTGCTTCCTCAGAAAGACGTGTACGAAAGTTGCTTCAGATGTTTTAGGTAATAAGGTGTAACCACGAGGTCAATTATTTTCTCAAGTAAGGATTTATAACACATTTATAAGCTCAGTATTGTCTAGCTAGTTGTCTATGGTGTTATTCATGATCTTTTAGCTATGTTTAATTTGTTTTGTTCTAGCATCCTCGTGAATCAAAGTAATTTTATTCTTATTGTCTACCCTTTCTTAGAAACTTTTGCACCATTTGTTTGGTGTCTGCTGCACAAAGAAAATCCTCATGGCGTCCTCTAGCTATCTTGCTCCATTTATTATCGACTCGAAGTGTATCTCTCAGTGTGGCTTGCATTGTGAAATCAATCAATCATATGATTGTCTTGCGAGTATCACTGCACTTTGTATAATAATATCTAGATCTCCCATTAATGTATTGGGAAGATGTATCTCACTTTGCTTGAACTAATTTTCATATGCATATTGTTTAGTTTGTCATTCTCAGTGTTGTCTATCTAGCTAGCTACCCATTGTGTTAGTTGTGAGTGGAATAGCGTACTCTTTTTATTAATCAATAGAGAACCCTGCTCCTTTTATACAAATAGTAATACATTTTACATGTTGGACAAGGAATAGTAGTTGAATAATAATATACATTCTAAATAGAAGGAACAAGCTATACATGTAGAAGACTAGGATATTAAACTAACTAACTCATGATTCTACTGCAAGTTGCATGATTCTTTTAGCTCCAAATCATTTTGTTAATAGGAGCCTCCATCCTTCAGCGTGAAACAAATATCAATTGTATACTTGGGTAGTTTTGAATGATGCATTAGTCAAATCTCTCTGTTACCCAAGAAATATCGACTTGTGGGGTTGTATTACTTCTTCTAGTTTCTTGGATAGCAGTGTAGATTTTACAAACAATGTATCCATGCAAACTTTCCTAGTTTCTACAGTGACATGCTGTCTGGTGTGACTTGGAATTTTGAAGTTGTTTCTCTTCCTTTTTGTTGCACTGAATTATAATATTGTCAAAAACTCGGGAGGTATGCAATTGTCTTATTTTTAACTATAACTTTGAATCTGACATGAAAACAATTGGTATGCAATTGTTTTGCTTTGTTACAGAGCTTATTTTTTACGTAATCTAGGTTTGTGTGGTTATTAGAGTTGCGATGCCAAATCAGATGATGAAGATGTCAAACACTTGCACTAGGCGATTATGTTCTGTAGATTATGAACCAATTTTTTCATATAGCTCTAGCTATATTATTCTTATTTTTTAGAGAATCTCCTTTTTCACGTATGGCCATATTTTTGTTTATAGTAAGTACTGTTTGGCAGTATGTTGGTTTATGCAAATCGGTAAAATAGCAGGTTGTCTGATTCTCAGGTTAGTGGGGCTGTTGTTGGATAAGTTAGTGGCATTCCTGTTAATTAGTGTAGGTATCCTAATTAAGGTAGGAAAACCTATAATTCTACTATATATATATATATATATACCGATATTATCAACTAAGGATATGATCAATCTTTTCCAGATAATCTTAAAATTTGCCCGAGTTTGACTTGGTATCAGAGCGGATGGTAATTCTTTCCGTCGCTGACGCAAATTCTCAATAGTCATGCATTTTGACGACCACGAGTCTTCCACTCTCGACAACATCCACAGCCAAATTGTGACAATTTGGTATGGCGTCCAACCCCAATTTCATCTTCACCGATTGTGACCAAGAGTATGGTGTCCAACCCCAACCCTTCTCTCTGTAAGTCTCACCATACCAAAACTCAATGGATGAAACTACCTCAGTGGTCCAAATCAGCACATCTGTTCTTTATTGGTTGAAGCAAAGGAGGATATCTAACTTGCTACTGCCAAACATGATGTTGTTGATGTAAGTACGAACAATGGGATAACGATGATAACCTTGTTAGATTTTGGTTGATCTCAACTATGGATTCTAAAACTGGGAATAATTATCTTCTGCATTCTATGACAAAGTCAATCTGGGACCATGCCAAGAAGACCTACTCAACAACAGATAACTCATATGTCTTATTGGAGCTTGAAATTGAAATCTTTAATCTCAAACAAGGCGAGATGAACACGAACGAGTATTACAATGATCTTTCCCATGCATTGTTATAGTTGGATCGTTATGAGACCTACAACAGGATGTTAGGATCCAAATCAGACTCCAATGACTCCAAGTCTCTTTCACTTTCTCTCTTCTCCAAGCATAACAAGTCCAAAACAGATGGTGTGGTCTGTGAACACTGCGACAAGTCTTGGCATACAAAAAAAGAGTGGTGGAAATTACTTGGTGGTCAAGTGAAGGATTGGAAATCCAAATCCGAGCTGAGAGCTATACAAGCTTATGCTAATTTAGCATCCACTACCTCCTTTACTCCGCTAGTCAGATCGAAACTATATAAAATATGTTGGCCACTGCTTTAAGTTGAACTCAACCCCCCTCTTCTACTTCAGGAGGCTTTACAAGCGTCTTTGCCAATCAAGGTAATATTCCTACAACCTATATTACTCAAAATATTCAGCACATGTTTGGATTTTGGACTCTGGTGCATTCGATACTATGACTAGTTGTAAGGATTTTCTCTAAGACATACAGTCTTACCCGAAGTTAGCAAGTGTGATGGTGGCTGACGACAGTCTTGCTAATATTGAAGGTGTTGGTTGGGTTCAACTTACCCCTAAGATTAATCTGTTTGCCCTTCTTTATGTGCCAAAGTTAACCTGCATCTTCCTCTCTATTAGTCAGTTGACATCCAAACTCAACCGAGCTAAGTTTTGATCGTCTGGTTGTGTGTTCCAGGACGTGGGATAAGGGAAGATGATTGGGAGCCTTGAAGTGAGTGATGGCCTCTATGTGTTGCGAACAGCAAGACATCAAATGATCGATTGAGTTTGACACAGAATTTCAACTGTTAACACTACTGATAGTGATGTTTATTTATGACATTTTCATCTCGAATGTCTGAGATTGTTGTACTTGAAACACATTCTTCCTCACTTATTTCGAAATAGAAATGCTAGGTTGTTTAATTGCATGAAGTCTGTCAGCTTGCAAAGCACACTTGTTCCACCTATGATAGCATTGGATATCATACTAGAATGACTTGGACATTCTTGATGAAAGAGAAGTCTGAAACAACACATTTGTTCCAGAATTTATACGAATTGATTAAAACTCGGTTTCAGGACAATTTTAACTCCGTTCTTCGACCATTCCTCGTCCAACACCCAGTTCTTGTGTTGAGACTCCTCAATAGAATAGAATAGTTGAACGTAAGAATTGGCATCTACTAGAGGTGGCAAAAGCCTATATGTTTGCTCCATATATATTGGGAGAGGTTGTTCTAACGACGATATATCTAATGAATAGAATGCCATCTTGACCGATTAGGCTCAAAATGTTCAAGAAGCCATGACACATCCAAAATGGAGGCAGATAGTTGAGGATGTGTTAAATGCTCGAGAAAAATAATAGGATGAGTTAAATGGAGGCAGGCAATTTGGATCTATTATGTTATAGTTTTCACAAACCAAGTTACCGTGTATTTTTTTAGTTGATGTTATAATTTTTTTTTCATAGCCCAACTTCCTTCCCTTATAATGAGTGTGCACTTACATCCATTTTAGTCTTACTATGAGATGTCATTAATGGATGGAGATATATTCGTTATCCATCTATATTTAAATTGAACCTGATAGTGTTAAATTGATGGTTCTTTTTAAATATAGTTTTATGAGTTATATTAAATTTACAAAATTTATTAAATTAGATTGACGTCTTCTGCCCAGGCAGAAACCAGAAAGAGATGATCAGACGCAGAGGGAAGCAAATAGCATTACTTTTTCGAATGTCCACTATTCTGACAAGGATGACTTGGCCGTGCAGCCAGTTACAGAGCAAGCTATTGAAAAATCTCATGCTATTGAAAAATCTCATGCATTACTTATGTGTGTCAAATGTCTACTTCAGAACAGTGGTAGTCCAAGTCTAAATACATATCCAAATGAGAGGAGATATTCCTTGGCAGTACGCCTACTGGTGAAGAGAAGTTTGACTCTGTAACACCTCAAAGAAAAAAATAAGTGGGAAGATATAGCAATGCAGGGGTACATGCTGCTTTGTCATCATTTGAGGGAATGGTTGGGTTGTTAACAAGGACGAATGAAAACATAATCCGAGAAACTCGCCTAGGAATAGACTGTTCTAAGTTGGGTTCTACTGGAAAGGAAAGGTGATTCCTGATTGGTGCATTCCACTATTAATATTCACGTTACCTGGTTTAACTATCAATAAAATTAAATTAGCTTATATCAGTTATCCTTCAAGCTCGTTCAATATCCCATATGGACTTTTCACCATAATAAATAAAAAAAATGAAACTAATTACACAAATAAATACGATTTAAAACTATTAACCAAACTAGCTATTTTCGCCTAGCATATAGGTGAATTGACCTAGCTCCTGTGCGAATTTGACTCGTGACTCTGAATTGATTCCCTGACCAGATTCCGGGTGTACCGGGGGGTAACATATAGGTGAATTGGCCTAACATCGAAACATGGCCGACCATAATAGTTTATGAGAATTTCGGATCCAAGTGTACGGGGGGTCGAATCGTTCAGGATTGGAGCGGCTTAGCATATGATGGGGGAGAACAACGTCCATCTCAAGATGACCAAACGAGCTAGCTATGAGAGTCTGGTCACCGTGTTCCAGCGGAAAATGGGGCTTCGACCTGATCAGATAATCCAGTCATCTGTCTGGAGAATGTCGATATTCATCCAGGGAATTTGTCTCATTACGTTCCTCGGACGATATCAGATGATACCAGTGCAAGTCATCTACGGCGTAGTTCGCCATCGCCCTATATTCGAAGTTTCCTAGTTGTACGCCTTGATGGAAGAGGAGCTGTCCCACTACTCCCAAGTGCTGGGGGGTCATGCCAACTCAGATCGGATTACATAGCTAAACATATGATAAATCATACGTGTCTACCAGTCATATCGAAGCGGAGGAGGAGGTTGATCAAGTGGGATGGCTGCGAGATGAATATGTCACCTCCGATGACTCTAGGACGAAAGGAGCCATTGCACGGAGGACGAAGGGAATCCTCATGTGAACGATGACGTCGGCTTGACCGACGAGGAAGACGACGACGATGGTGGGGGTCCACAGGAGAGAGTGTGAACACCTATGTGCCACCGGATCATGCCACGAATGTGGGTGACGATTGTGACGACATCATGATAATCTCCAACACCTACTCCATGGACAGACGATTCCATTTTCCCAGAGAATTCATACTGGTTGGTAGACATGGAATTCTACTTGGGTCAGACGTTCTCTACGAAAGGCGGCAGTGGCGGTGTCGGGGTGGGCTGTGGACCCATCGCTCATTCCTTGAACAGGTCGGTCTCTGAGTACTCTTGTGTGTCGCACTGCTGGCTAGTTCCCTTCTGTTGGTGTCGATCATATTGCTGGCTGCTACTCCCAAACGGTTGGCTGCTACTAGAAGTACCTAGATGTCCGCATGGGAGAGGGGGGCGACTGGTATTGCGGCGCATACTGATGATATGGTGAGTACTGGGGATGTAACTCCGGCTGGCTCTGCGTCTGCATATGCGGAGGGTGCCCTCTCTCGGTGCGAGTCTCTGGTGGGCCCCCTAACGTGTAAGTGTGCACATCTGTCCAATCCTCACTCCAATGATAGTAGCGGTCTAGTGCGTAGCTGACATCACTGTGTGGTCTGCCACCGTAGTCGACCAAATCCAACCATGTAGTGTGACCTCACTGAGGGATGGGATATCCCTCGTAAGGTGTGTACGTCTGCTCGTGTGAGGCCCGCCGTGAGGGGTGTGGTCCTTGATCAGAAAGTCGCTCATATCTGCCGCTAGCAGCCAAGCCAGATCAAAGAACACGAGCCATATTTGCATCAACATTACCCATATCCCTGCACATAATGGTGGCGCTCTCTATCGAGTCAACCTGGAAAAAATCAGAAGATGTCAAAATACTTCCGGTGACTAACATGGATCATATTACATGTAGTAGTTGCTCACGAACCATCATCTAGAACTATGCACCAGCATGAGATATGGCCATGCGAGTCCGCCTCCTGTATCACTCGTCGTACTCGTCATGATAGTGTTGCCACAAATCATCTGGTGCGTCTATGCCGGTGACCAGATGCTCACCCCTTTGGTCCTAGAGAATGAGGTACTCTTGGTACCTAACCACCCAATCTTGGACCGACGCCCTAAAATTTGCAGCTAGTAATTGCTCCACATGGGTTGCTGGCTTTTTATTTGCAAAAAAAAAAGGTTGCTGGCTTTGCGTCCTGTGGGACACAACGGTCGGGATGGTGCCATGGGATGCAACCTATGCATAACATGGGGGTAACAGACCGCCACAAGGGATCCACCTCCACATCATACTCCTTAGTGTGGCATGCGTACGATATCCACTGGAAAACGAGGAAGACATTATGATATTGTAAGGAAGAAATAAGAAAATTAGATACGTAAGTGAGTGAAGGATAAGAATCCTAACCAGGAACTCCGTACACCGGTCTAGAGCGTAGCGTATCTCATCCACCGCATAGCCTTCTGATGGCTGATGATGGAAGGTATCCAACACAAACCACGCGGAACGGAGTCATCTGCGGGAGGGGGACCCTACTCTATGTAGTGCTCGACAATCCTAGAAAATCTCTCCAAGACCCAGAGCTGGACCAACAATGTGAAGCCTCCCATGTCACCAGTACCCTTCTGACTGCCACTAGTGAAGAAGACCATCCTCCCCATAACCCTATACAACCATGCTAGAACCCCACTACCCCAACTGAATGAGGATTCAACAACAAGGTCCCCAATGAGTGGTAGGAGGTACACCGGTATGTGGTCCCAATTTGGTCAGCTAGTAGACGGCACCCAGAGGGACCCAAGTGAACGCCCGTGCGTAGATGATAACAATCTCCTAGGAGCTCCATCCGGAACACCCCCTTAACCCACGCAATCCTCATTGTTGATCCATTAATAGCTTTAGTTGGAGGCGAGATGCCTAACCACTGCTGGCATATCACATTCGTAGTACGCTTGTCCGGAGCTGCAGTAACGGAAGTCCCCTAGTAGGAAGCCCCGTAAGCACCTCAACATCCTTCAAGGTGATAGTCGACTCGCCCTGAATCAAGTGGAAGGTGTTCGTCTCTGGCCGCCACCTCTCAATAAGTACCGTGACGATCTCCTTACACGGTGTGGCACCAAGTATATCGACAGACCTCTCAGAGCCGGCACGCTGTCAAGAATGGCTCTTATGATGGATACCATGTGAGCGAAGAGCTACGCTGGCGCAACTTCAAGGGCTTGCACTCAACAGGGTTACTCCAAACTAAACCGGACCTATGCTTGTTCTTAGGTTGAGGGCTACTTCCCTCGGGGGTCTCATCAGCTAATGGTTCATCCCATTCATAGTAAGCCATCTAAACTATAGTAAATTGCTATGTTAATATATATGGTGATATATTTATTTTTCTATAGGTACAATTAAACTACCCTAATTCACACTAGCATGCAAAGTCAGATTTTGTAGTCCTAATCCATAAACAATCTATAAATAAGCTAGGTAGACTAACAATGTCATACAAAAGTGCTAGGTTGGCTCCTTGAGGTGTAGTTCAGGGCATAGTTAAACCTATTGGGATCACTCAGTTTCATTAGGAAATTGATCCCCTCCCACTTTTCCTGGATAGGTGTTGAGGTACGAGAGTTGTAGTTGGTGCTTGATAGCTTGAGTTGCAGTTGGGGTGAGTTGAAGTAGTAGCAGGAAGCATGACGTTGACAATTGGAAGCGTGGACCAGGAGTTGACTTTTTTTTTACTTTCATTGACTATTTTTGGTTGGGTTATGTAACATCCCCGCCCAATCGAACGGTTTGAAACTCGAGTTTGGGTGATTGAGACATTGGAAATAGTGTTCTTGAGGTCCCATCGAAGTCTGGGACGTTCAAAATTGAGTCGGGTTGAAGTTACAAATGAGCATCTTGTGCAGTGAAGAACACAGGTCGTGTGTCTTCATGATACACGATCGTGCTCTATTATCCAGAAAGGCTCGTCGAATTGGTAGAAGAAACCACACGACCGTGTGTCTGTACAACATGTTGTGTTTCTTCATGAAACACGTCGTGTAGTTATAAGACACAACGTGTGTTTTGATCTGAATATAATAAAGATGAGTTTTGGAGGGATTTCTGCAACTTTTCTCCTCTCTCTCTCCGAAAATCCTTTTGATGAACCAAGAATTTTCCAACTTAAAACCTTGAATCTGGGAGCTACGGGTGTCCGATCGAGGATCCGTTTTCTCCTGTGCGTTCCTGGCAATGAGAGGAAGAGATCGCACATCTTAGTTTCTAGATTTTCGAAGTAGGATGCTGTCAGTGAGGAAGAAGAAGAGCTTCCTTTTTTGAGAATGAGAGCTTGTTCGTTCGAGTTTCTAGAAGTCGTTTAGAGCCTCGTCTTCTTGTTTGGTGAGGGTTTAGCTTCGATAGGTAGTGTTGGTTAACATAAGGAGTTGTAATCTAACCTAGATGAAATTAGGGATTGCATGAAATTGGTAGAGTAAAATATGATAACTGTTATGTGGTTGATTGTTTGATGGATTGATTGCTAACTGTTGTGATGTTGTGTTGTTGGTATTGGGGTAAATGATTAATGTTGATGATAAACGGATCGGAACAAGTGACGAGTGTTAGGAGGGATGGGTTGTGATCTTGTGAATTTATATATATACTTTGATGTTGTCAGTTATGGTTGCAGGAGGATGACCCTGCCAATGTGGGGTCGTCCTATGAAGGATGAACAAGAGGGTAACCCTAAGACTCATGACATGGCTCTCCTTGTATTTGCAAGTGGGGGTGGTCGATGAGCTAGCCGTTTACCCTTGTCTTGGATTATGATATGTGGAATGTGGATTGGAATGGATTGTAATGTAAACATGAAATTGGATGGATTATGATGGAATTAATGAGGGATTGGATGAGAAAATTGATGGATGGATTTGGTAGACGAATAAGGATTAGTTGATTGATGTGATTGTGAATAATAAATGTTAGAACCGGTTGGAGCCTACACTGCCTCCAAATTGTCACCTCTTTTGGAAGAGTGAGGTGCGGTCAAGCCTCTTGGAAGAGTGGCGTGATCTATTGTTGTTATTGTTGATGTGTCGATGTATGTTTGGGCCCTGGATCCTTCTTGAAGAAATGATGCGTCTTGGACCCTCCTACGAGTGGGTGCGTCTGGTCGGTAGGGGTGGTGTATGGATAAACTCCAATGGCGCTTAAATTGAACTCACATAGCTAATTGATATGTGGAATGTTATGTGAGTGAGATGTATGTGTGTGTGTTGTGTGGGTTGATTTTGGGTGCGAGATGACATGACTAGTGATGTGATGCTGAAATGTATGCATGTTGATTCTTCGTTATATATATTATGGTTGTTGTGAATTGTGAATGTTGAATTGAGAACTGCACTATGTGATCACCTAGACGCATTGTTAAACCCAGTGAGTTCACTTAATTTCAATAGAAAACTGATTCCCCCTTCTTCCCCTTTCAGGTGCTCGTGGTTAGAGTGAGTGTGTTGAGGTTCAGGTGAAGTTCAGAGCAGTTACTGGTTGGAGCTATGAGGTGAAGATTGGTGATCTACATTGGAGTTGACCGCTTCTTCTACTTTTACATTTCAGTTGGAAAATTTTGTAATCGTTTTGAGGGTTGAATTTTGATTTTTTTTTATTTAATGGAGGCCTCCTTTAGTTTTGAACATTTAATAAGAGTTGTTCCTTTTTCCTTTTGTCGTTTTTCTCGTTTCGTTTTAAACTTTACTTCGAGTGATGCTCATACCGGTTCAACCATGGGTTTACTCGGGTCGATTCGGTATGGGTGTGACAGGTTATTTCATATTAGATTTAATATTGAACTTCATATTGTATTATGGATTGGATGTGAATTCTCGGTTGTTGTTGGGATTTTGGAATTTAAAGTAATGGAAACGCTTCCGATTTATCTTTGATTTATGTTATTTATATTAATTTAAGTTACTTATTACTCAAATTGTGTTTTGTCAAATCGTAGCACCGGTTCCCAATCTAACCATGGTTCAACCTGGGCGATTTGGGACGAGTGTTACAAATTCACTCTCCACGAATAAGTTAAACGAAGGGACCCCACGAGAATACGACTCTAGCAAAAAATAGGTATCTTTGGTCTTGGGATCAATTATCAACGAACAAGGACCAAACTGGTTCAAGCCTCGAGGGAGTAAGGAAGCAAGAATTTTTTTTTATCACTTACATTTGGCCACACATGGAGATCGTGTTCGAGATGGTCCTAATGAAGGTTTGATTGCAATTTCTAGTTTAACATGTGTCTTCTAGTTTTCAGTTAAATTTAGTACAAAATAATTATGATATTTATGACTTTATCGGTTGGGTCATCCTCATACCACAAGAATTTTTAAGTATGTTTTTACAAACAGTGTTACCAGTTCACGATAGTAATATGAGACAATTTTTGGTACCTACGACTCTTTCAATTCATTCTAGCGCGACTGAGGTACATGATTCCTTTGATCTTATACACACAGATTTCTGGGGATCTAGTCCTGCTACATATAACTTGGTTACCGATACTTATCTCGTCATTGATCATTAAACCTGATAGACTTGGGTGTTCTTTACTTCTTTTTGAGGTTAAAATATGATCTTCTGCAAGTATTGTAAGTTTTTTTCAACGTGGTTCGCACATGATTTTGGCCAGTTCAGATTTTACGTTCTAGTATTGGACGCGAATTTACTTCTCATGCACTTGATAAATATTTTAGCTGTCTTGTCTAGACATTTCTAAGTAGGACATATTGGTTGAGTGGAAACATCAACATATTATTGATCTTACTCAAACATTGTTGCCAGAATTTAAGGTTTCATCTTATGTTTGGGTTGAAACCAATATTATGAAAACCAGACCAAATCGATAATTCGATTGGCAAAACCGTATGATCTAGTTATCAAACTGGCATCTAAGAACCAGGGATTTTCGCTTGGTTGAACCATAAAACCGCCTAAACATGTCAAACAAAAGGGCAACGATTTTCACATATAACAGAAGTTTTCACTTTTCATCATATTGATAAAAATAAATTGTTAACCACTAAGGACAAATTCATTTCTTGGGGGTTCAAACTGATCTTGGCTGTGTCCTTTGTTCCTCTGGCTTTGACACTAATGATCATATTTTTGTTGATTGCGCTTATACTAGCACTGTTCAGAAGCTGTGTTGTGTGGACTCTGTCTCTGCTGCCAGTACATGGGATGCTATGCCTATTAGATGCTGCTTCTGTTACAGAGAAAGGGGGGATCACTTGCGACCTTAGTGAAAAGGGACTTCTTGTTTGTTAATGGTTTAAATGCCAGCCTGTTGGGTTCTTTATCTTTGTTTTCTTTCAACTTCACGCTTGTTTTGCAGGATTTCTAGGCTTACAAAGGCAATGATTGGATGCCTTCATAGAAGGAATATAATCACCTTTGAGGTCTCTCAATCCTTGCTAGCAAGGTGTAAGCACATTGAACTGGTCAAAAGCAATTTATTTATCGATCAAAAGGTCAAAGTATGATCTAATGGTTGAGAAAAGGTTGGAAAACTTCAAACCCTTGGAAAGGGTTGGAGTCGGATCTCATCCCAGAGATCAACTCATATATATATACACCAAGAATTAAAAGGCAAATGTATGCAAGATGAGTCAAGAAGAAGAAGGACTCTACCATTTTGGAGCTCTAGGGGGTTATGAGCTTGTGGTTTGAGCTTTTGAGTATAATTTACGCACATAACCATCACTATTATGAGAGGATGATGATTTGGGTAGGTTCATGTTCTAGTTTTTAGGTTCAATTTTATCACTTGGATATTTGTACACTATTTTGAATATTTCTTTCGTTTTTTTTTTCTTCATCGGGTAACTATTGTAGCCCTTTGTAGGCATGGATATTATTAGTTTTGGTAGGCATGGATAACCATATACCAAATTTTCAAAGGAGCATGAAGCTAATTCGAAGATCGCTACACCTATTGCCAGCACTAATAATAGAAATCAGGTATGCATTGAGCTTTAAAGAAATGATATGAACATATTAGATTCAAATTCTAGTTAGGATGTTATCATCGACTATTAGCCAAATTTTAAATAGTTGATTTGTACCCTTACCTATCTCGCAGCTCTAGAGTATGATAACACATGTTTAGAAATAGTATAATTTGTTGATAATGACGAGGCCTATTTGAGAGGTTTAAATTTCCACAAAAATAAAATTTTGATATATTTTCTCCCACATGCAACACGACTATATAAAAAAAAAAAAAAAAACAAGGCAGTTATAAGATAAGTAGTACGTTAAGGCAAAACTTATACTAACATTTTTTAACTACCAAATACTAACTTCTCCATGAACTTCATATTGGATCGCCTTGATGACACTAGATTTATCGTGATTATCAGCCCTGTTTAAGAGACATTTCATTGCTTGTAACACGGTTTTAGGGGGGGAGTTTAGTGGGTTTTCATTCATTATCACTATTTCCTACCGAATTGGTTACTTTGGCCCGTTTCGGGTCTATTTGATGTGTTTTCTAGCAGAAAATCTTGTATGAGAACACTTATTTTGTTCTCACCATGAGAACACTAATCTCTACCATCCATTCTCCTAATCTGATCTAATGGTTATTAATTCATGGGCATTTATGTAAATTCCCTATTATTATTAATTCCCTTATTTAAATCATTTAATAAAATAATATTAAAAAAGATTAATCCTAACTAAATTCTAGGAGTTAGTTATGGGAAGAATTCTGCTTCTTCATCTTCACGTCTAAAATTGTTCAACCGGCGGCAATCTATCATCATTGGCGGCTTCTTCTTTAATGCGGCGGAGGTGTATTTTTTCCGGCGGCTTGGAAATTAGCATCGTCGTTTATTGGTAATCGACGGAAGCAACAACAATCCTGCATCAAATCGAACCATCATTGTTTAATCCCGCAACCTTCATTTGTTTATCAGGTTCTTTCAGAATTCATACTTTGATAGCCATCTGTTTTTTTCGATTATGGTGATCAGTCATTTAATCTTCCCATAATGCTACAGCAATGGAAACGACCACGGTCGAGAAGATAGCATCGAAGTCGGCTCCGGTGCCGACCACCATTCCATCATCATCTGACACTGTTGCTTCAGGTTCGTTAGGTGCCAATACTTTCAGTTTAGGTACATTGTGTACATTTTTTTTAAGTACTGACGTAGAGGCTTTTGTCCCTTTTTCCCATGTTTGGTACCAGGTCCATTGATAGAGTCAGTCCCTAACCACAATATTCATGAAACTCCTACCCGTGTTCAGGCTTCAGTTTTGAATACATCATCGGAGTCCGGCTTGTTTCCGACCACCGTTCCATTGTCATCCGACATTCTGGCTTCAGGTACGTTAGGTACCTATTAACTCTCCTCTGATACATAAAGTATCGTTTTTCCATTTCCGGTACTGACACAGTGTCTTGTGTCCCTATTTTTCATGTTTGGTACCAGATTCATTGTCAGAGCCGATTTCTAACAACAATATCGGTGAAACTCCAACCGGTGTTCATGCCTCAGGTACTAAAATTTATTTTCCAAAGTTTAGGTATTGTGCTAAACTACAAATAATTTGATATTCTCATAATATTCTACTTCAACTTTGGCAACTATCAGGACCACCCGTGGGTATAGGTCCAGCTACTTATTTACCGGATGCTCCTGCATGCAAGTTATTTGAGGATCCAGGGGCTTGGAAGGATATTACTTTTAATGCTATTGAGGAATTTCACAAGTTTTACCATGAATATGCTTATGAGGCTGGTTTTAGCTGGAGGAAAATGTCCACTGTTTCGAGACGGTGCAAAAGTGATGGCGTTACAAGGATTCGTTATGCACGGCTTGGTTGTCAGAATGAAGGATACAAGGAAGGAAGTGCATTGGACCCAAAAAACAAAGGTAAAGTGGACGCTACCCCACAAGGGAAAGTTGTCCCCGAGTTTCGATGTGGATGCGATGCAGAAATAAATGCTAGGTGGATTGAGGGTATACACAAGTACAAAATAGTTGATTGGAAATTGGAGCATAACCACCCATTTGCAGATGATGAACACAAACAGTTTTTAGACTCATTCCGCACCATTTCACCTCTCACTGCTATTGTTTCAAAGATGCACGATCAGGTGGGAGTTCCATTGAGGGCTACATTTGATTTCCTATCAAACTGTACTGGTGGAAAGGATAAAGTGGGATGCACCCGCCGTGATTTACAGAATCATCGGGACTTTGTTCGACGCAACCCTTTGAAGGATGGAGATGGGAAGTGGTTGTATGAGTATTTTTTGTCCGTGAAGGCCAAGGATCCGACCTTTTTTTACAAGGTCAAGATGGATAATAACTGTCAAATTGAAAGCATATTCTGGGCAGATGGGAAGATGCAAACAGATTATCACTATTTTGCTGATTCCATTTCATTCGACACAACCTACAGAACGAATGACCAGTTCCGACCTCTAGGTGCGTTATATGTTGTGTTTATGTTTGTCTTATTTTCTGGTACACTGGTTCCCATTTTCAAAAAAATGGTACTCGTTGTACCGTACCTTCAAATTAGGTACACAAATATTCTAATATGTTCTACGCTCCCATATTTTTCCAGGACTATTTGCTGGTTTCAATCATCATCGGAGGTTAACTGTACTCGGTGCTGCACTCTTATATGAGGAGACCACACAGAGTTTTGAATGGCTTTTTGAAACTTTATTGGAATGCATGCGAGGAAAACACCCTCAGTCCATATTCACTGATCAGTGTCCTGCAATTGCTGCTGGCATAAGATCGATGTTGCCTGGTACGTTTCATGGGTTATGCTCTTACCATATTCGAGAGAATGCATCACGTAAAATGGGTATGGAATTGGCCACAAAGGTTTTTCAAAATGGTCTCACTGAAGCAATGTATGGGGTATTCAATGAAGATCAATTCCAATTCTCATGGAATAGGATGATTGAGTCGACATTTACATGTGAAGGAACTGAGGTACATTCATGGTTGTCATATATCTATAAATTCCATGAGCAGTGGTCCTCTGCATGGGTAAACAAGAATTTTACATGTGGAATGCGCAACTCACAGTTGAGTGAATCATTGAATAGCACTTTGCGTGCTTACTTGGACACGAAGAACAATATCCCCACATTTTTTGGGGAATTCTCTAGAATGCTCGAGAATAAGAGATATGATGAACTACAAGAAGATTTCAACGCATTTCGCAACAGACCAACTATATTATATCGCCATTCATTGTTGGTCGAACAGGCATCAAAGGTTAGTTTTTTCTTGTACAACACTCATATCAAATCTTCAATACGACATGAGCGCCTTATATCTCACAGTTGGTTTTTTTATCCTTTATTTGCAGTTCTACACTCCTAAAATCTTCAAGAATTTTCAAAATGAGTATGCAAATTCTATGGACCTGTCTTCTGGAGGTAACTTTCCACCTGTTCATGGAGGTGGTATGCATGAAATTACTTGGTGCCGAATCACAAAGCCTGATGTCAAACAGGTTGATGAGCATGTGGTTACATTCAGTTTGGATAAATTCACCTACGATTGCACTTGTCTTTTGTTTGATTCATCTGGATGGTTGTGTCGTCATATATTGAGAACCATGGACACCATTAGTATGTTGGGTAATACTGCTGCATGGTCTATACTAACATTCTACATGCGATCGCGATGGTCGGTTACGGCGAAGAAGGGTGCTGCACTTCATGGTTTTGTTGTTGAGTGCATGGAGCAAGAGACTGAGTTCGGCCGATTTCAGCGTCTATGCTGTTCTGCCCTCCCCTTATCCACAGATGCTGCCATTAATCAAGAAATAACGGACTATGTCGCAGAGCAGATGTCACGGCTTCATATAGACGTGCGTCGTATGACTCTGGAGCATCGTTCCAAAGCACCACTCCCTACCCAGGAGGTCCTCATAGTAAGTCTTTTCTCTACAATCGCCACAAAGTGTCACACCTTAATTGTAATTGGTAATTAATCTTACATTCTTCCCCCTTACTCCACAGATGCTGCCATTCACCAAACTGCAAATACGGAGTTGTTAGCAAGTACTAGTTTCAAGCAACGATCCCAACAAAGCTACTAGACGTATCAAGTCTTCTCTGGAGATCGTTCGTCGTAAGATGAAAAAGACGAAGAAGAAGAAGACACTGATTGCTGAAGTTGTTGCAGAATATGTGGAACAAATAAGAAATAGTTTGAATTGTTATCTTTTCTATTTATTTCCAGAAACCATACGTTGTCATGAACCAATTTTAATAGTTGGCTAGTGTTACTTATTTTATTGTTCAACATATTTGAAGATCTGTTTGTACCAAAATATTTTAGATATATTACACAACAAACAATCCCATGATTTTAATATTCCAACCTTTATTATCCTCATACATTTACAATTTCGCACCAATAATAAACCCAACAAGATTTCACCGAACTTTGAAGGCCGAATCTCACCTCGGAGTAATCTCTCAAAGTTCAGGAACAAGCTTATGTGCGTCAGTGTGTTATAAGGTACGACATCATGGACCTAAATTCATACTCCGGTACCAGCTTGAGTACCTAAAATTAAATACATGTACCAAATTATGTACCACATAATAAATTTCTGTACCAGAAAATGCACCAAACAGTCGGACAAGGAACACAAATACGTACGATTTTATACATTAGGGACATAAACATATCAAATGCAGTTTCCAGACAGCCACTAACACCCTATCTTATGGAGATACGTTTCTATAATATTCCAACCTCAAATCTCTACACCAAATTAAACTACCAAAGTTGGCCACTATCCAAGAAGCTTGCCAGAGAAACAAATAAATTCTAGGAAGGAGCAACATAATTTAACCAGTCTTCAAAACATCCCCAACTATCTAACCCAACACACTAGCAAGTCACTCCATTCCATGGTTCCATTTTGAAGCTGCTTCAGTAACTTCCGAGAACATTTCGTTGTCCTTTGATTTGAGCAAAGCAAGACATATGGCATCGCGACGATTACTACAGTAGTCTTTATCCTTCCACTCACGAAGCATGTAGTCCTCCACCTTCCCCTCCCATACCTCAGCCCAATTAAGTAGGAAAATTCCACAGTCATTACTTCCTTGTTTTTGGCGCACACCCTCATGAACAACCCATCTGTACTCCCCAAAATCCGACTCACCAAACAAGTTACGAAAGTAGGATGTGGCATATTGAACCACTCGGTCTGCTGTTTGGCGCCATTTCATCTCCAAATCTTTAGGATATTTGCTGTCCAGGAATTCATACTGTTTGTCACGTCTGTTAACAACAAACAGGCTGTAATGCCTATCGTCACAAATGGGGAAAAAAATCTGCAAGAGACAATCAATAATTAGCCCTAATTGTTGGTGTACATTACTAGTGCAATATACAAAGTACTTACGAATTCACATTTGCTCAATGTGTCAGTGGAGTTGCTGTCATAGCGACCAATTATATTCATTATTTCCTCCAAATATGCTGATTCCAGCATATCTGGTTCATTCAGCTTTGCATGGACGCCTTGCTATATTAATGAACAACAAATTCAATTAGTGTAATTCATTTAATGCAACACAAGCTGAACAACTCGATAATGGTAACAAACAGCAAACACACATACCGCTAAATAAGTCCTGAACACCCATCTCTTCGGCCTCTGATTGTTTTCAGTAATTTGTCTCATGTTCAACAAGTCGGAATAAGCATCCACTACGTCTGTTACCAATTCTGCATCACATCTTAGAGTTTGCATTTGCATTCGATTCAAGCTGATACCTAAGGAAGCGCTCCTAACAACATATTCTCCCCTAACAAAGAATGATACACAATTAAACTAATAACCAACCAAAACACCATTCATGTAAAAAACGAGGTACACTTACTCGATAAGGTCCGCGCTCCTAGCATATTCAATCAACCGTCTGTCATTGCTATTAAAACCACAGCGCCGAGGCATAGGTTCACAAGCTGAAATCTTCACTGCACCTCCCTTCCTCCTCTTGTACGTGATAGCTGTATATGGAGACACCAGCTTCTGAGACTTTTGAGGTACCCGTTTCGATCTTCCTTTAGGACTTACATTGATAACCTTATCCTTGTCTGCACTCACTGTAACTTGTGGTACAACAATCTTTTCTTTTGGATTGGCTACCTGAGGAAAACAAAAAAAAAACACAAGTTGTCTCTTAAGTGACAAATGTTACACTATCAGAATCATACTTTGCCAAATTTCAATTACCTGACTAAATGGTTCATCTACTTGGAGACTGAATAAAGGCGGGGAAACAGCATGAGATCTTGTCAGAACCATGTCTCTTTTTGGTGTGTGCAACTCCTTAGAATGTGGTGAGCTACTCGGATTTCTCAAATGTGTGCCTTGATGCTCAACCTTGTCACTTATTGTTGTGCTGGAACCCTTACTATGCGGTGAGCTTGTTGTTGTTGGTAGGTTTGTACCCTGTAGTATAACCATATTCAAAGAATTAATCAATCACGATCACATTCAACGAATTCGTCAATCATATGAATGATCATACAGTTTTTAAGACAAACCTTGTCATTTCTTGGTACGTTGTTTCGCTTAGCCCGTGGTGAGCACCGTGTTGTTTTTGAGATACCACCCTGTCATTGAAATCACAACTCATTAATTATAAGCCCGTCATCCAGTAGAATAACACACATATTATGCCCTGTCCTAAAAATAAAAGTTTTTTACAAACACCACATGGAATCAAAGATTAATAAAAAAGTTTCACTATGTACCGGGAATCAGATTCATGTACCATCTTTTGTACCACACAGTTCAGGCAATAGCAACAATATGTATCAACACATCTAAACTGGATAAATTCGAATGTACTATTCATCCAAACTTACACTTGGCACTGTGATGGAGGCATCTTTGTGTGTAACATTTGCATTCTCCCCTTCTGATGCAGGAAGGGCTGCCGCATCTTCAACCCTCTTTGACGCGATGCTATCCTTGATGGTCAAGATATCATCGTTTAAAACTTTCTTGGCCATTTCGCACCATTCTAACGCTTTCCCTTGCTATGAATCAAGTAAAACAAAACAAAACAAAGTAAAGGCTAGTATCATATAAGAATCATATAGATAAGTATATATTGTGGCATGGAATATAATCATTTGTACCTCCTCCACCCCTAATTTCTTCCAATCATTTGGTAAATTATGTAGAATCCCTTTAAAGGGTTTTAGGAGCTTCATGGTTGGTCCTTGGGGTAAGGCTCGGTACGTGCTACCACTATTCATCTTCACCTCCTCCATCACAATCTTGAATTTACCGTTATCCCATTTACTACATGATGGACCAGATTTATCAGCTTGTGGAGCACCATATTTTTCACAAAAACAAACCTGCAGACAATCAATAAATGGAACAGAAGAGCACCATGTTAATCCCAGTAAACTATTGGCTTGTATTTAAATTATCAAATTTATAAAGCATTCACTTGATCATGATTCAAATTTGTATCAAATTTATCATCCCAAATCTGTCATGCACCAGAGTATGTACATAAACTAACAATACGGCACCAACTTAAGCACTTAAATCAGATTCATGAACCAGAGTATGTACCTAACAACACAATTCGGTACGGCTCCTGTACATGCGGTCAGATATATGTACCACAGATGCACCAAACAGATCAATAAGGAACAAAAAAAAACAACAATTTTAAAAAACATCACCACACAATCATCTGTTTCTCCAAACCCAAATCAAGAGAACATCTAGCACATGTATCAGAATAACAGAACAACACAACAAAGTTGGCCACTATCCAAGAAATTTGGCAAAGAAACAAATAAATTCAAGGATATGCATATCCGCAAAGGTAACTAATAGTTTAAAAAAAGCACTAACCATTAGAAGATGCATATCCGCAGAGATATTGCAATTTTGTACTCCTTTTGTGTAGCCGTTCTTTGCGCCACTGAAGCCGTTGTGGAAGTAAGTTTGTATGTGTTCGCACCAATTGTATGCTGTGAAGTTTGAGACGGATTTATCATCCATCAATGGCAAGTACTTCAGCGAAACATTCAAATGTGATTTGGCGCAAAGAAGAACAGCCATCATGTATGATACCATCAACCTCTTCCAGATATCTGCATCCGCCTCTTCCATCAATCGTATCTCCAAGCATGTCTGAAGTACAACCTCTTTTGAGTCTTTCCCCTCAATTTTAAGACCATTAGAGGTGGCTGCATTTGTAAGCAATGTGCTCGAATATTCAGAAACTTCTTTTCCAACGTGTTCCTTCCCTTGGGGCAACCCATACACTCTAGCCACATCATCCGCTGTAATGCTCAAACGATCATCCTTCACAAACATAAACGTCTTGCTTTCGACGTCGTAACATTCAACAGCCCACCTATTGAAGTCATCACTCATTCGTCCTATCTTCAATTTGGTCACTCCATCAAATCCCAACTCGACTAATTTCTCAGTTTTCTCTGGGTCATGAACTCCGCGCGTACAGCCTTAAGTATCTTCCCGGGACTGCAACGAGTCCGCACGGTTACTTGTTTCCCTTTTTCCTGAAAAAAAGATCATAAATTTCAAATTATGATCGATACTGATATATAAAAATGTACGCAAAGTACTAGCCAAAGTAACAAAGTTCCCCATTATTCACATTTTTACCTTATCTTCGGGGAAAACCCGATCATGGTCAATCTCCCCCTTTTGCCTCTTGTTTCTCTCTTGGTTGCCATAACTCTATAAAAGGACACATAATTTCATATATTAGACAGGTTAAACAAAAGGATGATTTTGATGATAATTTGAGAAAAGAGCTTGATAATTGAGAAAGAGTTTGTTTCACATAAGTATGATTTGATTATGATTGGATTCAAAAAGTTGATCATTGTATGGATGAAGCAGACAAGCTACCATTGTTATTATCATCATATTATCATTGATAAAACAGATCAGATCATGTACAGGAACACTTTCAATAGGATGCTATGGTGCACTCTTCAATCCAAATAATTAAGTAATCAATTCAGAACCTGGAATTCAAACCCCACAAACACATAAACCAGAAATTATGCTCACAATTCAAATTGTAAGCCAGCTGCTAGAAAACCAAAGGAGCATGAAAATCTTACTTATCCCCACTTCTTCACAATTAACATCTACCGTATTAGTTTCATCTATTAGGAACAATAGTATGTACCTATAACATCGAACCGGTACATCACTATGTACCAATAAAATCAAAATGGTGCAACACTAGGTTCCAATGCAATCGAAATGGTACAACACTAGGTACCGAGGTAAACCAAATCTGAACAATAATGCGTACAAGTAAACACGAAACAGGACAGGCCGGTAAGCGCAATAAAGGAACCTGGAAATCATCGTCTGAAGAAATCTCGCCAACAGTTGGCAAAACATCCGCCGATGAGCGGGGACGGTGCAATCCACGGGTAGAATCGCCGGTCGGTCCTTCTCGCCGACCAGCAGCTGTTTCCGCTCGCTATCGTCGTCCGCCCTCTGACTCCAACGCCGATGTCACCTTCGGCCACCTTGCATTGGCGAGGTCGCCGTCCGCCGAGTTTTCCCGAAGCATCGCCGAGGTCTGCTTCAGCCGCCGTGCTCCCATCTTCCGCAACGTGGCCGACCGCTCCCCCTCGCCGGCCAGCAGCCGGTCCCCTTGTTTTCGTCGTCCGGCCAGGCGATGGCATCATCGTCGGCGGATGTTGAACCAACGAAGAGAGAGAGTTTTTTAGGGTTTTTGGTTTTAGGATTAGATTTCAGTTTTTTTAGGATAATATGAACCCTTTTTATTTTAGGTACACTTACAATATTACCCTTTCTTTTACAGCCATTGGATCTTAGTCAATTAATCTAACGGTTCTAATAGGTGTTCTCATATGAGAACACTTATAGGTGTTCTCATGCCAGGTGACCCGGTTTTCTAGTGTCCCTTTGAGTACACAAGTTTTTTCCATCAAATATGTAGTTGTTGGACGTGTTCGGTACGCGATGGATCACCAAGAAGTGACCCAGAGTCAATCCATAAATCAAACCGATCAAAGAATGGACAAATGCTACCCAGACCTCAAGTTCTCGGCGAGAACTTATACATTCTCGCCGAGAATGTATTTAGAAAAGCAGTACAATTCTCGTCGGAAGTCTCTTGCAGATTACAAAGAAGTTCTCAGCGAGAACTTCAATGTTCTCGCCGAGAACTGGTGAGGAAATTAATTGAACTCTCATCGCCAGATTGAAACCCTTTGCACTAATGTTTTCAGTGAGAATTTCATTGTTCTTGCCACCAGGCCGACCCGACTGATGTCGACCCGGCCCCAACACTAATGTCGGGCCAAGACTACACCAGGTTTAGGCCTACACCAGAGCCACCTCCGGAGCCTTGGAGAGTCAAAGCCCCAAGTCCCGACCCTGAGCCAAGACCAGCCCTGAGCCGAGGGCCTCCACTAGGCCCTGACCTGATTGCCACAAGCCCTGAAGGTAAAGAGGAGCATGGGGAGCCTCTAGGAGCATTCCTAGAGCATTGGCAGATGAAGAGAGGAAAGGGCCCGGCTGGAACTCACTGGAGCACGAAGACAGGCCCCGGAGCCGACCGAGAACTAGGCCTAGTACCTAAACTAGGCCTCAGGACAAGTACCACGAGCCCCAGACTAGTACCAGCCATTGAAGATCCCTTGAGAGCATTCCTGAAGACCTGGCCGAAGCAGAAAGCAGAAGACTTGGCCAGAATTGACAAAGGCCTAGCACTGAGCCAGCACCGTGCGCTGGACCGAGCGCCGGGCACCACAGAAGCGTGATTTTGGCCCAGACAACAATTGGCCCGTGCCTTTTGGGAGTTTCCAGCATCCCTGGGTAGCTTGAAGTCTCAGGAGCACCCTCCAACAAACGGAGCTGAATTTGGAGGTGTATTGAGGGAGATAGGGCTAGAACAAGTCCTAGTGATGCTTGGCCTAAGCATCAAGGAGGGGAGCTCGGATGCTGATCCGAGGGAGCCAATACTAGGAGCCAGGATCAGGCCACCTCCTGAGCCTGATCCAAGGAAGGATTCTTGAACATTTATGATACGGGAAATGGAGAGAAGAAGCCAAGTACATCCGAACAAGGAATCCTAATCAAGCTAGGATTTCCCGGTTTTGGACAGATTTCTAGACTGACAAAGATTGACGAATTTGGGCAACTTGGAGACAGAATTAGGACTGATGCTCAACAAGAAAGTGTTAGCCCGTAGAATCTTCTAGAAGTCTGCCAAAGGGCTTAATTTTCTGAATTAATTTACTATTTATTCGGCTGATTCTTCCAGAACCCGTGTAGCTGTTTTTAGGAATTTTCCAGCTTTCTTTATTAGAGTTCTTGTTTAGGAAGGAGTCTTTTCCTTGGTGAACAAGGCTCCGAATTTCAGTCCTTTTTATGTATTTCTTTATTAGTTTATTAGCTATTTCATAGGAGGAAAAGGAGAGCCTGTTCTCCCTTCCTCACCTATAAATAAGAGGCTTCGGTCTCATTGTAAAGACAGACTTTTTCCAATCAATCAATCAAATACAGAACTTTGTTCTTCAATTCTTAGTTTTATGCTGCGTGCATAGCTTAGAGTAGGTATTATCAACAGAAGTATTCCCCTTCTGTCGTGGAGCCATTCTTGGACACTACGGGTTCCCGACTGTTATATAGCCGACGGATCCTAGTACTAATCCCCCCCGGTGCCAAAGGTGATCGAGCGAAGGTTCAAGACTTGCGGTGGTTAGGGTCGTATGCCCACGGTTGCGGCGGTTCACAACAGTTTTGGTATTAGAGCTTCGGTTCAACTCGAGGAACCACAATCTATCCCAGTCTTCAGGTTTGAAACCCTGGATTCATATCCCTTACTTTCAGTCTTAGAAAATCCTTGAAAAACCCTATCTATCTTTGCTTTCATGTTAGTAGAAAATCAGTTTAGAAAATCCCTCTACTTTCATTCTTGTTCGAAGCATTGTAAGAAAAAGAGAAAAAACAAAAAGAAAGGCAATCTGCCCTAGGGTTTCTCGTTCATTATAGGTTGATCTTAAGAAGAGGGGTAGATAGATATATTTGCTTCCCTGTATTATCAACTAATATGACAGAAGAAGAACTCGCCTTGCTCGAGGCCACCCTACCCACGATAGCACAGATCCTAGTCCAGATGAAGGCATCCATCGACCGAATTGAATGGGCAGTTGAAGGAAAGCCAGCATCAGGACAGCACAGGGCCAGCCCCGGACCAGCACTAGGCTCAGCGCCTGCCCAGCACCAGCAGAGCACCAGGCCAGGACTAGGCTCAGCGCCTGCCCAGCACCAGCCCAGCGCCTGCCCAGCGCCAGCACCAGCACTAGCTGATGTGACCCGAGCCACCAAGCCCGACGCGACTGATGCCAATCCGGCCCTAGCATTAATGCCGGGCCAAGACTACACCGGCTCCAAGCCTACGCCAGCACCGGAGCCTAGGAGAGTCGAAGCCCCGGATCTAGAAGACACCCTCAGCCAGGCACCAATGTCATCTCCTACTCCAGCCAGAGCCAGATTAATGACACGCCAGGAGCTGATGCTGACACCGAGCCCCGACCCGGGCCTCGGACCGAGCTTAGCACCAAGTCTAGGCCCCAGGCCAACTCCCACGGGCCCCCGAAGCAAAGACCTACCTAAAGACATCCCTAAGATACTCTTGGAAGAATGCTCGGAGCAGAACTCAAAAGGCCTGGACAGAACTGAAGAAGGCCGAGAGCTAAACCCGACACCCGAGCCGAGCCCGTGCCCGGATGCCACAGAGAAGCACTTTTGTCCCAGCCAACAATTGGCCCGTGCCTTTTGGAAATTCCAACTTTCCTGGATAGCTTGAATCCCCAGGAACACTCTCCAACAAACGGAGCTCAATTTGGAGGAGAATTGAAGGAGATACAGTTGGATGAAGTCAGGGTGACGCATGGGCGGAGCATCAAGGAGAGGAGCCCGGATGCTGATCCGAGGCTGCACATGATAGGAGCTACGATCAGGACACCACCTGAGCCTGATCCAAGGAGGGATGAAGTACCATTCAAGATACGGGAAATGGAGAGAAGAAGCCAAGTACATCCGCACAAGGAATCCTAATCAAGCTAGGATTTCCCGGTTTTGGACAGATTCCTAGTCTGACAAGGATTGACGAATATGGGCTACTTGGAGGCAGAATTTGGACTGATGCCCAACATGAAAGTTGTAGCCCATGAAGTCTACTAGTGATCTGACAAACGGCTTAATTTTCCGAATTTATTTGCTATTTATTTGGCTGAATCTTCCAGAACCCGTTTAGCTGTTTTTAGGAATTTCCAACTTTTTCCTTTTTAGTGTTTTTGTTTAGGAAGGACTCTTTTCCTTGTAGGGATAGAGCTCCGAATTTCAGTCCTTTTTAGGACTCTTTTTGTAATTCTTTATTAGTTTATTAGTTAGTTTCGTAGGAGGAAAAGGAGAGCATGTTCTCCCTTCCTCACCTATAAATAAAGGCCTATACGCCTCATTGTAAGGCAGTTTAAATTGATTAATGAAAATTTCAGAACTCTGTTCTTTTTCCTTCGAGTCTTTGCTCGTTGTTCTTAGCTTAAGCTTTTGGTTTATCATCAAAAGCAATCATCCTTTGTTTGTGGCACCAAATTCGACCGAACACTTGGGGTTCCTAAGTCGTTACTTAGTGGATTTCAAGGTTCTCCGCCGGTTTCATTAGTTAGGTTCTCGTGGGGCTGATAATATAGTTTTGGGTGTTGAGTCGATCCCTTCCTAGAGGAGGCGGTTCGCATCAGCTGGTATCAGAGCACGGTTCAATCTTGGACCACATCTATCCAGTTTTCAGGTTCTTTGCTTGAATTCATATCTTTAAATTTTTGTTGCTTTCAATTTCAGAAAAACCCTAAAAATAGCTTCATTGTGTTTGTTCTAATCTTCTACCTTTCTTTAGTTTTGTTGTGAGAAAAAGTTGTGGCCATCGACAGAAAAATACAAAAAGAAGAATCAAAGAAAAGAAAAGAAAAGAATCAAGGTCTAGAAAAACAGAAATTTGACCTAGCTAAAAAGCAAGGCCACGTTCACAATCAAGGTAGTAGATTAAGTTCAAGAGAGGGGTTTTTCATAAGTTTACCTAGTAGCTTTCTTAGTTAGAACACCCAAACTTGTTGTCTTGTCATCCCATGGCCTAGCATCACAAGTTCTTGCCCTAGAAATCCGAAACCCTAGGTATAAAGTCTTGTTTTGTGTCATTGGTAGACTTAGACTTCATAGCTTCGAAGAAACTTGCAACTACTTGAATTGGAATTGTCTTTGTCTTGGAATTTTCAAAGAAAACCCTAATTTGAGTGACTTCAAATTTTTATACACGAGTGGTAAGAAAAAGAGTGTGAGAGGTTTCTTTAGAGTGATTTTGTGAGGTCCTTTGTTCGTATACTAATCATGGCAGATGATAGGCTTACTGCTGTGGAGGCACAACTGGCTGCCATAACTCAGACCCTCACCCGAATCGCCAGCAGATGGGAGCCCCGAATGGAGATGGCCCCCGACGGCCAAGGAGGAATGAACAGGAGATAGATGATGATGTGAGCAGTCTGAAGCTCAATGTACCCAAATTTGCTGGCAAAGCAAACCCCGACGAGTACATTGATTGGGAGGAGAGCATGGAGGACTTCTTTGATTGCCATAATTATTCTGAAAGGAAAAAGGTAACCCTAGCCACAATCGAGTTTACTGACTATGCTGCTTTGTGGTGGGCTCAGCTCAGGAATCAAATCAGGAGAGATGAAGAGGACCCCATCCTTAGTTGGAGGAGTCTTAAGAGAAAGATGAGGAGAAAATTCGTGCCCAGCACTAGGTCCAGCACTAGGCTCAGCGCCTGCCCAGCACCAGTACAGCACCGAGTGCCAGCACCAGTGCCAGTGCCAGCGCCAGCATCGGCCCAGCGCCCAACGCTAGCACTAGCGCCAGCACCGGCCCAGCGCCCAGCGCTAGCACCAGCACCGGTCCAGCACCCAGCGCTAGTACCAGCACCGGCCCAGCGCCCAGCGCTTAGCACCAGAACAAGCACCGGCTCAGCACCAAGCACCAGCCCGACACCAGACCGAGCAACGGCCCCGTCCCCAGCCCGACGCAGCATCAAGCACCAGCGCCCAGCGCCCCAGCGCCCAGCAACGGCGCCCCAGCGCCCAGCAACGGCGCCCCAGTGCCCAGCATCGGCGCCCAGCGCCCAGCACTCGAGCACCCAGCGCCCAACACCCGAGCGCCCAGCACGGCGCCCCAGTGCCTAGCCCCGGCGCCCGACCAGCCACCGACGCCCTACCGGCGCCCAGCGCCCGACCAGCCACCAGCGCCCGACCAGCCCCGGCGCCCGACCAGCCCCCGGCGCCCGACCACCCCCGGCGCCCGACCAGTCCCCGGCGCCCGACCAGCCACCGGCCCCGAGCCCGGAGCCCCCATACCAACCCAGTATGGCCCGAAGACCTCAGGCCCGAGCCCCGAGCACCCGTACTGATGTGAACCGCTGCAACCGTGGGCAGACGACCCTTGAACACCGCAAGTTGAGACCGTGCAACGAGGTAGGAACCGTCGAGAACCGGGGGCGGATAAGTACTTTGACCCGTCGGCTATATAACAGCCGGGAACCAGAAGTGTCCAGTCGAAGACGCCACGCCAAGAGATGGATGCTCTTGATGATAAGTCGATCCTTCAGTATCGCATCATGCAGATACAATAAGGGTTTCAAGAACTGAGTTCTTTCAAAAAGGGGGTTTATTTCATCAAAGTTGTTTTTTACAAGGGTGGTTGGCGGCCTCCTTATATAGGTGAGGGAACAAGCTCTCCTCCCTAATTACTACTTCTAAATAATAATAAAATAAAGAGTCCTATTCCTAAATAGTCTCCTAAAACCCCTAAATAATCCTACCAAAAAGGAATAAACATAAAATAATAGTTGTAGTCTTTAAAGCAGAATAAAAGACCTAAAATTAGTCAAAAACCCTAATCTAGCCGCGTACGGCTGCTCGGGCCAGTTGGGCGCGTGTGGCGGCCCGGTGGGCTTGATCGGCCGAACGCCGGGCTTGACTCGGGTGGCGGTCGCGGGCTTCCGGCGGGTTCAGTGACCGGGCTTCTTGGCCGACTGCTTGGAATCCCTTGGATTGGTCCGGCTGCCGGTTTAAGGCTCGGGACGGGCCTGTCTTCAGTTCCTTTCCTTTTCTGCTCGGGCCTTCTTTCCTAAGCTTTAGGTAGGCCTCCAGGTAGCTTTGGACGTAGCTCTCCGTGGTCATCCCAAGTGTCATGCTTCGAGGCCAATGACTCCAATTCTTCTCAAAGCTCGGCTCAAGGTCATTCTTTGAAACTTCTCCTCTTCGGGCCAAGGGTTCTTAGGCTCTCTTCCTTCTGTACTCCAGAAATGCTTCCAGAGGGTCACTCAAAGAACCGACTCGTCTTCAGGGCTCCTGGAGGTCAGACTAGGAGCGGGCTGAAGCTTCTCTTCGGTGCTAGGGCTTATACTGATGTGAACCGAGCCACCAAGGCCGGCGCGGACACAACACCACGGGCACCCGGCCAGGAAACCTCCACGAGAGCGCCGGACAAGGAGAATTTAATGCCCGTTCAGCTTAGAGACTTGAGGCCGAGCGAGGACTACACCGGCCCCAGACCTACACCGGCACCACCTCCGGAGCCTTGGAGAGACAAAGCTCCAAGTTCAGGCCCAGGCCAAGCCTAGGGCCAAGTCCAGCCCCAAGCCCCGATCAAGGCCGAGTACCTAAGCTAGGCCCCATGCCAAATGCCACGAGCTCTAGACCGACACCAGCCCTTAAATACATCCCTAAGGTACCATGGGAAGAAGGCTCGAAGCAGAACTCAAAAGGCCTGGACAGAATTGAAGAAGGCCGAGAGCTAAGCCCGACGCCCGAGCCGAGCCCGTTGCACAGAGAAGCACTTTTGGCCCAGCCAACAATTGGCCCGTGCCTTTTGGGAAATTCCAACTGTCCTGGGTAGCTTGAATCCCCAGGAACACTCTCCAACAAACGGAGCTCAATTTGGAGGAGAATTGAAGGAGATACAGTTGGATGAAGTAAGGGTGAAGCATGGGCGGAGCATCAAGGAGAGGAGCCCGGATGCTGATCCGAGGCTGCACATGATAGGAGCTGTGATCAGGCCACCACCTGAGCCTGATCCAAGGAAGGGTGCTTGACCATGGTGAACACGGGAAATGAAGAGAAGATGCCAAAATACATCCGAACACGGAATCCTAGTCAAGCTAGGATTTCCCGGTTTTGGACAGATTTCTAGTCTGACAAAGATTGACGAATATGGGCTAATTGGAGGCAGAATTTGGACTGATGTCCAACATGAAAGTTGAAGCCCATGAAGTCTACTAGTGATCTGCCAAAGGGCTTAATTTTCCGAATTTAATTGCTATTTATTTGGCTGAATCTTCCAGAACCCGTTTAGCTGTTTTTTAGGAATTGCCAGCTTTTTCCCTTTTAGTGTTTTGTTTAGGAATGACTCTTTTCTTGGTGAACAAGGGCTACGAGTTTCAGTCCTTATTTTTGTATTTCTTTATTAGTTTATTAGCTAATTCATAGGAGGAAAAGGAGAGCCTGTTCTCCCTTTCTCACCTATAAATAGAGGCCTCGGCCATCATTGTAAGACACGTTAAGTCATAATTGAAATTTCAGAACTTTGTTCTTTTTCCTTCAAGTCTTTGCTCGTTGTTGCTTAGCTTAAGGTTTGGTTTATCATCAAAGGTCATCACCCTTTGTTTGTGGCACCAATTCGACTGAATACCTTGGGGGTTCCTAAGTCTATACTTAGTGGATTTCAAGTATTCCCGCGGTTTCAAAAGTTAGGAATTCGTGAAGCTGGTAATATAGTTTTGGGTGTTGAAGCGATCCCTTCATTGAGGAGCGGTTCGCATCAGCTGGTATCAGAGCGCGGTTCAACTCTTGGACCAACAATCTATCCCAGTTTTCAGGTTTTTTACTTGAATTCATATCCTTTATGCTTTCGTTGTTTTCCAATTTTCAGAAAAAACCTAAAAAAATAGCTTCATCGTGTTTGTTCTATTCTTCTACCTTTCTTTAAGTTTTTGTTGTGAGAAAAAGCTGTGGCCGATCAAAGAAGAGAAAAAGAAAAGAAAAGAAAGAAAATCAAAGGTCTAGAAAAATTGACTGCTAAAAAGCAAGGCCACGTTCACAATCAAGGTAGTAGATAAGTTCAAGAAGAGGGGTTTTTCATAAGTTAGCTACTAGCTTTCGCACTACTGCTTACTTGGTAGAACACCAAATTTGTATGTCTTGTCATCCCACGTCCTAACTCAAGATTTGGCCCCTAGAAATCCGAAACCTAGGTATAAGGTCTTGTTAGTGTCATGGTAGACTTAGATGCATAGCTTCGAAGAAACTTGCAACTACTTGAATTGAGATTGACTTTGTTTTGAAAATTTCAGAAACCCTAATTTGAGTGATTTAAAAAAAAAAAAAAATTACATACACGAGTGGTAAGAACAAGAGTGTGTGAGGATCATTAGAGAGATTTGTGAGGTCTTGTTCTTGACTAACAATGGCAGATGAGAGATTCAATGTGTTCGATGCCCGATTGACCGCCATCGCCGAAAACGTGGCCGAATGGCCGAGCAATTCGGAGCCGCGATGGAGAAGGCCCCGGCGGCCAAGGAGGAATGAGCGGGAAGAAGATGATGATGTGAGCAGTTGGAAGCTCAATGTTCCAAATTTGCTGGCAAGGCAAATCCTGACGAGTACATTGATTGGGAGGAGAGCATGGAGGATTCTTTCATTGCCATAAATATTCCGAAAGGAAAAAGGTAACCCTAGCAACAATCGAGTTTACTGACTATGCTGCTTTGTGGTGGGCTCAACTCAGGAAGCAAATCAGGAGAGAAGAAGAGGATCCCATCCTTAGTTGGAGAGATCTTAAGAGAAAGATGGGAGAAAATTCGTGCCAGCACTGCCCCAGCACAGTGCCCAGCACTGCCCAGTACTGCCCCAGCACTGCCCAGCACAGCGCCCAGCACTGCCCCGGCCCAGCGCCCGCACTGCCCCGGCCCAGCACCCATCACTGCCCCGGCCAGCATCGGCCCTGCCCCGGCACAGCGCCCAGTCTGCCCGGGACCAGCATCAGCCCTGCCCAGACCAGCATCAGGCTGCCCGGACCAGCATCAGGCTTGCCCGGACCAGCATCAGCCCTGCCCCGAGCCAGCACCAGGCCAGCACTCGGCGCAGCGCCTGCCCAGCACCAGCACCAGCACCAGCACTAGCGCCAGTACCAGCCCAGCGCCAGCGCTAGCACCAGTACCAGCACCGGCGCCCCAGCGCCCAGCACCCGAGCGCCCAGCACCAGCGCCCCAGTGCCTAGCCCGGCGCCCCAGCGCCCGCCCCGGCGCCCGACCAGCCACCGAGCCCGACCGGCGCCCAGCGCCCGAGCAGCACCAGCGCCCGACCGGCGCCCAGCGCCCGAGCAGCCCCGGCGCCCGACCAGTCCCCGGTGCCCAACCAGCCACCAGCGCCCGACCAGCGCCGCGCCCGAGTCCGAAGCCCCCGTACCAGCCCCGATACGGCCGAACACCCCTGGAGCGCCAACAAAGCACCAGGTCAAGTCCTACACTCCCTGTGGTAAATTTTATTATTTCTAATGGTGCACCAGGTATGGATTCGAGGACGAATCCTTTTCAAGAAGAGGGGGATGATGTGAACCGAGCCACCAAGGCCGGCGCGGACACAACACCACGGGCACCCGGCCAGGAAACCTCCACGAGAGCGCCGGACAAGGAGAATTTAATGCCCGTTCAGCTTAGAGACTTGAGGCCGAGCGAGGACTACACCGGCCCCAGACCTACACCGGCACCACCTCCGGAGCCTTGGAGAGACAAAGCTCCAAGTTCAGGCCCCAGGCCAAGCCTAGGGCCAAGTCCAGCCCAAGCCCGATCAAGGCCGAGTACCTAAGCTAGGCCCATGCCAAATGCCACGAGCTCTAGACCGACACCAGCCCTTAAATACATCCTAAGGTACCATGGGAAGAGGCTCGAAGCAGAACTCAAAAGGCCTGGACAGAATTGAAGAAGGCCGAGAGCTAAGCCGACGCCGAGCCGAGCCGTGCCCGGATGCCACAGAGAAGCACTTTTGGCCCAGCCAACAATTGGCCCGTGCCTTTTGGGAAATTCCAACTGTCCTGGGTAGCTTGAATCCCAGGAACACTCTCCAACAAACGGAGCTCAATTTGGAGGAGAATTGAAGGAGATACAGTTGGATGAAGTAAGGGTGAAGCATGGGCGGAGCATCAAGGAGAGGAGCCGGATGCTGATCCGAGGCTGCACATGATAGGAGCTGTGATCAGGCCACCACCTGAGCCTGATCCAAGGAAGGGTGCTTGACCATGGTGAACACGGGAAATGAAGAGAAGATGCCCAAAATACATCCGAACACGGAATCCTAATCAAGCTAGGATTTCCGGTTTTGGACAGATTTCTAGTCTGACAAAGATTGACGAATATGGGCTAATTGGAGGCAGAATTTGGACTGATGTCCAACATGAAGTTGAAGCCCATGAAGTCTACTAGTGATCTGCAAAGGGCTTAATTTTCCGAATTTATTTGCTATTTATTTGGCTGAATCTTCCAGAACCCGTTTAGCTGTTTTTTAGGAATTGCCAGCTTTTTCCCTTTTAGTGTTTTTGTTTAGGAATGACTCTTTTCCTTGGTGAACAAGGCTACGAGTTTCAGTCCTTATTTTTGTATTTCTTATTAGTTTATTAGCTAATTCATAGGAGGAAAAGGAGAGCCTGTTCTCCCTTTCTCACCTATAAATAGAGGCCTCGGCATCATTGTAAGACACGTTAAGTCATAATTGAAATTTCAGAACTTTGTTCTTTTTCCTTCAAGTCTTTGCTCGTTGTTGCTTAGTTAAGGTTTGGTTTATCATCAAAGGTCATCACCCTTTGTTTGTGGCACAATTCGACTGAATACCTTGGGGTTCCTAAGTCTATACTTAGTGGATTTCAAGTATTCCCCGCGGTTTCAAAAGTTAGGATTCGTGAAGCTGGTAATATAGTTTTGGGTGTGAAGTCGATCCCTTCATTGAGGAGCGGTTCACATCATATACCCTCGGCCATCAGTATGGCTTGAGACAGCATTCCCTTCCTTGGAGTCTTTCTACCTGCAAGTGAAGGATTTAGTAGATGTTTCTTGTCATACCTTGGCTTTAGGGCTCGAGGATGGCCTTCCCTTTGATTCATGCGCTTCTTAAGAGGCCCTAGGGTCTTGCCTAGGCCAGGGGATCTGGTGGGGTGTAGGGATACCGGTTGGCATCGGGGCAGCATTGTTAGATCATATCATCCCCCTCTTCTTGCCTTGGATTTGTCCCCAAATCCATCTCGGGTCCTTTCCTAACACTCATCATCCACTTCCAATCTTCAGCAGCATGATCTTTAGATAGAGGAGTATCACTTGATTCAGTGATGGATCAGGGCTCGGGTCCTTTAGTACCTTCTCCATCAGTCTCCATCGCTCCTTCTCCTGAAAAACTATCAACAAGAATGTTAAGGCTCGGGGAGGTAGCGGGTGAGAGTTCCTTACTCATATCCATATCCGGGTCAGCATCCGGATCTTCTTCGCTCGGGAGAGCTCTCAAAACTTGTCGGGAGGTGATCTCCCATTGAACCTGGGGTGTATAGAGGACCGGCGGTGAAGCGTTGGGTCGGGGCACAGGGGTGCCGGAGGCGCCAGAGGTGAACCAGGGAACTTTGGGCTGGGCGGCGGGCGGCGGCGGGTAGTGACGCGTAGGCCAGTGGCATGACGGCGGCGGGCAGTAAAAGGCTGGCGACGGCGTCGGGCAGTGATGCGTCTGGTAAGACGGCGGCGGCGACGGGCAGTGGAAAAGGCGGCGTCGTCGAGCGGTGGTGCGGCGGCGGGCAGTGGAGATCCGACGGCGGCGGGTGGTGGGAAGCCGGCGGCGTCGAGCATCATCACGTCGGGGCAGCCAGGGTCGGGTAGGACCGGGGCTGAGCGTCGGCCAGGGACGCGCCGAACTCGTGGTCGGCGGCCACGTCGGGGGGTGATGCGTCGGGGGGCCTTGGGCAGCAACTGGTCGGGGCCGGGTGCTAGGGCGGTCGGGGCCTAGTCGGGCAGGGTAGCGCCGGGTGCCGGGGCGCTAGGGTTGAGCGGGGTAGCGCCAGTCGGGGTCGGGCGCTGGGGCGCCGGGTTGGTAGGGCAGCACCGGGGCCGAGTGCTGGGTCGCCGAGGCTGGGGGGGTGCGCAGTCGGGACCGGGCGCTGGGGCGCCGGGGCCTGGTCGGGCAGGTGCCGGGGCGGGGGCCGTGCGCTGGGGCGCTGGGGCCTGGGGCAGCGCCGGGGCTGGGGCCGAGTGCTGGGACGCTGGGGCCTGGTTGGGTAGCGCCGGGGCTGGGGCCGAGTGCTGGGGCGCTGGGGCCTGGGGTAGCGCCGATGTTGAGGCCGAGCGCTGGGGCCTGGTTGGGCAGCGTCGGGGCTGGGTATGGTGTCGAGGCTGGGGCCAGGGCCGGGACTAGGGCTGGTGCCGGGCTAAGGCCGGGGCTGAGGCCGGGGCAGGGGCCGGGGCTAGTGTCGGGGTTGAGGTCGGGGCGCCGGGTGCTAGGGTTTTAAAGTGAACCCTGCAAACTTTTTGAGCCCCTCGGGCTTAACTTCTTCTCCTTCATCAGACTCCTCTTCTTCCTTCTTCTCCTCTTCTTCATCGTCCGTCTCGATTCCTCCTTCTCTTACCACCATCGTCCGTTGGTTAGGGTAGTCCCTTGAGATGTGTCCTCTACCTTGACACTTAAAACATACAATTCCACTAGGACGTGGGTTAGAATTCTGAACCGTAGAAGTAGGTTGGGCAGATGTTACGGTGGTGCCGAACCCCTAGGGTTAGGGTTTGGTCGTGCACTTGAGCCTCGGGGCTGGTCGGGCCTCCATGGGGCTTGGCTTATGACCGAGCCTTTCCAGGGGCAGTGGCCAATCTTCTGGGGTAGCCTCTCCTCAACTCCCTCTCCACACGGTTGGCTAGGCCCTTAAGATCCTCGTAGTCAACGTAGTTAAGTAGGTTGACTTGATGCATGATCTCGGGGTGTAGCCCACCCACAAACCGGGCTATCTTCGCTTCAGGCTCTTCTCTGAGGTCGAGTCTAGCTACCAACATCTCTATCTCCTTGGTGTATTGCTCCACGGACATGGTGCCTTGCTTTAAGTTCCGGAGGGATGTGTGTAGGTCTCGGGTGTAGGTGCTAAGAACGAACTTCTTCCTCATGATCCTCTTGAGGTCTCGCCATGACTCGATAGGGTCCTCCTCGTCTCTTTGGACCCGTCCTTTGAACTGGCTCCACCATAGGGCAGCATAGTCAGTGAATTCAAGGGTGGCAAGGATTACCTTCTTACGTTCGGAGTAGTGGTGGCACTCGAGGAAATCCTCCATACTTCTCTCCCAATCTAGATACTCGTCGGCATTGTATTTGCCAGCAAACTTTGGCACGGTGAGCTTGAGGTTGCTCAAGTCATCGTCAATTTCCTGAGCTAGTCGTCGGGCTCTCCTGTTCAGGCCTTCAGGGCTGTCCTCTCGGCGCTCATCTCGTCCTCTCACGGCTTGAAGCTGAGCTAGGGTTTCTTGGACGGCGGCCATGGTAGCTCCAAGGTTCCGAAGGCTGCCTTCCACATTGGCTAGTCTCTCGTCTGCCATGGTTAGTACTATCGAACGGAAGCAATTTTCTATCCCCTCTTCTTAGAAATAAACTTACAACGAAAGGAAATAACTTGGCAAGGTGGCTTTGCTTTCTTTTCTTTTTCTTTTCTTATAACTCGAAACTGAAATTAAAATAGAAGGGAATTTTTCGAATCAATTTTCTAAAGAAAGCAGTAAAGGATATGAATCCAGGTGAACCTGGAGACTGGGATAGATTGTGGTTCAGTGACCGGGCTTCTTGGCCGACTGCTTGGAATCCCTCGGATTGGTCCGGCTGCCGGTTTAAGGCTCGGGACGGGCCTGTCTTCAGTTCCTTTCCTTTTCTGCTCGGGCCTTCTTTCCTAAGCTTTAGGTAGGCCTCCAGGTAGCTTTGGACATAGCTCTCCGTGGTCAGCCCAAGTGTCATGCTTCGAGGCCAAGGACTCCAATTCTTCTCAAAGCTCGGCTCAAGGTCATTCTTTGAAACTTCTCCTCTTCGGGCCAAGGGTTCTTGGGCTCTCTTCCTTCTGTACTCCAGAAATGCTTCCAGAGGGTCATTCAAAGAACCGACTTCTTCTTCAGGGCTCCTGGAGGTCAGACTAGGAGCGGGCTGAAGCTTCTCTTCGGTGCTAGGGCTTATACCCTCGGCCATCAGTATGGCTTGAGACAGCATTCCCTTCCTTGGAGTATTTCTACCTGCAAGTGAAGGATTTAGTAGATGTTTCTTGTCATACCTTGGCTTTAGGGCTCGAGGATGGCCTTCCCTTGGATTCATGCACTTCTTAAGAGGCCCTAGGGTCTTGCCTAGGCCAGGGGATCCTGGTGGGGTGTAGGAATACCGGTTGGCATCGGGGCAGCATTGTTGGATCATATCACGTACCAGCCCCGGTACGGCCCGAACACCCCTGGAGCGCCAATAAAGCACCAGGTCAAGTCCTATACTCCCCTGTGATTATTTTTATTATTTCTAAAGGATTACCAGGCCCGGATTCGAGGACGAATCCTTTTCAAGAAGAGGGGGATGATGTGACCCGAGCCACCAAGCCCGACGCAACTGATGCCAATCCGGCCCTAGCATTAATGTCGGGCCAAGACTACACCGGCTCCAAGCCTACACCAGCACTGGAGCCTAGGAGAGCCGAAGCCCCGGATCTAGAAGACACCCTCAGCCAGGCACCAATGTCAGCTCCTACTCCAGCCAGAGCCAGATTAATGACACGCCAGGAGCTGATTCTGACACCGAGCCCCGACCCGGGCCCCGGACCGAGCTTAGCACCAAGTCTAGGCCCCAGGCCAACTCCCACGGGCCCCCGGAGCAAAGACCTACCTGAAGACATCCCTAAGATACTCTTGGAATAAGGCTCAGAGCAGAACTCAAAAGGCCTGGACAGAACTGAAGAAGGCCGAGAGCTAAACCCGACACCCGAGCCGAGCCCGTGCCCGGATGCCACAGAGAAGCACTTTTGGCCCAGCCAACAATTGGCCCGTGCCTTTTGGGAAATTCCAACTTTCCTGGATAGCTTGAATCCCCAGGAACACTCTCCAACAAATGGAGCTCAATTTGGAGGAGAATTGAAGGAGATACAGTTGGATGAATTCAGGGTGAAGCATGGGCGGAGCATCAAGGAGAGGAGCTCGGATGCTGATCCGAGGCTGCACATGATAGGAGCTACGATCAGGCCACCACCTGAGCCTGATCCAAGGAGGGATGGAGTACCATTCAAGATACGGGAAATGGAGAGAAGAAGCCAAGTACATCCGCACAAGGAATCCTAATCAAGCTAGGATTTCCCGGTTTTGGACAGATTCCTAGTCTGACAAGGATTGACGAATATGGGCTACTTGGAGGCAGAATTTGGACTGGTGCCCAACATGAAAGTTGTAGCACATGAAGTCTACTAGTGATATGACAAAGGGCTTAATTTTCCGAATTTGTTTGCTATTTATTTGGCTGAATCTTCCAGAACCCGTTTAGCTGTTTTTAGGAATTTCCAGCTTTTTCCTTTTTAGTGTTTTTGTTTAGGAAGGACTCTTTCCCTTGTAGGGATAGAGCTCCGAATTTCAGTCCTTTTTAGGACTCTTTTTGTAATTCTTTATTAGTTTATTAGTTAGTTTCGTAGGAGAAAAAGGAGAGTCTGTTCTCCCTTTCTCACGTATAAATAAAGGCCTATACGCCTCATTGTAAGGCAGTTTAAATTGATTAATGAAAATTTCAGAACTCTGTTCTTTTTCCTTCAAGTCTTTGCTCGTTGTTGCTTAGCTTAAGGTTTTGGTTTATCATCAAAGGCAATCATCCTTTGTTTGTAGCACCAAATTCGACCGAACACTTGGGGTTCCTAAGTCGTTACTTAGTGGATTTCAAGGTTCTCCGCCGGTTTCATTAGTTAGGTTCTCGTGGGGCTGATAATATAGTTTTGGGTGTTGAGTCGATCCCTTCCTAGAGGAGGCGGTTCGCATCACTAGCCCAGCGCCCGGCACTAGCACCAGCGCCAGCACCGGCCCAGCGCCCAACGCTAGCATCAGCACCGGCCCAACGCCCAGCGTAAGTACCACCAGCGCCAGCACTGGTCCAACGCCCAGCGCTAGTACCAGCACTAGCGCCAGCACCGGTCCAACGCTCAGCGCTAGCACCAGCACCAGCGCCAGCACTGACCCAGCGCTCAGCGCCCAGCACCGGCACCAGCGCTGGCCCCAGACCCGGGACTAGCCTCGGCACCAGCCCCAGCGACCGACCAGCGCCCGGCGCCTTACCAGTGTCCGGCGCCCAACCAGCGCCCGGTACCCGACCAGCCCCCGGCACCTGAGCAGCGCCCAGTGCCCGAACAGCGCCCAGCGCCCGAGCAGCGCTCAGCGCCCAGCGTCCGACCGGAGCCCAGCGCCCGACCGGAGCCCAGCGCCCGACCGGAGCCCAGCGCTCGAGCCAAGCCCAGCGCCCGACGGCGACCAGCGCCCGACCGGTGACCAGCGCCCGACCGGCGTCTAGCGCCCGATCAGCGTCCCGCGCCCGACCAGCGCCCGGCGCCCGACCATCGCCCTGGCCCCCGACCAGAGCCCGACGCCCGACCAGCGGCCAGCGCCCGGCGCCCGATCAGTCCGATCGCACGAAGTGCCCTGATCAGCCCGATCAGCTGGAGTGCCTCGATCACCCAGATCACCCCCGAGCACCCGTACCAATCCCGGTACGGCCCAAAACTCCAAGGAGCGCCCATAAACTACCAGGTCTAATCCTACACGTCCATGTTATTGTTTTTAAAATTTCTAACGGATTACCAGGTGCGGATTCGAGGACGAATCCTTTTCAAGAAGAGGGGAATGCAGTGATCCGGGCCACCAGGGCCGACCCGACTAATGTCGACCCGGCCCCAACACTAATGTCGGGCAAAGACTACACCAGGCTTAGGCCTACACCAGAACCACCTCTGGAGCCTTGGAGAGTCAAAGCCCCAAGTGCCGACCCTGAGCCAAGACCAGCCCTGAGCCGAGGGTCTCCACTAGGCCCTGACCTGATTGCCACAAGCCCTGAAGGTAAAGAGGAGCATGGGGAGTCTCTAGGAGCATTCCTAGAGCATTGGCGGATGAAGAGAGGAAAGGGCCCGGCTGGAACTCACTGGAGCACGAAGACAGGCCCCGGAGCCGACCGAGAACTAGGCCTAGTACCTAAACTAGGCCTCAGGCCAAGTACCACGAGCCCCAGACCAGTACCAGCCATTGAAGATCCCTTGAGAGCATTCCTGAAGACCTGGCCAAAGCAGAAAGTAGAAGGCTTGGCCAAAATTGACAAAGGCCTAGCACTGAGCCAGCACCGTGCGCTGGACCGAGCGTCGGGCACCACAAAGCGTGCTTTTGGCCCAGCCAACAATTGGCCCGTGCCTTTTGGGAGTTTCCAGCATCCCTGGGTAGCTTGAAGTCTCATGAGAACCCTCCAACAAAACGGAGCTGAATTTGGAAGTGTATTGAGGGAGATAGGGCTAGAACAAGTCCTAGTGATGTTGGCCTAAGCATCAAGGAGGGGAGCTCGGATGCTGATCCGAGGGAGCCAATACTAGGAGCCAGGATCAGGCCACCTCCTGAGCCTGATCCAAGGAAGGATGCTTGACCATTTATGATACATGAAATGGAGATAAGAAGCCAAGTACATCCGAACAAGGAATCCTAATCAAGCTAGGATTTCCCGGTTTTGGACAGATTTCTAGACTGACAAAGATTGACGAATTTGGGCTACTTGGAGACAGAATTAGGACTGATGCTCAACAAGAAAGTTGTAGCCCATAGAATTTCTAGAAGTCTGCCAAAGGGCTTAATTTTCTGAATTAATTTACTATTTATTCGGCTGATTCTTCCAGAACCCGTGTAGCTGTTTTTTAGGAATTTTCCAGCTTTCTTTATTAGAGTTCTTGTTTAGGAAGGAGTCTTTTCCTTGGTGAACAAGGCTCCGAATTTCAGTACTTTATGTATTTCTTTATTAGTTTATTAGCTATTTCATAGGAGGAAAAGGAGAGCCTGTTCTCCCTTCCTCACCTATAAATAAGAGGCTTCGGCCTCATTGTAAAGACAGACTTTTTCCAATCAATCAATCAAATACAGAACTTCGTTCTTCAATTCTTAGTTTTATGCTGCGTGCATAGCTTAGAGTAGGTATTATCAACAGAAGTATTCCCCTTCTGTCGTGGAGCCATTCCTGGACACTACGGGTTCCCGGCTGTTATATAGCCGACGGGTCCTAGTACTAATCCGCCCCCGGTGCCAAAGGTGATCGAGCGAAGGTTCAAGACTTGCGGTGGTAGGGTCGTCTGCCCACGGTTGCGGCGGTTCACACCACTTAGGGCCTTATAAGAAGCGTTTTCCTTGTCCGGGTGGGACTAGGAAAGGGCTCCGGGCGCATCGACGGGCAATCCGAACGCGGGCAGGAATCCTTCCGCTGCTAGGACAAGTGCCTGGAACGCGCGCGGTGGCATTTCTGTAAATATCGCTGGCTCCGGGTGACCGGGCGGTCGGGGTGGCATCCTTCGGCTGTGGTGACCGGCTCGGCATCATTCGCTCCGGATCCGGTGCTAGGGTTTTAGTGATGCTGGGGTGTTCCGGCCTTCTGGCTGGCATTTCCTGGTCAAGCGAGGTTCTCCCCAAGTATTTTGGCCTCCTGAATCTTCTGGCATCAACTTGTCCGCCAGATTCTGAGTGCTGAGCAGGGTTGTCCGATACAGGGGCTGGTTGTCCGCATCCGCCGGGGTCGGGGCAGTGTTCTTAGGTGACCATCCCGTCTTGGCCACGTATTCTTGAATCCTTTTGACTTTTGTTCACCATAACTGTCTCCAGATGGCTTTTGGAGTGTGCTTGACTCGTGGGATCATGGAGGTGAAGTTAGGGAAGGGCTGAGACTCTGTTCCCGGGCTAGGGCTTATGTCCTCGGCCAGCAGCATGCTCGGGAATACCTGATGTGAACCGCCGCAACCGTGGGCAGACGACCCTAACCACCGCAAGTTTTAAACCTTCGCTCGATCACCTTTGGCACCGGGGCGGATTAGTACTAGGACCCGTCGGCTATATAACAGCCGGGAACCCGTAGTGTTCATGAATGGCTCCACGACAGAAGGGGAATACTTATGTTGATAATACCTACTCTAAGCTATGCACGCAGCATAAAACTAAGAATTGAGAACAAAAGTTCTGGTTTATATTAATTTGATTCAAAAGGGGTTCGTTTTACAATGAGGCCGAAGCCTCTTATTTATATGTGAGGAAATCGTGATTTCCTCACCTATAAATAAGAGGCTTCGGCCTCATTGTAAAAGCAGACTTTTTCCAATCAATCAAATACAGAACTTTGTTCTTCAATTCTTAGTTTTATGCTGCGTGCATAGCTTAGAGTAGGTGTTATCAACAGAAGTATTCCCCTTCTGTCGTGGAGCCATTCCTGGACATTACGGGTTCCCGGCTGTTATATAGCCGACGGGTCCTAGTACTAATCCGCCCCCGGTGCCAAAGGTGATCGAGCGAAGGTTCAAGACTTGCGGTGGTTAGGGTCGTCTGCCCATGGTTACGGCGGTTCACACCACTTAGGGCCTTATAAGAAGCGCTTTCCTTGTCCGGATGGGACTAGAAAAGGGCTCCGGGCGCATCGACGGGCAATCCGGACGCGGGCAGGAATCCTTCCGCTGCTAGGACAAGTGCCTGGAACGCGCGCGGTGGCATTTCCGTAAATATCGCTGGCTCCGGGTGACCGGGCGGTCGGGTGGCATCCTTCGGCTGTGGTGACCGGCTCGGCATCATTCGCTCCGGATCCGGTGCTAGGGTTTTAGTGATGTTGGGGTGTTCCGACCTTCTGGCTGGCATTTCCTCGGTCAAGCGAGGTTCTCCCCAAGTATTTTGGCCTCCTGAATCTTCTGGCATCAACTTGTCCGCCAGATTCTGAGTGCTGAGCAGGGTTGTCCGATACAGGGGCTGGTTGTCCGCATCCGCCGGGGCCGGGGCAGTGTTCTTAGGTGACCATCCCGTCTTGGCCACGTATTCTTGAATCCTTTTGACTTCTGTTCACCATAACTGTCTCCAGATGGCTTTTGGAGTGTGCTTGACTCGTGGGATCATGGAGGTGAAGTTAGGGAAGGGCTGAGACTCTGTTCCCGGGCTAGGGCTTATGTCCTCGGCCAGCATCAGCTCGGGAATACCTGATGTGAACCGCCGCAACCGTGGGCAGACGACCCTAACTACTGCAAGTTTTGAACCTTCGCTCGATCACCTTTAGCACCAGGGCGGATTAGTACTAGGACCCGTCGGCTATATAACAGCCGGGAACCCGTAGTGTTCATGAATGGCTCCACAACAGAAGGGGAATATTATGTTGATAATACCTACTCTAAGCTATGCACGCGGCATAAAACTAAGAATTGAGAACAAAAGTTCTGGTTTATATTAATTTGATTCAAAAGGGGTTCGTTTTACAATGAGGCCGAAGCCTCTTATTTATATGTGAGGAAATCGTGATTTCCTCACCTATAAATAAGAGGCTTCGGCCTCATTGTAAAAGCAGACTTTTTCCAATCAATCAAATACAGAACTTTGTTCTTCAATTCTTAGTTTTATGCTGCGTGCATAGCTTAGAGTAGGTGATGTGACTTTAATCAGTGCATTTTAAGCTTATGAATGACCTATGATATGCCCGTATTTATTCGCGAAATGACATGATTTATATGCGTTTATTGAATTTTTGTGCTAAGTGTCATTTTGTTGTCTGGTTGCCACTTCGGAGCCAAAATTCGTGGGCTATTGAGCTGCTCTGTGCATTTTCAGGTTCTGGCTTCAAAGTACGGATAACAAGGAGCGCATAGGAGCAAACGGGAGGTCATTTGGAGGCCGGACGAGGGAGATGTGAGCCTTGCAAGATCGGGTCTTCTGCAGAGTGCAGGGGGTGCACGCCGTGCAGATGTGCACGCCGTGCAGGGGTCTGCACTACGCCGTGGGCACTGTTCCCCTGCACTATAAATACTCTTGATTTTGGCCATTTTGGGCAATTCTATGCTATCTCTTGAACCCCAAATACATTTCCACGAACCCTCAAACCCTAGAGCACGTTTTTGGAGCAATTTGAAGCTATTGGAGCTAGGATTGAAGCCAACAAACCTTGGGAGAAGTGCTCACAAGTGGAGAAGTGAAGATCATCTCAAGGATTCATCCATGGTGTTCTTGGTGACCATTCTTCCTTCTTCTCTTTTTACTCCCTTGGCCATGTGTGGCTGATTTTCTAGGGTTCATCTTGGATGGGTAGATTAGTTGTGCTATGATAGAGAGATGATTGTATAGAACTTGCCATGATTGATCTTGGTTGTATGAGGATGATTCCTAGACTTGTTCTTAATGCCATTTTATGCCATGTTTGCTTGATTTGGTCCATTCATTGTAATTTGATGCATGAGAGTGCTTGGATTGCATAGATTGTAGGTCTAGGATTGAAGTGAGTGTGTTCTAAGAGATTAGATCATCTTATTTCAACCATTTTCACTTGATTTCTCTCTTGGGCATTTTATCGAACACTTGGTGTGCATGTGGATTTTCATTCAATTGAGTTTGAAAAGGCTTTTTGGTGAATCTCTTAGTGTTAGGGCATTGATATGAGAGTGTTGTGCCTAGCCTTGTGGTCATAGAGTCTTAAGAGAGGGCCTTGTGTTTTGGCATTTCATCAAACACTTAGAATGCATCCTTTTGTTCACTTAGCTTGAGAGCGAGAGCCTAAGTTGAGTGGTATTAGGATAGGGATTAGGTGCTACGAGAGTGCATCGAGTCTATTAAAGTGAAATGCATGGTCATCCGAATGCAAACTCGATCTTAATTGGCTTGTTTGTTCAATTAGTCATCTTGAGCATGATGAAACTACCCACCAAGAGAACCTCTTTGTCTTTGATTTGCACCGCTTTATTTGTCTTTCTTCCTTTTAGTCTCCTTTAAGTTTTTAATATCTTTTTCAAATCAAAACTCCTTTCAAATGAATAGACCGTCTACGAGGAATGTGAGTAGAGGCCATTGAGAGAACCCCGAGGAATACGACCTTGGTAAACCCGTTTTATCAGTAGGTGTTATCAACAGAAGTATTCCCCTTCTGTCGTGGAGCCATTCCTGGACATTACGGGTTCCCGACTGTTATATAGCCGACGGGTCCTAGTACTAATCCGCCCCCGGTGCCAAAGGTGATCGAGCGAAGGTTCAAGACTTGCGGTGGTTAGGGTCGTCTACCCACGGTTGCGGCGGTTCACACCAAGTTATGGTGGTGTCAGAGAACTGAATGAATTAGAATCGAAAGTCGTCGGTTTTGTGATCGCCAATGTCCTGGTAATCTTAGGGGGATTCAAGTCTAAACTTTTGTATGTCAAAGCTTTAGTCAGCCCCAATCATTCAATATGTATTTCAATTCAATTTCAATTTCCTTTTGCATTATTAGTTTAGAAGTCGTGGAACTCACAGCACGCAACTTGTTTAAACCTGAATAATTCATCAATTCATTTGAGTAAACAATTTGAAGAAACCCGTGTAATACGATTTGTCTTGCTTTAGTAAGAGAGTATTTGATCACTGTTATGGTAGCAGCAACTCAAGGTGATGATTTTGTTATGGTTGAAGAGTTTGACTCTGATGTTGACATGGTCAATGTTCAAGTTATAGATAAAGGAGCCAAGACAAAGGTTGGTTCTTAAGAGGACGAGTGCTACTCCGGTCATCCTCCCGCACCGGTTGTGCCTCCGTACAAGCCTAAGCCGCCTTACCGTTCTCGTTTGAAGTCGGATTCCATGGAGAAGGATTTCAAACAGTTTGTTGAGCTTCTTGACAAAGTGCAATTCATGATGCTTTTTGGGGAGGCAATCACCAAGATGCCTCAATATGTGAAGTTCATGAAAGAGGTCTTCACCAATAAGCGCAAGCTAACTGATGTAACTTCGGCAAAGCTCAACAAACAATGCTCCGCCATTCTCTCTAAGAGGCCACCGGAAAAGCTTAAGGATCCAGGTAGCTTTACTATTCCTTGCACTATTAGTGAACATGCAATAGTTAGAGGCTTAGCCGATTTGGGTGCTAGTATCAATGTTATGCCATATTGCATGTTTAAGAAGCTCGGCCTAGGGAAACTAGAACCAACCCTAATGAATGTTCAATTAGCGGATAAATCCATGAAATCTCCTCGTGGTATTGTTGAAGATGTGTTGGTTAAGGTCAGTGATTTTGAATTTCTTGTGGATTTTGTAATCCTAGATGCAATGGGAGATACAGATGTGCCTTTGATTCTAGGATGACCTTTCTTAGTGACCTCTGGTGCTTTGATTGACGTTTATAGTGGTAGACTTACACTTAGAGTCGATAATGAATGCATGATTTTTTACCGTTCCAATGGCATGGAGTTCACGTTGTCATATGCTAGTCACCATGATCCTAAGAATCCAAATGAGTTTGCTTTGGCTATTAATGGCACTAACCTTGTCCGTCATAGTCTTGCGGAGTTGTTTGCACTCAATGATGTGCATGAGATAACGGAGGAAGTAGAGGAGGTTCCGACTCTCATGTTCCCAAGGACACCACCTAAGGTTAAGAAGAAAGGCGTGAAGAAGTCACCCGAGAAAAAACAAGGAAGCCACACCGGTTGGTGAGACGAGCAAGTCTAAGAAACCACCCGATGAAGGGAGCCACTCCAAGTGTCTTGGTCCCTTCTCCATTGCTCACACTCCAGCATCCGGGAAACCCGAGCTCATACCTCCCAAAGTTGGTAAGATTCTAATCAAGTTTCGTTTGCCATACGAAGGTAATGAAATCGACTTCAAAGAGGTAATGAGTTGGGATGGTTTCACTTAGTTTTCTCTTTTGCTTCGTCGAGCTTAAGACGTTAACCAAGCGCTTCTCAGGAGGCAACCCGAGTGTTTTTCAATTTTTTTTCTTCTTGATTTGATTGTATGATTGTGTGTTTGTGTGGTGTTTAAGGTCCTTGAGTTGTTGTGGTGTCATCTGTGGTATCGTAGGTGTTGAAATTCTGAAGTTCGGGGTCCGTTTTGGGTTGATTTAGCGATATTTTGATCGTTTTTCGAAGTGATGAAAAATTGATTTTGTGCTGGAGAGGTGCACGTTGTGCTCTTTTGCACAGTGGGTGCACGTGCTATCCAGGAGATTGAGTAAAAAAATTTAGCACCAAGGTGCACGTCGTGCACCCCCCCTCCAATTTTTTTTTCACTGTTTGATTCATTTGGGGGGTGTTAATGAGGTATTGGGGTGATTTTGATTTGGTTTTTCATTGGTATTTCATGTGGTATTTGTTCATGACGGTTTGCCCATGAAAATTTGGCTTGTTCTTATTCTAATAGTGCGCTCGGTGTATGCCCTACTCCACACATTGTGGTTCTATTTGTTGTTTTTACAAGAGGTGTCATCCCAGTATTCATGCGTGGTGAGCTATCGTACCTCAGTGACCTTGCCCCTAGGACCCACAACCATACTAAGTGTCAGTGGACACCTTCTACCTCATGACTTTATTTTCTCCTTTCCTTTTCATTTTTGTTTATGATTGCGTGTGTCGTTTATGGATGTTGTTTGGTTGTAGTTATTTGTTGTGGTTGCCAGGATTTAGCACTAGAACCCCCGTTCTTGTCTCCCATGCTCCTCTCCACCGCGCGGTATACTCGTTCTACCTTACCTCTCTCTCATCCATTGAGGACAATGCCCGTTCTAGTCGTAGAGGGTATTTTGGGTTTGGTATGATTGGTTGCTGGAAGGAGTAGAGTCTTGTGCTATGATAGTGGATACTTTGTGCTAGGTAGCATGTTTAGTATCACCTCTTTTGCTTGTTGAATACTTAACTCGCTTAAATTCTATTCGTTTGACTAGCTAATTGATTGTATGGTGAGAACATGCGTGATAGATAGGATTTTCAATGTAAAGTGTGAACTAGTCTTATTCCAAATGCTTTTTAAACCTTTTTACAACAAGGTTGAAACTGGTTTTTATTAAGTATGAGGTCTGGTGACTTGGCAGAGTGTTCTTATCTTTGTGTAGTGTTCAGTGTTGGTCAAAGTTTCTTGGAGTCTAGGACATAGGGTAGGAAAGCGGGGTGCCCAATGTGTGAGTAAGATGACCTTTGAGGCCACTTGAGTGATAGACGTGCGTAGGAGTCGCTTGGTTTTGAGATCCACTACGAGCTTGCAATGCTTTGCCCACCCATTGCTTAGTCCCCAAAGGGGAAGTCTCAGTGTGGCATTCTCCTTCCCAACCCCTCTCGGCGTGGGCAGGGTTTAGGATAAAGCGGTTCTCAATGGGGCTGGCTGCTCCATACTTGCAGGTGTCTCGGCCAATGCTCCTATTGGTAAGACAAAATAGTATAGTAAAAGACATTTTTAAAGTTGCTATTATAATAGAAAGACCAAAAGTGAAGAAAAAGTGAGATGTGGGAAGAAAAAGAGGGGAGTAGAGTTTGAAATAGCCTAGAGTCTTTTCGCAAAAGCCGCAAAATCTCAAAAGGTAAGGATGAGTGTACTACCCCCTCAACACAGGTTGAGTAATGTCGATCGGGCTCTCTCTTTCCCTCCGTTTATGTCTAGGTGACTCCGGGAATAAGTGAACCGCCAGTAACTGATGTTTTCTGTCAAGTTGTTTGGCCTTATGTCTAGTAAGAACTAGTTTGGTTATTGTTGTAAAAATGTTTTAAGGGTTGTTTGGTGAGATTTTGGGATCCTTTATCTTGTTAAAACTCGGGCTATCAAAATGTGGTTCAACAAACTTAGAGATCTTTTGGCTAGTTTCAAATGGTTAGTGCGTTAGTGTAAGTATTTGCTTGCTTGAGGACAAGCTTCGGGTTAGTCGTAGGGGAGTTTGATGTGACTTTATTTCATGCATTTTAATCCTACGATCTACCCATGTATGCTCCGTGTTTGATCCCTCTATCTCCTGGTTTGTATGCTTTTCGAGTCATTTTGCACAGTTTGCATTATTGCTGCCCGTGGGTCACTTGTGGCCTCATTTGATGTGCTTTCTAGTTTCCTTTGTTCACTTTTCAGACCAGGAAGTGATAGTAGAGGTGACAAGGAGTTCGTAGGATCAAACGGGGGCTTAATCGGAGTCAGACGTGGGAGCTAGGGTAATTTTAGGAGCTAGTGTGTTCTAATCTCTTAGTCTTTGTTTAGTTTTTGCCTTACTTGCTTAGTCTTTGCTTATGCTTTTTAACCACATGACCAAACCAAACTCTTTCTAAATGTCTAGACCATCTACAAAGTGTGTGAGTATTAGTCTTTGAGAAGACCTCGAGAAATACGACATTGAGTGTGTAAGTAGCTTACCTTTTTAGGTTGGTTGTTGGCACGTCAGTCACCATAGAAATTGCCATCAAGTAACTGTTTCATTAATTTTTTTAAACAGAATTATACAGATTACGTAACAGATCCATATCTACATACATATTAGTTAATAATCTCCAACCCCTTTACAGTAAATTACACCAAAATCAAGAACAACAGCATTCTTCCTTTCCCATCTCTACATACAACTCTCCACATCCATCCTTTATGGCTGCAAAAATGTCTACTCATTCTGCTAGAGGTAGATGATTTCATCTAAAGCTAGACTTTGCCATCAGAAGAAGGAAGATATCTATCTGTAGAAGAAGAAGAAGCATCAATGGAATTGGTACGCTTGGAAGGAGCTGAATGAGGTGTTGGAAGCTTCTTTGGCATCATTTGTTCCCAGTTAGGCAATCTTGATGACTCTGACACTACCACCAGAACAGCCAGCAAAGTTATCAGAAGAATGCAGTGCTGCTTTTGCTTCCATGAAACCAACATCACCATCTTTTATTGAGAATGAAGAATGAAGATCAGAAGAGCAAAGTCAGAATATATGATCAGTAGTTTTTTGCAGGCTTTTTAACTTGGAAGGAAGGAGGAGACAGAGTTGAGTAAAGTGAGGAAGGTGACAAGTTGTTTTGTTTGAGGAAAGGTGTGTCAATGGCAGACAATGCTACATTTCATTACTATTTCTTTTTATCTTAAGGAGCAATGCCTAAGTGTTTGGATGGATTAGTTTATTACAGTAGCAGCTCATGCTGTTGGCTCTGTGTTTAAAGGTTTGGTGCAAAAAGAGGACTACTTTTGATTTGTTTAATGCTTGTTCCTAGACTGACATGGTTGGATGAATGAATGGAAGTAATGGAATATCTATAATATTCTGTGGTGGGATTTTGTGAAACTATTGGTTTAATTTAATTAACTTTGAGATGAGGAGCACAATATTTTGTGGTTGGGATGAGTGAACATTTTTAATTAAGACCAAATGTCATTAGAATTTTGTTTTAAAACTTAACAATGAGTGATTTTGGAAATCATGAGAGATTTGTTTTTTTTTTTTTCTTTTTGATTATGTCCTGGCTAAAATAACCAATTATGGTTGGTGAATTTGAATTCTAGACTGGTTGTGTTGGCAATGACGTTAAATTTTGATCGCAGAAATACATGATCTAAGAAATAACTTCAACTACCAGGATAGTTAAGAGTTGTATTCTCAAGGCTTTCTATTCGTATCTACTCAAACTATGCAAAATGCAAATCAAAATTAGATTGTATGGTGTAGGTTTCATGAATTTTTAATACTTAACAAACAAGAAAGTAAACACACCAGTTGGACAAATGAATGTTATAGAAATAAGGTTTATTTAATTAATGAATTATAAAAAAAAATATTTATTCAATTAATGAGACAAGGTTAAATTTTGAATCCTCTAGACCGAATTGCACAACGAGTCAATTCCTTCTCATGGTCTAATAGACAAACTGCAATAAAACTGTTGATTTAATCTAACAAGTAAGATTATATATTTGTTAACTATATACATGGAAACCTTACAAATCCTATCCTTCATTCATTTCGAAACCGTCGTCATCTTCTTCCAAAACCAAATCACTACCACTTTCCTCTCTTCCAAACTTCCAACAACATAGGAGAAATCATTGATCGAGCTCCGGTTCATCACCAAGCACAGTAAAGAAAGCCGACCAATCGTAGCTAAAGTAGGGGCCGCCGCTACTCCAAGACCCTCCACTCCTCCGAAAAATCTCAGGACAACGTCGTCGCTGTGTCGAGACTCTCTTCTCATCCTCCCACAAATCTTGGGACAACGTCGTCGCCGCAAATGAAGAGCCTAAAATCATCATCGTGGTGTCAACATTTTTCTTTTTAGTGCTCAAGGTCAGGAGAGTCGGGATAGTGGATCTGAGGAGGAACTAGCTTTTCTCATTGGATCTAATAGCTTGTACTAATCCAATTGAAAACGACAATGTTTTGTGCTAGTGCAATGAAAGTTGATAGCAATGGGTACCCATGGGTCCGGATACCACATATCCACTACCCACCCGTTTATTAAATGGGTATTATCCATACCCGCCCGCCAAGACTAAATGGGTACAAAATCCAAACCATCCTCGCCCCGACATGGGTATTGGGTAAACCCGCTACCCATTGGGTGAACCCAAAATCTCTTTGCATCTGGATTACAAAGAGATTTTCGAGAAGGAGCTAAGTTTTTTAGAGTATTATCGTTTCGAGAGGGAACGACAAACTGCTCGATCGATGAATTAAAGTGAAAAACTGAACGACTGAATGAGAAATTGGGTTTGGTCCATTAAACATAGATGATATATTATGGCTAATACAACATTGTTTCATATTGGGTACCCATCGGGTTGGGTATGGGGCGGATACTTCAAACCGTCCCCACCGTTACCCGCTCTAACTAGGTACTGGGTTTGCCCATACCCGTCAACTTTACCCAGTAAACGGGTAATCCCCACCCAATTTGGCCGGATTTCAGGTGGTACCCGATTTCTGGATACCCATTGCCAAGCCTAGATTTGGTTGTATTTGTACATATATATCATTACTAGAATAATGAGGATTTGGTTATTTTCTAGTTCTTCATCTTGATCTTACCCTTTAAACTCTTTTAATTGGTTAAGATGTTATAATGAAAAATGAAATCCAGATATGCGTAATGTGCACTAAGATAGGTAGTGCAAGCGACAAACATGAATTAGACCCGAATTCTCTGCACTAAGACAAGTAATATGGGCGGAAAATATGTCATTATGCCTACACTAGGACATGTATGCATGCAATAGTACAACCAAAAATGTGAATATAAATTAATGTTCTGGAGCAATTAATTAATTTATAATAATTAGTTAAAATGGTTTTGGCAACTAAATTAATAATAATTAATTAAAAATGGTATTAATAGTAATTAATAACTACTATTTCCTAATAATAATCTAATAATTAACTATGTAATTAAATATTAAAATTTTAATTAGATTATTAGGATTTTAATTTTAAATGAAAGATTGAGACTAAGTTGGTCTAGTAGACTATAGATTCATATGGTCACAGAAAATGTTGCTCCTGTAGACTACCAAGGCATCTTGCAGTTAACTAACTAACCAGTTTTAGTCTCAATTCATCTGTTAATCATTCACCATTGCGGTTCCTTGCTCTTTTTTTTTTTTTTTTTTGGTGGGGCGGTTCCTTGCTCTTAAACCTAAGAGTAAGCGTTTTCACATCAATAATCTCGCTACCGAACTAACTCTTAGATCGAGCTTTGCTTCTTACATCTACAACCAAGTTGGTGCTCTATTTTACAACTATGTATCGCCCCTAACGACGGAGTAACCTAATGAGCCATCTTTCAAGAAAAACTGTCAAACCTAGTTGATGGTTATGGGATTCTAAGACTACACATTCTTTCAAATCAACCCTAAGTCTAACCGGATCTTAATCGAGATAGCTAATCACAATAAAAAGTAATCAAGAACAACATTAATCATAAAATGAATAACATATGAGCTAAAACCAACTACTGATCAATCTGATAAAATCAAGATACTCTAGAACATCTAAAGTTAATCTATTCTAAACACGAAAATTTTAGTTGCGCATGAATCATGATCACAAGAGGGAAATCTGAAGTTATGAATGAGTACATTTAAACTAGGGTTACAAAGAATGAATATGAAAAACCTAGTTTTGCCGGTAAATCTTACAAGTTCAAATTTCGATTTGTGACTAGCATACACAATACTACATGTGCATGTGCCATAAAGTTAATTACCAAAACATCGTCGTTTCTAATCGGAATGACACCATTTTTAGCTTTTCTCTCCCTTCCAATGACCTAAAACCTTCCCCTGATTCCTTTCTTCCCTTTCTTTTCTCCTCCTCGGTCTGAAACCTTCTTTCTCCTTTTGTTTTTGCGGTACCACTCCCCCCTCCAACTCCTCTCCTACTTTAGGCCATTTTGGCAGTAACACCCTATACGATTTCAGTTGAACCACAAGTTCAACCCATATAGCAAACTAATCCGGATAATTACTATGCAAACACACAAACATACACTTACGAATATGAATGAGTGATAGGGTTAGTTTGTTGAATTGAGGACTAATTAAAAAACTTTACGAATGGTTTATGAAGTACTACGAGTTGTGAATGAATTACATGTTTATGACTAGTGTGCTTAACTAATAAAGACCATGAATTACTATTATCCAATAATGTCCTTAAGCTTTGATCATGATGTGATTCGCTCCATTTAGTATAAAGAGTTTAAGAGTGAAAGACCAACATCAAACCTCAACCACCCACCAGGACCGGAGCTGATAAGGGACCTTTTGAGGATTTGTAGCATAGTTTATGTGAACTATACATGAAGTCTCCGGGTAAGTAAGGTGTGGAGAGAATGACGAGTACTTTTATGTTTTAGTGGTTATTGGACTTTGAAACTATATATTTTGATTATGCTTTTGACACATTTATGCTTTGGACTTTTGCCCACATGTCCGGGCTCTTTTCTCGGTTATGTTGGATTTGCTTTTAGGAATACTAGATCAGTGTCGGCCCATTGGCCGATTTATTTGTTTTCCTATTATTTTTTTAAAATTATTTTTTTGTGTACTCTCTAAACACATGTTTTTGTTGATGAAAATCAATAAAACATATTTTTACATTAGTTAGTGATTATTGATAAAAAATAGAAATAGCTTACTTATAATCCTAAAATTAAAGCTAATATATTTAGTGATAATGTAATGGTGGTTATATAATATCATGTACGAAATATTACATTACCCTATTGACAAAAGGAAGAAGATGAACTTGTTAATGTCATGACACAAGTTAATCATTAAAAGAATTAGTATCATGGTATACAAAATAATGTGAAAAACAATATTAGATTTGAAATGTATTTTAAAGGAAGTGTGAAATTTCATACAAAAATGATTAAAAGGATTTTAATTATATGTCACTCTTAGCAAATAGTCTCTTTTTTTTTTTGTTAATGGCTATGAATAGAAAAAGAAATTTGGACTTTAATTATGCTCATTAAGATTGATCTAAATATAGAAAAAATAATAAATATAAATATAAGAACTTAGAGATAAAAAAAGGGAATCAGTTATTTTTTTGGGTTAGTGTATAAGGAATTTTTTTTCCGTAAATATAAAAATTGGATGAAATATAAGTTAGTTGGGTGATTTACTAAGAATATGGATTGAAGTAGAATTTTAAAATTTACTGAGATGTCAACGGAAAAATAGAAAATCTGCATTAATGTATTTATAGACAGATGTTTTGGAGTTGTTGGATTTCTAAGTTTGACATTTTTGCGTTGATTATCTGTTCCGGGACAAATCAGTCTTTTCTTTAATTTAAATCATTAGGGTGAATATCTCATAGTGTCACATTTGGCCTTTTATAGTGTTTTGTGGTTAACAATGGATGTCACGTATCGATCACCGATTGACGACTATTATATAATCGAATCTCAGTCGTAGGCAGGTAGATGCACCATAATATTGATCTTCATAAGCTATGGATGTTTACCGTGGGGGATCTACTACCATTAGGACACCCCTTAGTGTCCTCATATCAGGACACACCTTAGAACCGTAGGATTAGAAGGTAGATCTAATGACCTAATTTAATCTGGACAAAATAGTAATTTGAAACTCCTATATATACTAAATCATATTAGGGTTTTACAAACCATAATTCTATTTTAAATCTCTCCTTCAAAGCTCCCGTCGCTGTGCTCTATCCTCGCCGCCCCGCCGCCGCCCGCCTCGCCGCCACCGCCTCGCCGCCGCCCGCCTAGCAACCACCATCCTCGCCGCCGGGCACCAGAAAACCACCGCATCGGATCTGCCCCTACATCAGATCTTTCCCCACGCTGCTGCATCAGATCCGCTGCCGCGCCGCGACATCAGATCCGCCGCTGCATCAGATCCACCGTCACGTCGCTGCATCAGATCCGCCGCCACGTTGCTGCATCAGATCCGCCGCCACGCCGTTGATTAATGGAATCGGAGGCGAGGAAACTGCCGACTTCGACATCGAGGATAGTGGGCTTGTAGACGACGGCGGCCACATGACATCGGGGATAGCCCCTGCTTCCAAGCGACTGCCGGTTTTCTCTTTTCTTTTTCTTTTTCTTTTTTTCTTTTTCTTTTTTTCTTTTTTTTAAGGGGAAAGATGATAAATACGACAGAGGAAATAGCCCCTGCTTCCAAGCGGCTGCCAGATTTCTTTTTTTCTTTTTCTTTTTTTCTTTTCTTTTAAGGGGAAAGATGATAAATGGATTTTAATTTCTAGGTTTTCGTTGGAGTTCTTGTTTGAATTGAAATGAAATCGGTATGGTTGTTATTTGATATTATGGAACAGATATTGTTCCGTATAGTTACTTGTGGAACAGAGATTGTTCCGTATAGTTACTTATGGAACAGATATTTCGATGAATCGGTTCTTGGGACAGAAGAACCCGAAAATTAGATAAACCACCGTCTATTGTTCCATATAGCTACTTATGGAACTGATATTGTTTCGTATAGTTACTTATGGAACATATATTGTTCCATATAGTTCCACAATCGATTTTCAACACGTTCCATTACTTTTGAAATGGATCACTGTTCCGAAACAAATGAAAGAGGAACTGTTCCGAAATGATAAAAGTGGAACTGATTCGAAACAATTTCCACAAAAAAGTGTTAGAAAACTAATCTCAAATAAAAACCACCGGAGATGCACAACAAAAACCGCCGAGCATAGAGAAGAAGATGAAGAAGTAATTAAAAAAAAATAATTAATTAAATCATAAATTAAATAGAGCAAATAAAGGAGCAGAAAAGGAATAAAAAATCAGCAATGTAACTGCAAATCTGAAAATTAATAAACAATAATTAAAAATCTGCAATAAATAAAAAATTGAAATTACCCTTATGTCCAATTAATATTGGCCTTCAGATCTGTAAGATTAAATCCTACGGCTCTAAGAGGTGTTCTCATATGAGGACACTTTGGGGTGTCCTAATGGTAGGATTTGCCAAATTCTACCGTTAGGACTAGGGGTGTTGACGAGCCGAGCCGAGCCGAGCTTTGCCCAGTTCGAGCTCGGCTCGTTTGGTTTGAACTCTGGCTCGAGCTCGGCTCGAGCTCGAATCGAGCTCGATCAATCGAGCTCAAGCTCGGCTCGGCTAATTTTTTTTTTGCTCGAGCTCGGCTCGGCTCGGTTCGAAACTGGCTCGTTAACAAGTCTAAACGAGCTCGAGCTTGATTGCAAGCTCAGCTCGGCTCGAAACTGGCTCGTTAACGAACCTAAACGAGCTCAAGCTCGAATTGAGCTCGTTTGCAAGCTTTCGAGCTCGAGATCGGATCGAGCTCAATTGCAAGATTTCGAACTTACTCAATTTTCTGAATTATTACTTATCATTAATTTGTAGGCATACTAAAAAATCAAAATGAATATTATTGTTTACAAGATCTAGAATTTTTAAAAATAATCAAGCCAAAATCGAACCATTTCATGAGCCAAAATCGAGTCATTTCACGAGCCAATCGAGCTAGTTCGCAAACTTCGAAATCGAGCTAGCTCGCGAGCTCCAAAATCGAGCTATCTCACAAGCTACTTAATCGAGCCAGCTCACGAGCCATTCTCGAGCTGTGTAACGAGCTCTAACGAGCCAGCTCGCGAGCTGTGTAACGAGCTCTAACGAGCCAGCTCGCGAGCTGCATTGTTCGAGCCAACGAACCGAGCTGGCTCGCGAGCCAGCCGAGCCGAGAAGGCATGAGCTCGAGCTCGGCTCGTTTATAAACGAGCCAGCTCGGTTCGTTTCGAGCCGAGTCACGGGCGAGCTTTTTCCGAGCCGAACGCCGAGCCGAACACAAGCAGCTTGGTTCGTCAACAGCCCTAGTTAGGACACCCCTTATTGTCCTCATATGAGGACACCTCTTAGGATCATAGGATTTAATCTTAGAGATCTAAAGGTCAATATTAATTGGATAAAAGGGTAATTTCAATATTTAATTAATTGCAGATTTTTTATTTATTTATTTCCATAATGATAATTATTGGTAATTAAATACGAATTTTTAATTAATATTCAGATTCTTTATTTTTAATTAAATTCGAAATTTAATTATTGTTAATGCTCCATTTTTTTAGTAACCAATTAATTATTTTGTTATGATCACAATTTCCATTTTTTCTTCACTTTCCCTAATATTTATTAAGGAGTATTAATCTTTATTTGGTAATTAATTTCCACAATAGTTAATTTAACAATATCATATGATTTCTTCCCAAACTTTACTCCCCTTTCTTTTGTGAAAATTATTTACTAGTAGTCAATTTACAGCGGGGTTTTTATTTGAGATTAGGTTCTAACACTTTTTGTGGAAATTGTTTCGAATCAATTCCTCTTTTATCATTTGAACAGTTTCTCTTTTATTGTTTCATAACAGTGATCCATTTTAAAAGTAATGGAACTTGTTGAAGATCGATTTTGTTCCTTATCACTAAATCGGAACACAGAACATCATAAAACCATGAATCAAATTAAAAATGGAACAATAATATCAAATATCTGTTCCATAATTAACTATATGGAACACTACAAACATGTTCCTAAATCGTCAAAATGGAACAACGTAGTCCTAATGACCAATGACCAGAAACTAAGAAGCAAAGATGTAGATGGCGGATCTAGATGGCCAGATCTAGATGGTCGGATCTACGAACGGAATAAAGGATGGCGGTTGATGATGGCGGCGGCGAGCCTGGGTGTGGCCATCTAGATCCAGCGGTTGATGATGGCGGCGGCGAGGCTGGGTGCGACCATCTAGATCTGGCGGTTGATGATGGCGGCGGTGAGCCTGGGTGCGGCCATCTAGATCCGGTGGTTGATGATGGCGGCGGCAAGCCTGGGTGCGGCCATCTAGATCCGGCGGTGGTGAGGCTAGAGCATGGCGGCGGCGAGGCTAGAGCATGGCGACGGTGACGGCGGCGAGGCTAGAGCATGGCGGCGGCGAGGCTAGAGCTTGGCGGTGGCGGCGAGCTAGAGTTGGCGGCTGGAGCTTTTGAAGGGAGAGATGTAAAATAGAATTTGGGTTTGTAAAACCCTAATATGATTTAGTATATAAGGGGTTTCGAATTACTATTTTGTCCAGATTAATTTAGGTCATTAGATCTACCTTCTAATCCTACGATTCTAAGGGATGTCCTAATATGAGGACACTAAGGGGTGTCCTAATGGTAGTAGATCCCTTACCGTGGAATCTCTCAATGAATTGAGTCGTGGCCCGACTATGCCCATCACTAACAAATTGATATATAGTGAAAGTGTGTGTGCTGCTATATAATAAATTACAAAATGGTCCCAAAAAAACCAATTTATGTAAATGCAATCATGTAGACATGAGGATAGGTACTCTTTTCATTATGATCATCTCTGCAGACCCTCCGCTTGATGGCCGAACACAGCCTAGCTAGCTAGTAGCTAGTCAGTCTAATTAAGTTGTTTTCAAATTTCTTAATTATAGCCATTCTAATTAGAATGCATATGCATGAACTCATTGAAGCCCCAAATCTAATTCAATTTTTAAAACGGTTAACGCCTTAGTTTTTGTTTATAAAATTTTAAACATTTTGAATAAAGTGGCTAACGCGAAAAATTAGGTAATTTGTTTGTGAAAAAATTATGACCGTAGTAACCCTAATTTTTCTCTTTGGTTCAAGATATTTACAATTTTACAAACAAAGACTGACGCCGTTAACGATTTCAAAAATTGGGTTAAATTTGAGATTTCTATAACTTCATGCATTCTAATTATAATATGCTATAGTTGGGGGATTTGAAAATTATTAACCTAAAAAAATTTGTTATTCAGAAAATAGCTTCAAGAAAGCAGTTCCTGAAAAGGAGCATCTTCAAGCTTTTTGTACCCTACTTCCCCAACAATTTCACTTGTATCATATCATAACAAATCGTAATTCATAACAAATCTTTGATTGGGATACCCAAAATCAAATGTATACCCTCTTCCGCTCATAAAGGAGTAATTTTGAGACAACCTAATTTGTTGATTCATTCATCCTAATATTGTTTAGGACTAGATCAAACGTTGAATCAAATAAATGACAAGTTTGAACAAATTTTATTAAAAAAATCTACCACATCACTATTGTACATAAATAAATATTAAATAATGTTCCAGCCTAATCGTCTGGCCGAATAGAATAGAATCTCATTCGTCTGGTCTTCAATGGGATACCTCGTGTCAAATATGAAGAGTGGATAGTAGTGAGCTCAGGGGCAGTTTGGATGATAACAAGGAATAAGGGTGAGTGAACGAGAATTACGTACCGAGGGAATAATCTCTGTCTGAATATGCCTGTCTCTCTGCAGCAATGGGGTCAGTGCAGTATTTATAGTATGCCGTCCTGGTGTCGTGTTCGCCAAATATTGGCTGAGTTACTGGGACGATCGTGATCGTCCATTGTAGTTATTGTGATGATGACACGTGGCCACTACATCCTCCGAAACCCTAAGGTCGCTAGGGCTTGGAGATGGGCCTCCTAAGCCTTCAGTGGGCCGTTCCTCTGGCGATCCAGTCGCGAATGCATAGTCAATGGATCGCCTAGATCGTTGACTATCTGCTTGATGGGCTTCTCGGGGCCCACAATAGCCAGACTGGGGCCTATTAAATAATAATTATATTTATAAACATTAATTTTAAAATGAAATCTATAAATACATTAAAGGAGAAAGTCAATTTTGGAGTTGCCACATCAACAATTTTAAGTTTTAAGCTTTCTCCTTGATTCTCTCTCCTGCTACTCTAGATCAGAAGGTTGCGTGTTCGATTCACGTCGGGTTCAACATCAACATTTTTCAAGTTTTAAGCCTTCTCCGTGATTCTCTCTCTTGCTACTCCATATCAGAAGGTTGCGGTTCAATTCACGTTGGGTTCAATTCCCATAATCACTATTTTTTTTTGTATAGCGGTGTTGATATTTTGATCGGCTATTTTTATAGTAATATATTCAACATTCATCAAAAAATAAAATCAATTTTTATATAATAGATACATTTATCAATACAATATCATTCTAATAAAAATTCTCAAAATCAATATTTTTATTGACTTTTCATTATTGAAATTAATAAAAAAAATATTATATCACTCTTACTCAAGAGTTGCTACGACAAAAAAAAAAATTGGCCAATGGGCCGAAAATAATCTAGTACATTAATATAACAAACATAGCAATTCAACATTCATTGTTGTTAATTTATATTCATTGGTCATACAACATACCACGAATCATCATTCACTTTTAAGTAACAAGTTTTAAAGGTTTTAATGATTCAGTGACATTAACCTAGAAAGTTAATATGAGAGCTTTTTTAATACTAATTTAATAAATAAGTTATTTAGCCTGAATATTGGATAAGTCATTTGTTTCTTCTATGATACTACACCAATAAGTCATTGAGAAACAAGTTAAGACTTGTTGAATTCATTTTGTCTGCTTCAAGGTTCAAACACATGATGATGATGTTGTTTTCATCTCTAACATAATTATGTTTTCAACTCTTATGATTAATTGATTAGCCCATGTGTTTCATACTGGGAATAAAATCATTATATTCCAATAATTAAAATTATCAAATAGTCGTTCATAATTGGTCTATATAACATTTTAAAAATATTAAAATTTTCTTTACATGGTTAAGAGTTATATACCATACTCTGTTGGAGATGTCCCGAAAAAAAAAAAAGTTATATACCATATTGAAATCTAATACCCCTAATGTAATTTAAAAGAGGTTCATAATTAATGTATATAACATTCATTAAAACAAGCTATATGAACAACTAGTCTAGTCTAAGCTAAAGGGGAAAATATTGTTTTAAGTTTAAGAAGAAAAATCAATATGGAGAGTGTGGGTTTAAAAGAAACCAAGGTATTAGAAGAAGGGAAAATAGCAATTTGGCCCCCTTTACTTTGCCAACTTAACAAATACACTCTCTATATTATAAATTGCTCATTTTACTCCTCCTATTTTGATCACTTTGCCGTTTGGGTCTTTCCGTTCCAACTTTCATCTACGTAACGTTAAATCTGGACACATCTACACCTAACGGAGAGAGATATCATAGGTAGGAGATGAAGAGTTGACCAGGGAGGTGTTAACCTGTATAGTGGCAGTATATGTTCAGTATAGCTTCAGTATAGTTGCAGTATAGTTAGGTTCAGTATATGTTCAGTATAGCTTCAGTATAGTTGCTGTATAGGTTACGGTTAGGGTTAGTTTGGGTAATACACTTCAAGCCCAAACTAAACCCTAACTTAACCCATATAAATATGCTTGTAACCTAGCCACTTTGAGATCAGATACACACAGCACACCTCCTCCATCCTTAATAAGATTCACCTCTTTCCCTTCGTGGAGTAGCTAACACAACGTTAGTGAACCACGTAATCTCGTTTGTCTCGTTCCTTGTTTCTTTTGATCCTTGCTCGATGTCTAACATGGTATCAGAGCCTCATGCTCAAACCTACTCTGAGTCTGTTGCAGTTCGATTCAATGGACAAAACTATGCTCTATGGGAATTCTCCTTCCGAGTTTTCATTGAAGGAAAGGGTCTATTGCGTTATCTTGATGGTTCCAAAACCCTAGCTGGTGCTCGAGCTGCCGCCGTGTCTACCATCGTCGACGCATCAGTTTCTGATGTCTCTGCCTCTGCTACTTCTGATCCTAAGACCCCACCATCATCTCAGCCTAAAGCTTCGACCGCCATAGAGATCGAGTCGGCTTCTGCTCAAGCCGAAGCAATTTGGCGTATGAACAATGCAAGGGTAATCTCTTATGTGCTTGGTTCGGTTGAACCTACAATTGCCTTATGAGTACAATTCCTTCACCTCGGCCGCTGTGATTGGATCATTCAGTCGTAGCTCGTATTTGCTCAAAGCTCGTTACGCTCACATCAATGAATCAAGACTCTTTGATTTGGAATTTGCCCTAGCAAACCTATCACAAGGAGAATTGGATGTTACCACTTAGTCCCTTAAGGCAGCAGACTTGTGGACAGAAATAGATATGCTTTCTGCTTCCATGCTCTCCACGGCAGCGAATTTTGAAATTCAGGCGAACGTCAATGAGCTCGGACGTTTCAGTTTCTTATGCGCCTACGCCCAGAATATGAGCAGGTTCGTTCTCAACTTCTCTCGGCCAACAAGACTGACATGAATGAGATAATGGCTGAACTAGTTCGAGCTGAGACTCGCCTTCAAACTCAAGCTCGACTCGATTCTCCCAACCCAGCTCCTGGAAACGTGTTTGCTGCTGGCCGATCTAAACCTCAATTTGTCCCTCAAGCTCGGCCATCCGGCTCTCAATTTCGACATCCACCACCTCTAGGTCATCAACAGGTTTCCCCATCACCAAACTTATCTGATATTAGCTGCCATCATTGCCAAGAGATGGGTCATTATCGAAACATGTGTCGTCAACGTAACATCTGCACTTATTGTAAGAAACCGGGACACATCATCTCTGATTGTCGTCTTCGTTCTCAGAACAATGCTCGTACAGGACGTGGCAGCCCGTCTACAGGCTTTTCAGTACAGGATGTGAATCAGCAATTCACTGTTACTTCGAGCTCTATATCTGATGTCGCATCGGTCGCATCTTCGAGTGGGTTGAATGACACATCCCTTGAGGCCGCCCTGCATCGTGTTCTCCCTTCGGTTTTTGCCTCTCTTGGTATCTCAGGTTCAGGTACTAATAAACAATGGTTCCTTGATTCCGCATCTTTTAATCATATGACAAGTAACTTAAAGTTATTCGTGACTATACACCTGTTCAAAATCAGCATGTTGAGGTGGCAAGTGGCCACCGTCTTCCAAATCAAGGGTATTGGGACTATCTCGACATCGCAAATTACTCTTTCGGATACCTTGCATGTTCCTACTTTAGTTCCAAACCTTGTTTCTATTGGTCAGCTAACAGAGAGTGGTTGTGATGTTTCCTTTGGATCGGATGGGTGTATTGTGCAGGATCATCAGACCAAGAGGATGATAGGAACGGGAATTAAACATGGACGGAATTATATCGTGGATAGGTTGGCTTTGCATCCTCGGCTGGATGTAGGTGATGGAGCTGGTACCTACGTGAGAGATGCAGCTCAACCATCTAGCCTTTGTTATTCTGTTGTTAGTAAATCAGAAAATTTGTGGCGGTTATGGCATTCTCGATTAGGTCATCCTCATTCAGCTAGACTTTTGGATATGTTACGAAAAAACAAATTATCAGTTGATTTCAATGCAAAGGATTTTGTCGTTCCTGATTGTGTTGATTGTATTGGTGCAAAAATCGTGGCTTTACCTTTCCGTTCTAGCTCGACTGTCGTCAAAGAAATGTTTGACTTGGTTCATACTTTATTTATAGGGTCCATGTTCAACCACTTCTCGCCTTGGCTACCGCTATTTTGCCTTGTTCATTGATCATAAGTCCAGATTTGTGTGGATCTATTTCTTGAGATTGAAGTCTAAGCTCTTTACTGTTCTACAGGAGTTTATTGCCATGGTTAAAACTCAGTTTCAAAAGACTGTTAAGCAGATCATATCAGATCTGGGAGGCGAGTTTGTTTCTACAGCTCTCCATGATTTCTATCGACAACAGGGTATATTATTTCAGCAGTCATGCCCCGGTGTTTCAGAGCAGAATGGCTTAGTTGAACGGAAACATCGACATATCTTGGATTTAACTCGAGCTATTCTTCTCCAGTCTCGGGTTCCGGCTCATTTTTGGGTTGAAGCTATCCACACAGTGGTTTATCTTATAAACCGCCAACCGACACCGGTGTTAGATCATCTATCCCCGTTTGAAGTGGTTTATTCGAGGCCTCCGGATTATTCTCGGTTACGTATGTTTGGGTGTACTTGTTTCGTTCTTTTGCCTAAGAAGGGTCGTACTAAGCTAGCGGCTAAGACTGTCTGATGTGTTTTCTTGGGATACACAGATCATCACAAGGGCTATCTATGTTACGATCCAGGCCAGCGACGCATTCATATTGCTTATCATGTTGTATTTCAAGAAACACAATTTCATTATCATCATACTCCTATACCGATTAATACTCCACACATGCCTCTAATCCTTCCCAATTTTGACAATCACCTACCTCTCCCATACACCCATGCCTCGTCCTCCACACATACCTCACCCAAACTCACATTGTCCTCCACACATACTTCACCCAAACTCACATTGTCCTCCACACATACCTCTCCAATACCCTTTTCCCTTTCTCCACCTTCACCCATCCATGAACCTCCTGTAACAACATCCAATTCCACATCCATCTCACCCACCCAACCTTCCCCCTCCACATCCAATTCTCACCCGCCAGACTCCCCTCCTCATTCACTTCATCCTCCACCTCCTCGACGTTCTACCCGATCCACTCAAGGTCTTCCCCACCCCGATATACTGATTACCTAACCTATGCTACTTCCGGCGTATCCATCCCTACTACCTATAATGAGGCCAAATCCGACCCACAATGGCAGTCTGCTATAAATACTGAGTTGGAAGCTCTTCATGATAATCACATGTGGGAACTTGTACCTCGGCCATCTAATGCTCCCGTCATTGGTTCGCGATAGGTGTATACAACTAAGTTTCATCCGGATGGGTCGCTAGATCGTTATAAAGCTCGTTTGGTTGCTCAGGGATTCCACCAGGAATATGGGATTGATTACGATGAAACGTTTGCTCCGGTCGCTAAGATGCAAACTGTTCAGATTCTTCTAGCACAAGCCGCTCAAGGTGGGTGGCCTCTTTATCAACTTGATGTCAAGAATGCCTTTTCTCCATGGCCATCTTAAGGAGACGATTTACATGGAGTGTCCCCCCGGGTATGGTGGACCACCCGATATGGTCTGTCTTTTACATCGATCTCTCTATGGTTTAAAACAGGCTCCTAGAGCTTGGTTTGATACGTTTCAGACACTTATTCTTCATTCCGGTTTCATCAGGTCGTAATGATCCGTCTCTCTTTGTGAAGCAGTCCTCGGCGGGTATTACAACACTACTAATTTATGTTGATGATATGATTCTTACTGGCAGTGACGTCGCAGGTATTGCTGCAATCCACCAAGTTATGAGCTCGCATTTTCAGTTAAAGGAGCTCGGGGACTTATCCTACTTTCTCGGTATTCAAGTTTCTCGTTCGTCATCGGGCATATTCATTAATCAAGAGAAATATATTGTGGATTTGCTTGAGATGGCGAAGTTGGCAGATTGTAAACCTTGTGCGACGCCTATGGAAGCTAACTTGAAGCTTCGATGAGGGGATGGCGAGCTTGTTCCAGATGCTACGCTCTACCGCAAAGTTGTCGGTAGCCTCATTTACCTTGCAGCCACTCGACCAGATGTTGCATATGCTGTCCAGGTTGTCAGTCAGTTCATGTCGACTCCGCGAGGTCCTCACCTTGATGCTGCTCTACGGATTTTGCGGTACTTGAGTGGTACTCGATCCACTGGCATGTTTTTTCCTCAGACAGGTTCTCAACAACTTTCTGCGTATGCTGATGCAGATTACGTCGGATGTCTTGATACGTGTCGTTCCACGTCTGGTTGGTGTGTGCAGTTTGGTAATGCCTTTGTCTCATGGCGGTGCAAGAAACATGATAAGGTTTCTAAGTCGTCTACAGAAGCAGAGTACAGATCCATGTCTGACGTTTGTTCTGAGGTTGTGTGGATACAGCGTCTCCTCCAGGATCTTGGTGTCACTGTGCCTTCCCCGGTTCACTTGTTCGGTGATAACACTAGTGCCATTTAGATTGCTACTAATCCCGTTCTTCATGATCGGACTAAGCACATAGAGACACATGTTCACTATATTCGCGATCTGGTCAACACGGGTGATGTTCGCTTGTTCTATTTGTCTTCTGAAGATCAAGTTGCTGATTTACTTACTAAGGCGGTACCGACTAGTCGTCATTGGTTCCTATCGGGCAAATTGATGATGCGTAACCATCATCAATTTGAGGGGGGTGTTAACCTGTATAGTGGCAGTATAGGTTCAGTATAGCTTCAGTATAGTTGCAGTGTAATTAGGTTCAGTATATGTTCAGTATAGCTTCAGTATAGTAGGGGGGTGGGCAGAGTAAGGGGGAGGGGCAAATTGCTATTTTCCCTTATAAGAACGTAAAGCAAAATCCAGAACAAGTGTCCCTTGTGAATTGTGAAATAAGAAAGCATGAGTTCAAGTAGCTTGCTTACGGATTAATAATTAATATATGTATCTCAGAAAGTAGAGAGATGAGACGTTAGAAGTTGGAAGGGTCATATTCCCTCAACTCCAGACTTTGCTCAACTTTTAGCTTTTCGTGTTTTAAATTTTAATTATGAATGGTGTTGAATTGTGGGTCAACTCAACTCTACTAATTAGTTTGTATATTAGGCATCGGATCCACGTCCAACCATTACTGGGTTGGACCGGTTCCAATAAGGGCAAAATAGGAAAATCATTAAAACTATTTCTAAAACCTAATCCCCTGCCAATCCTTCCTCTTCGCCTTCCGTCACCACCGAACAAGGGCTATCTGCCTCCTTTCTCCTTCGCCGAACCAAACGTTACGCCGGCTCCCTTCCGTTGTCGCGCCAGTCAAACAATTCCGGTCAAATCGTCCGTCGACGATCACAATCCATGGAGTAAAGGTCCTTCACGGGCATCAAATTAGGGCCATCGTTTCCGGAAAAATCAGAGATGAATACTCCCCTTGAACGATGTCGTGTGATCCTAACGCTATCGGGTCGAGTTAGTACGGAGACAATATCTCGTCGCCGCCGCCGCTGCCGATGGAGATCGAGATGACCAATACACTCGTTAACCGCTCCGTCAAATAAGGCCAAAGATATCGGAGTCCAAACAACCGACGTCCTTCCATGCTTGCCTTAAACGAGCACGATGCGGGCGAAGGAGCGGCAGCCGAAGAAGCTGCTGGAGCAGCAGCGTGTATTCCCAAGGTTGAAGAAGAGTGACTGATATGTCATTTGGTTAAGTTAGGTGACGGATTTATCACTTAGTTAAGTTAGGTGACTGTTTTGCAGTTACAAAATACTTTGGGATGTTTTAATTATTAAAAGTTACATTCTCAGTCACTGAAAATATATATTGTTGACTGTTTGAGAATTTGGGCTATTTTGTAAACATTTAATTGCAAAATATTGTTGGGATAACCTTGTAGCTATATAATATGGTCATTGAATAACGTGTTAACTAGTTATCGGCTAAAAACTTTGTTACCAGTTATCTGACTATGGTGTTAACTAGTTAACTATATAAGTTAACTAATTAACAACACATTTACTAGTTATCTGGTGACGATGTTAACTAGTTAACTCGATAAGTTAATTAGTAAATTAAATTTGATAACTAGTTATCATCAAAAAATTTGTTAACTAATTAATTCGATAATTTAATTAATTTTGGTAACTAGTTATCATCTTAAAATGTTAACTAGTTATTTTAATCATGATGTAACTAGTTAACTCATAAGTTATTAGTTAACTTATTTTGTACTAGTTATGTCATGATGTTAACTAGTTAATATTAACTCGACTAGTTAACTAGTTAACAACTTATAACTAGTTACTGATAAGTTAACTAGTTAACTCGATAGTAACTAGTTAATGACTTGATAACTAGTAAACAACTGTTAACTAGTTAACAACTTGATAACTAGTTAACAACTTGATAATAGTTAACTGAAGTTAACTCGATTAGATAACTAGTTAATGACTTGATACTAGTAATCGATTAATACTAGTTAACAACTTGATAACTAGTTAACTCAATTATATTACTAGTTAAATAGTTATCTAAATCATAATGTTAACTAGTTAATTAGATAACTATTAACTATGATAACTAGTAAACTATTAGATAACTTTAGTTAACAACTTAAATAGTTAATCAGGTTAACTACAGTTGAAAGTATATATCTATGTTAACTAGTATTAAAACAAATAAAAAATAGTATTGTATCAAAAATTATCAGTAACTAAATGATAATGTTAACTAGTTAATAATTTTGATAACTGTTATCAACTAAAATCTATTAATTATGCAACTAATTAGATATGTTGAAACTAGTTATCTTAAGCATGATGTTAACTCTATTTCGAAAAAAAAAAGCATGATGTTAACTAGTTAACAACAACGTACTAGTTAGATAACCTATCAACAAAAAAATCTTGTTAAAAATTCATCATGAAAATTGAAAATTTGTTAACTAATTATAAGTGAATAACCTGTGAACTAGTGCAGATAACTAGTTATCAGCAAAAAAAATCTGTTAACTAGTTAACAGTTAGAACAGGTGTTAAATATTTTAAAAAAAAAAAGTGTTAACTAGTTAACATGTACTTCGCCGGAAAAGTCACCGGAGTTTGGTCGGTCGCCGGAACCTCACCGGAAAAGTCACCGGAGCAGGGCCGCCGGTCGTCGGAGAGTGGCTGACCGTTCACAGTAGATTTATTAAATATTTAAAATAAAAAAATTAAATTAAGTGTAAAATGTCTTAAATACCCCTAGCAATTTAGACCATTGGATTGGTCAAAATATGAAAATGATGGTCAATGGATAATCCAATGGCTAGGAAAAGGTTGGAACAAAATCCAACCCCTCCCAAGGTTGTACCCTGATCAGCTGCCGTATATTTATTCATATCATTTTATACCCTTCTTTTATTCCAACAAATTCACACATGTTTTCTTTTTAAATAATAGCAGAAATTGATTGGAAGAGGATCTGCGTCCAAACCTTCCCGATTTGGACCGTTCCAAACCCCACACACCGAGGGACAGTTTAGGTATTTTAAAAAATACCAATTAATCCATCCATACCTATCCCTTCCCTGCACCCAACAACCACGATGTGTATTGCCGCCGCCGCCGTTTGGCAATTCAATGAATTGGGACCGTGGTTCCCTTGTCGCCGCCGGCTAGTCTGACTGCCGCTACCACTTTCAAGACCTCCGCCACACTCCTTCCTCTGTTCAGGTGGCTCCGACGTCGCCAATAACACAGCCAGCACCGCCGGCTCCTCTCCCTCTCGCCAATAACACAGCCAGCACCACCGGCTCCGCTCCCTCGCCATCCTTCTTCCTCCTTCCTGCCGGTACTGGTCACGGAACCCTTGCTCCTTACATCCGCTAGATCCAAAACTATGGCACCGTCAGGTCTTCTGGGAGTTCGTGCCCGACCAATCCTCTTTCCTTTTTTTGTTCAACACACTCACCACCTGCCGTTTAATTCATCAATGAAGGAATGGTGATTTGTGACTTTGCTCACTAACAATTTAGTCACTTTCTTTTAATTAATTTTAGTTAGGTCACTTATTTTATATTATTGACAATTTATCCATTTTGGGCCATTTTGACAAATTTTGTCGAATGGTTAACTAGTTAACTCGATTGGATAACTACTTAAATTGATTGGTTAGCTATTAATTTGATCTGTTAACAAAAAACTACTAATCGATTAATGTTAACTTAGATAACTGTAACTCGATAATAACTAGTTAACTGATTAATACTAGTTGAATAACTTGTTAACTAGTTAACTCGATTAGATAACTAGTTAACTCAATTAGATAACTAGTTAACTCGATTAGATAGCTAGTTAACTCGATTAAAAACAACATAACTAGTTAGATAACCTATTAACAAAAAAATCAGTTAACTAATCATGGTAATTCGTTAACTAGTTATCAGCAAAATAACACGTTAACTCGATTAGATAACTAGTTAACTCGATAAGATAACTAGTTAACAACTTGATAACTAGTTAACTAGTTATCTAGATTAAAAACAACATAATTAGTGAGATAACCTGTTAACAAAAAATCAGTTAACTAATCATGGTAATTCGTTAACTAGTTATCAGCAAAATAACACGTTAACTCGATTGGTAACTAGTTAACTCGATAAGATAACTAGTTAACAACTTGATAACTAGTTAACTAGTTATCTAGATTAAAAACAACATAATTAGTGAGATAACTTGTTAACAAATAATTCTGTTACTGATAAGTCGTTAACTAGTTATCAGCGAAATAACATGTTAACTAGTTTAGTTAACTAGTTATCTGCTGATAACCTCTTAACTAGTTCAGTTAACTAGTTATCTGTTGATAACCTATTAACTAGTTATAAATAAAAACCAGGTTAACTAGTTAACTTTTCCTCGCTGGAAAAATCATCAAAATAACATGTTAACTCGATTGGTTAACTAGTTAACTCAATTAACTAGTTATCTATATTAAAAACAACATAATTAGTGAGATAACCTGTTAACAAAAAATTTTGTTAACTGACCATGGTAATTCGTTAATTAGTTATCAGCAAAATAACATGTTAACTCGATTGGTTAACTAGTTAACTCAATTAACTAGTTATCTATATTAAAAACAACATAATTAGTGAGATAACCTGTTAACAAAAAATTTCGTTAACTGACCATGGTAATTCGTTAACTAGTTATCAGCAAAACAACATGTTAACTAGTTTAGTGACGGTCTCTGGTGCCGGTCGCCGGTGCTGGTCGCTGGTTGCCGGTCGCCGGACCGCCGATCGCCGGCCACTAGTCGCTAGTCGCCAGGAAATACGTCGTCGATCACCAGATATAATAACAGATATTCAAATTAAATATATAATAAGTATAAAATATAATAATAAAGTAATCAAATTAATATAATAATAAATATTTAAATTAATTATATGTGTAAAGTCCTAAATACCCCTACAAATGTGGACCATTAGATTGGTCAAAGGGTCAAACTAGATCTAATGGTTGGAAATGGGTTTGGAACTTTCCAAACCCATCAAAATCCTGGACGCTGATCTCATCCCGAAATTGATTATAGGGTCTATTTGTTTACCATTCTGCCGGTTAATAAGCTCATTCAGTACCTTACGTTTGGGGTATTAACAAATCAGTACCCACCGTTTAAAAAATAACTTGTAAGTATGGTTCGTATGAAAATTTAACACATCCATCCGAAATGACAATTTCATCCAATTTTGCTGTTAAATTATCACATCACACGTCCTATTTGGATTAAAACACTGATGTGTATATCCACGTCAGTTGGGCCTAGTCCATCAATTGAAAATTAAAACCCCTCTTGTAGGAAGGCGGAGGAGGCGAATGATAGATTGGGGGTGATAGGATGGTGCTGACGAAGGCGGCGGTGACGACGGTGGAGGTATTGAGTTGGATTTGGACATGTAGTGGGTTGCGACGGTGGGGAGGAGCTCCGCCGGTGGAGAGAGAAAAAGAGGGGAGCAATTATCAAGGTCAGGAATAGGTTGAGAAAGAGAGAGAGAGACGAAAATTGCATAGGGAATCGTTTTATTCAGGTGAGGTCAGAGGTGGTTTACCATGTGGGACCATGCCCAACTGACGTGGATATGTTCATGTCAGCGTTTAATCCAAATAGGACGTCTGATATGGCAATTTAACGGAAAAATTGGATGGATTCACCATTTCGGATGGATGTGTTAGATTTTCATACGAAAAACACTTGCAAGTTATTTTTTAAACGATGGGTATTGATTTGTTATTACGCCAGACGTAAGGTATTGAATGAACTCATTAGCCCCATTCTGCCCTAGTTTTACAGAATCCATGGGCTTCTACAAATTTGTTATTTTTAAGCGGCCCGATTTCAGTCCAAATTTATGTACTTTGGGCCCATGTATAGTAAATGGCTTTAACCCTCAACCGAAAAGAAGTCAAATGTGATTGCTCTTTTCTTTTTTCCGCTCATATTACCACTCTATTCTCTTTCTATCAATGAGCCGACGAGGATGGAGAGAAGCCAGCTAACAGGAGTTGGCTCGAAGAATCTTTTGGCCAGCGGAACAACATACTGCAACTGAAGGTACTCGCTTCTTCTACATGCAACTTTGCTCAGTTTTCCTGTAGATACTCTTTGCTTTCTATTTATGTTCAGTCGTCATACTTATTCTCTTCAATGTGACACAACCTGTTGCATCTCTTTCATTCAGGTTAGTTTGAGCATGCAGAAGAGGGAGAAGCAAGCTACCATAGTTTGTATGTGGAATTCCATGATTCATCATTATGTTGGCATGTTTGTGGATGTGTATGTCATTTTGTTCACAGTGGCGAAGCAAAATTCTAGTAGACCATGAGCCCGATAAATAAAATACAATGAGCCAAATATATTTTTGTATGAAAAAATACATATAGTGGGTCCAATAAACCCCGGGCCCGAACAGTTGAGGCGATTGTAAAGCTTCAAAATGAAAATTAACAACTTTATGGAGAATAAATATTAGTATTCCGCTATGGAATATTACACGAATGAGTGGAAGAATACACTAATAATAATATACCAATATTGTATATATGTTAAAGGAATGAAAACTGGTGCATGTATTTATATGTGTAGTAGATCTGCACTTACCAAAGATATCAGTAAAGATGTAGAATAAGAGCACAATTCAGTGAACAAATTTTACAGAACGATGATGTAACTATTGAGTATTGATTGTCTCAAGTAAATACTAATAACAATTCCCCTAAACAATAACAAATGATGCTAACAGTTTCAATAAAGATAGCTCCAATGGCTGCCTGCTGCAAAATCAAAACTACACCCCGCCCTTCACTTCTTTGAGCATTAAAATCATACAAAAGCAGGCCATGAATGACGCTTTTCACCCATGCTGCTGCATTACATAATCTTGTGTACCAAAATCCTGGCACCTATGATGAATCACTCTTTTATCTGATCTGATCTAATCTCAACTACAAACTTATATGATGGCAGATGATATCAACTGCGCCTCAGTTGGACGCCACATTGTCTTCTGAACACATAGCAACCCCTCCCCTTCCTTTGAGTAAATCATACGTACATCCCAGTGAAGAGATCTCGCCATGCTCTCAACCTCGGTTATGGTCTCAACATTGTCCCTCACAATCAGCTTCCCTTCTGGCCTCAAGATCCTGTCGATTTCCGCAAACACTCCCACTATATTACACCTGCACCATACAACAATTTGTTGACGATCAAGTTGAGAGCGATTTCAGGGGTTATAGACATGGCGTAAATGGAGGAAGAGATGTTCCATTTCCATACCTCTTTTTGACAATGGAGAGAAGATGGTCTGCATGTAGAAGATCAAACGTCCTAGGGTAGGTGTTGAATGATTGGCACCAATCATGGTACATTCCGAAAAGTCCACGTTCATATATAATGGGAAGTGTGTCTGGAGAATCAATGGGCACAATGTTCATAACCCACACTGGCAAATCCTTCAGTGCAGCAGCGAACCTAATATAGACGACATGCAAGTGCATGAGAAAACAGTGATTCAAAGGAAGAAGATGGTATGTTAGAAAATATTGTTTGAAGCTTACCCTCCATACACAGCTCTCATGTCCATGACATTCCTTACAGAAGCCCAGTTGATGCCCATTCCAGTGAGGTATGACTGTGAGACAACGTTCTTCCAGTGCTTCAAGTCAGCAACAAAGTCTTCCTGGCCAGCTTTGCCATAAACTCCAACCTGGGATTTCAACCAGTATGGTGCCTTCTCCAACCTCTTTGGCCATTGCTCCGGCCACTTGGATCCACGTACGGATTCATCTTCAGGAACCTTGTGCATACATGCTTCGAGGGGCACATTCCTGAAGGAAAATAGAGATACATTATCAATCCGAGTAGGAATATAGCAGGCATACAGTGTAGATGTTGTTAAGAGAAAACACCAGAACTTAATAGCATTAATAAACTGCTCGTATATGAGACATTATAAAATAAGAATTATTTTCAAGCTTCAATGAAACAACTTAAGAATTATGGACGTACCAAGCTGCATTAGGATCATCGGATTCCTTGCACAATGGTGGCTCATTCTTGGTTCTCTGATTATAGCACTCATTGGAAGTTGGCTTCTTGTATATTGCAGCACCAACACCATTCAGCCTGTCCTTTTTAATCGCCACTAGATCCCAGCACATAGCCTTTGTCAACTTTGACATTTCTGCAAGCAATAAATTTCATCAGGAAATGAAGTTGTGTTTAGATCAAGTTCAGATACTCAGCCAGTTGAAGAAAGAAGGTGATCTACCTTGCCAAATTCCGACATCCTCTTCCAATTTTTGATAAACTGGAGTGGCAGACCAGACAAAGTAGCCACCAGGTCGCAATACACGATTGAGCTCCAAGAGAAGTTTACCACCTGCATAATGTAACTAAAGTGAATCTCCAATGTCCAATTGACAAAAAGACAAAAGGTGAAATTCAGAATTATTTTCAGAGAAAAATAGCAACTATCACCTTCAATATGCCAAGGAACCCTGCAACGTGCACAGTGAACCAGATCAAATACGTAACCCGGGAAAGGTAGCCTCGTGGTACCCATAACAGCCAATGTGGCAGGAATTCCACGCTCTAAGGCAAATTGAACCTGAGCTTCATGCTCATCTTTGGGAGCAAATGACATTGCAAGGACATCACGCTCAAAAAGATAGCCACCAAAGCTGGCAACCCCGCACCCAACATCCAATATCACACGGCTCCTTTTGCCCCAAGCGATGTCTGCAAGTGACTGCAGTTTTCATGGAAACAATTAGTCAATGAACAACTTAGTTTCCAAAGCCATAACTAAAACTGATACGGTAACCAACACACAAGGAATGCAATGACAATAACTTACTTCTTCAATGAAATCGATGTAATGAAGAGCACCATGCTTAAACTGGGTTCCACCACCTGGAAACGTAAGATATTCACCAGTAACTTTTACCCAGTTCTGATGTCCTTTCACCTCGGCGAGCTTGGTATGGGGAACATTGTAATACCAGATCTGTGTCATGTAACAAAAGGATGAGTATATGATCACGATGAATGACAAGTGAGTGTTCATGAACTAAACTACGAAATATATTTACCTTGTCCCTGCTTTTAGGCCACTTAATAGACTTCTTATATCCATCAGGCACGGGAACAACACAAGTAGGTGCTTCATCAGGGCAATGCCTCTCGCGATGTTCATAATGCTTTGTGCTATGGAGCTTTCTGATAGCTTTCCAGTTGTCAAGACAAGGAATGTAGTCTGCCCCAGCAGTAGTGTTGCATACTTTCCATGCTTGAGCATCCTGTTTAGCATCTGAAGATTCTTGTGCATTCTTCTCCCTTTGTGACTCTGCAGCTTGAGTTGCCCAAGCCCCGTTCTGCGTATTAGTCTCATTCAGAAGTTCTGACTGGGCACCAGCTGGGAAAACGTCAACTTCCTTACTTGCACCATCCTCTGTCGATGTCTCCCCCTCATCTGACTTTGCTTTTTCACTTGAGCTATCCTCCGTCTCACTGTCATTCTTATTGTCATTCGAGACTTCCTCAGTCGTCTTCTCCTTCTCTGCCTCATTTGTCTCAGACTTTTCACCTGAACCATCCTCTGATCCAGTTTCCCCGGATCCAGAATTGGAACCAGCCTCTCCTGAACTCTCTTCCTCCTTTTTACCATCACCATCATCGAAGTTTTGAGCAGATGTCTTTTGTTCCTCCTGAGACTCTGTCTCAGTTTCAGTCACTTTGCTTTCATCCTGGACATCAGTCTGGTTATCAGTGTTAGTACTTTCAGTGCTCTCGTCTTCTTTACTCGCACCACTGTCAGTCAAATCACCAGAACTGTCTTCGAACCCCTTGGAACCAGTATCAACAATACTTTGTTTACCTTGACTTGCAACATTTGTATCATCCTGACCAGGGACGACAGATGATGACATGAACATCCAAACACCGATCAAACACAAAGCAACAAATGCAGCCACGCTGATTGTCGAGCAATAGTTAGACGACTTCCTGCCATCGACCCGTGAATACTTCCCCATGGCCATCGATCTTCAAGTAAAAGACGGCCTCAGAAATGAACTCCTGTAAAATGCAAATCAATTATCAAGTAAGCGCAAGGTCATGCTGCCCACCACTTCTCCTAAAAAATCGATTAGTACTAGCAGGATCCACACTAGAACTTTCAAAATGGAACCGTTGGCGGCGGATCCAATGACAATTACGTCGGTGAACACATCTCTTTCTCTCCTCTCATTGGATCTCACAAAAAGATGAAGGATTTAGTTACACACTGCTAATAATCCAGATCGGTATGACGGAAACAGTAAACAACAGATGTAAAAGACATAATAGCAACAACTCTTGGTGGGTAAATCGCAAACACACTTAGATGGACCATTTTCGTTCAAATCAAAGAGCAAATCTAACAGATCCATCGATATAAGAACCAAGAACTCAAGAATCACACAGCTATTAAGTAATGAATCAAGAAGCAAATGAGATAGAAATAATAATAGCAAAAAAAAGGCCAAATCATAACCAATCTAGGGTGACGCCAGAAACAGCAAGTCCAGTAGCAAAAAGCGCACGAAGTGAAACGCAAGCAAGAAATCGGAAGAGAAACTTACCCTTTTCGTGAACTAATACGACATCTGGATCCACTGAGTGAAAGCAAAGGCAGTGGCTGATATGAGTTAGCAAGGAGCAAAATGACCCAGATGGGAATTGAGAAAGGAGGGAGCTTTTTTTATAACAATGGAAAAGGGGGAGTGAACAGCTAAGAGTGAATGAGGCAGCAAGTGGGAAATGGGAGAAAAAAGAGAAGAATAACAATGGAGGGAAGGAGGGAGTGTGAGACTGTGATTAATATTAATAATTTTTTGTAATTAAGAAGACGATAAAGAAGAAGAAGAATGTAGATGTAGATGTAGATGTAGATGTAGATATAGATGGAGAAAGTTAGAGAGGATATTTTCAATTTGTTATGTATTTTAAGGAATCAGTTTGAGATGAAGAGAGAGGAGTGAGGATTTTAGTAAATTTGCAAGTCACCAGTAAGTCGCCGCCGACGCTGGGAATTTTGAGGGGGATTCTAGAGATCTGGGAAGTCGGTTGCGTGGTAGATGCCGCTTATTCACCCTTTTCTTATTACTAATTACTATTTTTTTTTCCATTTCATTCTAACGACTATCTTCATTTATTTGTGACAAAATATGAAAATATTATTCCTACAAGGAAATGAATTAGGGAATTTAAGAAATAGTTTATTTAACATTATTTTTTGGAGTATTTTTGTGATGTGAAAAATATCAAAGTAGTACATTTAAGTGGAACACAAACAAAAATAAAATAAAATAAAAGAAAGATGAAAGTTTCTGGGGCGTGGAATATCGAAGGGAGGTAAGGAGGTATTTGTCAAAGCGATTCTGCAAGTTATCTCAACGTACTATATGAATATTTTCTTATTACCAAGTATGTTAGAGGAGCGGATTCAATGTATGATGAATAGCTTCTGGTGGGGCACGAAAGGCAATGGCGGAGGTGGTATCGCGTGAATGAGGTGGGAGAGATTGTGCACGGGGAAGAAACAAGTAGGTATGGGTTTCGGGGACCTATTGGAGTTCAGTCGAGCAATGCTTAGGAAATAAGGGTGGAGATTTATCTCTAACCCGAATGCTTTAGCCATACAAGTCTTCAAAGCTAAATATTTTCCCAGAGGGGATTTCTTGTCGGCTATTGAGGGGTCAAACCCTAGCCTACTATGGAAAAAGCATTCTTTCATCTCAAGATATTGTGAAGTGCGGAGTTCAGTGGAAGGATTGGAAATTGTGAAAATATTAATGTTTTGGTCACAACCATGGCTCAGGGAGGAGGATTCGTCCATGATTCGTACACCGGTGCAAGCATGGATGGAGGAGGGCACCATGAGTGATCTTATGATTCCAGGTATGCCAGAATGGGATGAAGGTTTGACTGACAAGGTCTTTGATAGTCATGATGCAACCATTATCCTGAGTATGCCAATTACTTGTTATACCAAGCATGATTCTTTAGTGTGGCATTACAGTAAGGACAATAATTATACAGTGAGATCGGCATACCATTTGGCTATAGAGAATCTTGCTGACCGTCCACATCTTCATGTTAGTGATGAATGGAAAATATTGTGGAACGCGGTTGTGCCTCCCAAAGTGAAACACTTTGGCTGGCGTCTAGGACGAGGTATTGTATTCACTCCAGACGGCTGCTGGTGTCGCAAGAGTGTGGAAATTTCAGTGGTGATGCGATGCTAAAATTAACGCACACTAATTTTACTCGATGGATCGCTCCAAAGAGATCGTTATTTCTCAAAGGTCTTTCTTTTTCTATTACTCAGAAATGTGTGTTAAAGCTAATCGGGGTATGTGTCGTTTGGTTTGGAATTGGTTGTGAATGAAATTGACTAAGAATGCAATAAGAACAAGTAAACAAGTAAAGCAGATTGGGGTTTTGAATATAGACTAAGGCGGTTGTTCAGACTCGAATCCACGCTAGTTCCATTAAGATGGATGAAGCTATGCAATCTCAGTTTCAACAGACTTGATGACTCGACATTTCCTTTTGTAATCTCTACTTCATGGTCATGCCGTAGAGATTTTATTCTATCAAACCTACAAGCTCCTATAGTCAAGCTAACTTGCAAGTAATCAAGAACGAATAAGAACGATGAAATGTCACACAATCATGCAAAGAGATTAGGTCCTTCCAATCCTATGGACAAGCTATTGGAGAACCTAACGACCTCCTAAACTCTAGAATGAAATGCGTTCATGGTCAGACCCGCAAAATCAAAGATAAACTTAGAAACTAACAATTGATCAAGTTGTCAGAATCAAAACGTTTAAATTAGGGTTTAGGAGAAAACGCATCTAATTCTGAATAAACATCGATTAACATAAACGGGTTAGAAACCCGAAATCATCCATACAAAATCCTTACTAACACTTCATCTAATCTAAACAACCCTAAAGAGTTTAGCTCGACATTGCAACAGAAGAAATCATAGAAACAAAGGAGAAGAAAACTGGAGAAGAAGACATCTTCCGAGTAAACCTAATCCTGACGAATCCTAGAAACTCCTGAGCTAATCTTCGCTTCTCCTTGCTTAATCGTCACTTCAAAGCTTCAAAATCCTCCTCCGAGAGTGTCTGGTTCGTCGAAATCAGAATCAAGAATGAAGTGTTTCTTGTCTGTCTTTTTCTCTGGATTAAAATCCTATTTTCCATTGAAAATCCGGATTTTGCAAAAAGTGTGCCGGCGCACTTTTTGGAGTTGGTGAAAAGTTTCCAGAGCGAAAAAATAAAAGTGCGCCTGGCAGCACTCAGAAAGTGCGTCGCCGCACTTTTCATCCATTTAGGCGCACTTTTGCCACTGGTAACGATCTTCAGCTCCTTCAATAATTCCCGCTCCGTTTGAACTCCGAATTGATCCCCGTTTGAAGTTCTGAGCTCGTGAAAATGTCCTCCACAACGTGGTAACCTGAAATCTCAACAAAAACAACTCGAAACGACATCAAATGGCCCAAAAGAGGGCCATAGGACAATAACACGCAATTCACGAAAATTCCTAAAATCTACGACAAATAGGAGCCAAACAAGGGAATGTTGCTCAAATGTGGCGAGATAAACGTGGTAAATCTAACATCATCGTGATGTGGAATCAGACTGCATCTATTCTTGACATGGGAGACTGTTGTTGCGTGTTGGCGGAGTGCGGGATTGGAGTTGATGGTACAAGCTAGTATACATGGTAGTCATACAATGTGGGATTGGCTGTCAAAGATGGTGGCGTCAAACCAAGAAGAAATTGTGAAGAAGGTGTGGATCGTTTTACAAAGCATATGGAACGAGAGAAATGCACGTGTTTGGTCTAATAAAACTATGGTACCTAGTTGGGTTGTCAAATTGGGTCTCGACAAACTGGCAGACTGGGAGAAAGCACGTGAACACCCACAAGTAGTGATGGAGAGACACCAAGAGCCTTGTCGTAGGTGGCACCCCCGTAGGCAAGGAGCTGTGAAATGTAATACACAGCTGCCTTTGTGGATGCAGGTAGATCGAGAGTGGGGATGGTGTTACAAGACCATGGGGGACGCATGCTAATGCACCAACGACTGTCTTGTGTAGGGATGTGGAACAGCAAGGAAGCGGAGGCCAAAGCATTGCTCGAGGCGCTCAACTAGATGGAATATGAAAGCTACGACGAGGTGATTTGTTAGTCTGACGCTGAAGTAGTTGTGTGTGCACTGCAAACACCGATAGTCGATATCACCTAGTTTGGGGAGCTTATTCAAGGATGTGTGGAAACTTTAATCGGAACACAATTAATCTGTTTGTTTTGTTCGGAGAGAACGGAATGAAGTTAGCTCATGTGTTGGCTAGGCACTTCTCCTCTTTTGCTACCCCTGATTTTTTAGACAATGTAGTCATTGGCTTTTGCCCGATTGATCATAATCAATGAATGAGTGGAACTTACAAAAAAAAGTTGAAAGTTGAGACGGAGTTGAGTTTTTTTATCCGCCCAGATGGTCTGCTGGACCAATAAATGATCAAACTAGAGGGTTGAAGAGAGTGAGTATAAGAGAAAGAGGATCAACACTATGGAGCTGGAAATATGAAGAGAAAGATGAGACTCGAGCCTGCGATAGACACAGAGGATAAGCGTGATGTGAAACCCATCCGTTTCATTCAATTGCACACAGTTTTAGTGGCCAGTCTTTATTCATTACATGTAAATAGCTTATAGGATTAGTTAGTTTCTGTTACGCTCTTTTGTCCTATTTGTTGTACATTCTAGCTTATGAAAAGACAACTTAAGGGAAGTAACAAGGAAACCAAGAATGTGGAGACGGTTGCCTTAGCTGCACCAACTGGTGTGAGCAAGGATAACACTTAACAGGTTCAAAAGCAGCTATCCCAACCAGAGTCATCAGAGTCATGGAATGGAACAGAGGAAAAAGTTTTTTTGTAGATACTGCAAAAAGGATAATCACGTCATTGAAGATCGCCTTCCACTGAAATACAAGAAAAAGAATGAGAGGAACAAATATAATGTTGGTTCAAGTGGTCATAATTTTGCAGGTTCAACAATGATAGGGCAATCGGGAAAAAGAATTGAGAATGTTTGTAACGTCCCATTATCGACTAAGTCTGTTGTTTTGTGGACTAGTTGAAAAAGGGGTCAAATTGGTTGGAAAAGGGTTGGAATTGGTTGATTTCTGGGAATTGCAGCAGCTACTGCAATTTTGATGAACACAACGAGCTTGAATAGCTTACAAGGATAAAATCATCTCTTGCTCCTTCCACAAACCCCTAATTCTTTTTTGGTATATTAAACTTACTCTCTTTCTTCTACCAATCCAACAATGCTTCATGTATATTGTGATAGACAGTCCATCCCAAGAATCATGTCAAACTCATCAAACGGCAACAAAATCATGTTCTCTCATAGGGGAAATCCTTCAGCACTTAAAAAACACGTTGAATGGTTTAATCTACAATCAAAAGCTATCTCCACTAGAGTCTTATTCTTAACCCCAACTTTTCATTTAATGTAACAATCTAACCTACGTGTTCTTCCTAGCTAGCCTTTTTAGAGCATTAAGGTTTCAAGAGGGAACGATGGACTACTCGATCGATGAGTTGAAGTAAAAAACTGATTGACTGAAGGAGAATTTGGGTCTGGTTTGTTAAACATAGATAATATACTGTGGCTAATACAACATCATTTCATATCGAGTACCCATTAGGTTGGGTATGGGGCAAATACCTTCAAACCTGTCTCCACCCATTAACCGCTCTAACCGGGTAGCGAGTTCGCCCATACCCATCAACTTTACCCGGTTAACGAGTAATCCTCACTCAGATCAGCTAGATTTTGGGTGTACACCCAGTTTTCAGATACTAATTACCAAGCCTATCATACACAGTTAAATATTAATTTTACTTTATAATTAAATCATAAACTTATTAATAATTAAATTAATAATTCATGAATATAATATATAAATATCCAAAATAACACACCACCCATAGGGCGGGAGGTCCAAAACTAGTAATCTTAATGGTGGTATGGTAGATTTGGTTTTGACACATAGGATATAACCCTCCTTACAAAATTTCACATCATCACACAATTTTTAAATTAAATTTAATTATTTTATCTTTCATTATATTAAATGCTCATGTACTAAGTACTTCGACATTAAATAGATTATGAATTAAATAACCAAATTTTATATTTTTAAGTATAATTAAACTAATACGAGATGATGATAATAAGAATAAATAAGTATTAAAATGATTTACAAAGAATTATAAAAAATTATTCTTAGATGAGTTAATGTGGAAATTTTTATATATTTTGAATTTATTTTATTTGAGTTATAGATTAGTGAAGTTATATACTATCCAAATTGGAGGTTCATCATATTTCATATTTTTGAGATTTTGTTTAGTTGAAATTGGTTTGACTTGAGTCATTGATCAAGTTGGGTCATATTGCATAAAATTATGATTTCTTTGTGGATTATTTAGAAAAACTATATTCCAATTTTTATGGCATTAGAGTATTTTGGTTTGCATATAGTATAATTCACTCGATCACAAATTATATATGTTGTATGTTCATTGATTTATCAACCGCTTTAAGGGTCATTTGCATGTATTAAAAATGTATTTTAATTTTTTCATAGTTTGGTATGCATTTAGAAATATTGTGTGACCTTACTTGATTGAATTTAAGTTTGATCAAATAGAGGTGAATACATGTTAGTCATATTATGAGCTCATCTTATTATAGATTTAAAAATGTAAACAATTTTATCTAGCTAACGGGTTGGGTACAAAGCTAGTAAATTAATATGATTGCATTGAGATATCAATGAGGTGTTACATTATCATGAATAATAACTTGATAGTTTTTCCAAAAATATGGCATGAAGTATTTATATGGTGGATCTAACTAATTTCTTTCAATCATACATGCATGAAAAATAAAGCTATTCTTTCTATATAAACACATTCATGGACTATTCTTAAGCACTTGTAATTGTTCATATTCTATTACTACCGCATCTTGTAGTTATGCATATGTTTGATTTACATACACACATATATACACATATAGGATACCAACCACACACACCTATATATGTATGTCAAACATGCATAAAGAATGAAAAGTGTGGACCATTGCCAAAGAATATATCGATTCTACATATATCTGATTATGGAGCAGTTGAAAACTATACCTCATATTTGATTCAACTCCTAGATTTACTTGAACTTACCAGGAAAACTACTTCTACATACACATATATCATGAACAGAGAAAATGGAAAATAGAGGAACATGATCAAATCATAGTTGAGTGAGAGTAATCATACCACTGTGAGTTCATAACCAAGCTCACATATCTAACATACAAGCCAAAACACTAGTAGGTTAATATGTCAACTATCTTGACATCATACTAGGCAAAAGACCCAACCACTTTGACTTATGCATATTCGTCTTCTCATATTTAATTATGAGGAGTTTGACTACTCCAATGCTAACTAGCTTGTTTCCTCATACTAGATATTCAATACCATTTAAGGTGTGATCATGACTTATAAAAAGAACCTTCACCATACCAAAGGTGAGTTTATAATCATGACACGTATCAAAGGATTCAATGCCATGCAAATGGTGTGACTATAAACATGACATTATATTATAGCAATAAACAATAACATTTGGATCTAATTACTATCGGAATGATCGTGAAGCCAAATAATACTCGATTGAATCCTTGTTCATGATTCGTGACTTGATGTTCTTAACTTAACTTATTACTTGTGAGTTGGCATATTGGACTCAACTTATAATTTCCAAGGAGTCTTGTAGGAGCACTTCGCCGGGTCTAGACCCTATCGGTCCATTGGGTTGGACGTTTGGGCCGGGCCCAAATGTGCCCTTGTATGGGCTGGCCTGTTACTAACCAATTTGGAGAGCTGAGAGTGGAAAATGCCGATGTCATATTATCCAAAGTTGGTTTTAATCAGAGTCAAGGATTCAGCAGCAAATGTGACTAAAACGTATTGCAATACATCATTATCATCCAAAAGCTTATCGATGTTGTTTATGTGCACTTAATGGAGAATGACTCACTTACGGTCTTGAAGATACCCTACAACGCGTACGGTTATAAAATTCAAAACGAAGTAATGATAAAATCCTCAAAACTAATTACAAAAAATCGGTCCCGACTTCCAATTTTCATCCAACTTTCATCCAATTTTTTCGTCCAGTGCTGACATGGAAGATGACTCACCGGTCCAGTCACCCTAAATAATAATAAAATATTCAAAAATAAAAATAAATCAAAACTAACAAAATAAATTAAAAAAATATCTTCTGACCATCCTCTCTCTCCCCTCTCTACTCTCTCTCCCTTGCTAAACAATCCACTCATAATAGCCATTGGAGTACGACTGAGACACTCCAAAAGCAAAAGGAAACCAAACACCAATTCGACCTAATCTAACAAACCTAGAAACAGAGCAGCTGAATTTTCAATTTTGTTCATAGTTTGTTCACCAAATCGGAACAGGTTGAGAGAGAGCGAGAGTGAAATAGAGAGTAGTGAGAGACTCATCGGGGCACCAGCTGAGATTGGTGGAAGGATCGTTGTCGGCGAGGAAGAGGATGAGGTTGGACTTGAAGTTTGGCGACTCTGCTTTGAACTTTTCGAATACCTCTTTAAACACCAATTCGAATTGAAGTGCGAGAATGTGCCGAGATGTCGAAGTGAGAGAACGGTTCAAGCACGGTTCGGGACCTGAGATCGGACTTGGCCATGGAAGCACGGAGCAAAGGAGTTCGCCGGCGAAGCTTGCTAAGGTTTTGAACGGTTTTCAATTTCAATTAGTTTTCAAATTAAAAATATAATTATTATTACCTTCAAAAAAATATATACACCAAACTGAAAAATATATTCCGATGCGAAAGTTAACGATTTGGGTTGCTTCGATGGCCAGTATTTTATTATCGCCGGCGATTTTCCGATCTTCAGGGATAGAAGGGGAGGGAGGAGAGAGACAGAAAATAAGAGGAGATTGAGGAGAGATGCAATTTTTTATTAGTTTTGATTTGTTTTTTATTTATTTTTATTTTTGAATATTTTATTATTATTTATGGTGACTGGACCGGTGAGTCATCTTCCACGTCAGCATTGGATGGAAAAATTGGATGGAAGTTGGATGGAAATTGGAAGTCGGGATCGATTTGAAAGTTTTGATACATTCGTGACCGTCGCGTGTAATCTTCAAACGTAAGGGAAGTCAATACCCCAAAGTTATCAGCAAACTCGAACATGCCAAAGCTCAATTGTCCTTTCCACGGTCACCACATATATGCTTTAGCTTTCTCTCTTCCACTAGACCGCGAGTGGCAATGCTGTAATGGAGATTCAAAGGCCTCAATTACAAACGTGTTTTCGACTATGGCCACTTATTCACTTTTAGTTTCTTCTTACTTCTTCCACAGAGTAGCAATGGAGATTCACTAACACCACAATTAGGAGTCTGTGGACGCTGAACTCTCATCGCTCAACGACAAACCCCTCCCTCTCCTCTGTTCACTACATATATAAACATACTTTACCCCTTTCAGCTTCGTACCAAAATCAACATCTTCCTGTGGACAAGAAAGTCCAAGATAAGGGGAAAAGCTTGTTATGCTTGTCCCATGGCATGTCATCCTGCTCTCTTAGCTCCTCCCCCTTCTCCACCCTCTTCGTTCTTCAACACTCGCACCATTAACCCTCCCAATTCCTTAAGGATACGTAAATTGAGACTCTTTCCTCTCGCTTTTGCCTCCACTGATGCTGCTAACACCACCAACTCGTCCTTCAATGGTCTTGTATCAGAGGTATTCGCTGCTGCCTTTCTCTCTATCTTCCTTCTATCTGTGAAATTTGTGGGGGAAATGGCAATTAGGGTTTCGGACACATTTGATTGATCAAATTACTTAACTGGTGGATGTTGGTTGGTGAGTAGGCAGTCAGAATCCTGGTTCCTTCAGCAAGATTCGATGCCTCAAAGCTCAAAGTTGTTTTAGTAGGAAGGGAGAATGACTACTCAGGGATCATCCCAAGAACTTACATTCTGTCTCATTGTGACTTCACCGCAAACCTAACCTTGACTATTTCCAGTGTAATCAACTTTGATCAGGTAATTGAATCCCATTTGCTGTTTGTGAATCGAATCACTTGGCAATGTCCTCATTTCGTGTTTTAATTTTGCTCGGGGGCAATGCAGCTTAGTGGGTGGTATAGCAAGGATGATGTTGTTGCTGAATGGAAGAAAGTGGAGGGGAAGTTGTGCCTGCACATCCATTGTTATGTCAGTGGTCCTAATCTGAAGCTGGATCTTGCTGCTGAGCTTAGATATCACATCTTCTCCAAAGAAATGCCTTTGGTAAACTTCCCTTCTGCGTCCTTCTTCTGTATACCTGCAACTCTGTGAGTCGTTCATGGCAAAGATGACAACTTTTCTAGTTAAAAACATCTTCTACAACATTTTTCTTATCTGGGCATGACAGGTACTCCAAGCTTTGTTAAACGGTGATGCAGAGCTTTTCAAGGCGAATCCGGAGCTAAAGGATGCTTCAGTTCGTGTGTACTTCCACTCTAGCTCACCCAAGTACAATCGAATCGAAAGTTGGGGACCCTTAAAGGATGCTGCTGAGGTTAGATTAGAGTCGGTGATTACTGCTATTTGTCTGAGCGTGTTGTGATACTGATATGTAGTTAACTGTTGTTTTGTGTTAAAAAACTTGGTAATCAGGGAAGGCGAGGAGTAGAGTACAGAGGCCTTTGAGCTGAAGATATAGATGGAGGAACCTGGAAACGGGTGAGGTGGCCAAGCTCCATTTTCAGACATTGTTTGCATTCTTACTCTAATCAGAAGATGCTTCTCCAAGAGGCTGAAGGAACTTTGATTACTCGTAACTAATCAAACATGGATTCACTCGGTGACTGGGAACAGGATCATCTGTTTGCATCAGCAACGAGCCTCTGGAGGATCAAATGATCAATCTTTTGTAACTAAAAAAGTTCATTTTTACTCTCTTGACATGTTCAATAACTCCCACAATTGAGGGAATTTGTTCATTTGTTTCATCGAATGGGTAAAAAATGTCCCACACAGTCGACTTCTTTGTTCCAACATCTTTATTAACTTAACTAACGCCAGAACTCCCCAGAAGCCATCTGATACGGCGTTTTGGACTCCCCAGAAGCCAATCTCGGCCAGAAATATATCAACAATGGAAACCCACTAGCAGGAATACAAAACAACCAAAATCATACAGAATAGACGACAAACATCAAATGAACTTGACAGTACATCAGTAGCCAAGAAGAAAGAATTCTCCAAGAGTATGCATGAATCAGAAAGCTGCAAATGACCATAAATAAAATAACTCAATAGTGTTTCTGTGGAGGTGAACAAACCAATCCAATCAATGGAAGTAAATGACAGATTGGGACAGAAGACTGTTGCATCTGGGACAGATTCAGGTTGAGCCATTAGTGGACATCACAGTTACAGCCTACAGGCCTTTGTATCCACTAATACAATACAACTGTGATAATGCATTCTGGCATTCTGCATAGAGTTAGATTATGGTGTAGGGATGAAAAAAGCTTCAAAATGAATGAATTCATAAGCTCAACGGGCTGAAATTATGGGCCTGAAAAAGCTTCGTTTTCGTGGGCTTTCAGTGGGGCCCGTATGGCATGCTGAGTCAAGCACGCCAGTATCCAGTAACGCGCTAACTAGTTGGAATTTGGATTAACAGTTGCCAAGAAAAGTCACAACTCAGAAACATACAGTCGCATTTGCTCAATCTCACCCACACCCACAATTCAATGGTAATTAGCTTCAAAATTATTTCATTTGTATGAACAAAAATTAATTAATACCATAGCGTATAAGAACATTACCAAATCAACTTATTAATCACTGTTTTTATCGAATCACGTTATTAACATGTTGAGTTAGCAAAAAAGTACACGTAGAAGGTACAACTCAGCTCTACTAACCTAATCGATTATCAACCTCCAATCTCCAAATGTCAAATCTCCGATTAGAGATGGATTATCGAGCTTCACCGATTGGAGATCGGCAGTGAAGAGCCCATGGTGGAGGTCGGGTGATTACAAGAGGAATGATAAGGGATGAAAATCTCCTTGTCAATAAAAATCAACCAAAAGGTAAAACGACAGTCATTTTGGTTTGTTGACATGTCAAATCTGACAACCTACGGGTTGAGTCAGCATATCTTGTCATAACGACGTTTATCAAAATTCTAACAGAAAGACTTTTTTATTAAGCGTTCTAAGTAAAATGATGTGTTTTAAGCAAATAATTTTTAAGGGTGGACAAACTTATTTATTAGGTTCCTTGTTTGTAGTAATCGTGGGACATCAACAAAACCGTATTGAGAGCAAATTGGCGTCCCCTTCCGTAATGAAAGACTGCAACTTTTACAGCTAGGGGTGGAAGTTTGGGATTGGGATTGGGGAATTCTCATTCCCAAATTTAAATTCCCAAATTATTTAGGGAATTGGGAACCCACGTACCAAAATAAAAATTGAAAATTGGGTTTGGGATTAAGAAATGGGAATGGGAAATTAAGTTTGAGTTTGGGAAAGCCCAAATACCAAACTAACCCATCAAACAGAGTCTAACCCTCAAGAACAATTTGTTTGGGACTTAACCCGTCAAATTTTTGCTGGTAAAGTTAGAATAAAAAAATATGTCGCCATAAATTATACTTGCATAATTCAATTGTCAGGATTCCGCCAAAATCCTTTTAACATTTGGGATTCTGCCGCCAAAATTTTGCTATTGAATTCCACCAATTAGGGTTTGGGTATTATCGCTAAAAAATTTCGATATCGACGAAAATCTGGCGGTGAAGAAATTCTGGTGACGTCGATGAAAATATGGAAGCGGAATTCTGGTGACATAGATGGAAATTTGGCGACGGAAGTTCGGCGACATCTGCGAAAGTCTGACGACAAAAATATGACGGCGGAGAAAGTCCGGCAACGTAGATGGAATTTGATGGCGGAATTCCGGCGACAACGATGAAAATTATTCGGCGGAAGTTCGGCGACATTTGCGGAATTTTGGCGGCGAAGTTTAGTGGTGGTGACTGGCGGTGGAGAAAGTACGGCGACATCAATGGAAATTTGACGAAAAAATTCAAGCGACGTCGATGAAAATTCGTCAGCAAAATTTTGACGCCATCTGTGGAAGCCAATGACAAAAATCTGCGGCGAAAGTTTGGCGGTGGTGAGAAAATTCCAATAGCAAAAATCTGGTGACGTCGACAAAAATTCGGCGGCGGAGAAAGTACGGCGACATCAATGGAAATTTGGCGGCAAAATTTGGCGACAATACATTCATGAAAATTTGGCGGCAGAAGTTTGACGGCATCAGCGAATGTCCAACGACAAAAATCTGGCGGCGAAAGTTTGGTGGTGTTGACGGAAATCCAGCGGTAGAAGTTTGGCGACATTTTGGAAAGTACGACAATAGAAATTTGTTGGCAAAAGTTTCGTGGTGGTGACAGTAATCCGGCGGCGGAAAATTTTCGGCGACGTAGATGAAAATTCGGTGACAAAATTTTGGCCAAATTTGAAAAAATTCCATGTGTTAATTTGAATTTGGGAATTTGGGATCCCGATTCCCAAATTAGAATTCCCGTTCCCGAATAAAAATTCCAAATTAAATTTGGGATTGGGAATGAGAGCCTTAATTTGAAAATTGGGAATTGGTTCCCTCCCAATTTCCACCCTATTTACAGCGCTTCCAAACAATTCGAGTCTGTCCATTCAGATCACATTATTATTTATTTAAACAATAATAATAATATGGCAAACACATTCCTTTCTCCTTTTTTTCATTCCCAACCCCCCCCCCCCAATAATCAAAATCCTCTTTCGACGATTTTTTTTTTTATGAATTAATTGGTTGTATTTCATCAAAAAGCAAGGAATCACAAAACACTAAAAACTACAAAAACCTATACTACTATCCTTTATAGGTATCTAACTATACTACTCTCATCTTTATGCCCATGGGCAAAAAACAAAACTTCCTCCTTCACCAATCTACTAAGCTCACCTGAATCAATTTAACCCCGGTGAAAATTCTACGACACCGCTCTATCCATACCATACTTACAATTATCCGCCAAAGGAGTCTTTTAAGTTTGACCTGTACACTCCCACTAGTCCATTGTTTTGCTTTGGAACTCATTTCACTCCAATTACATCCAGCCAACTCAGGTAATAACTCCCGGAGCACAGCATCTGTATAAGTGCAGCTTGTAAACACATGCTCTCTATTCTCATCTTCACTATCACATAACACACACCTTGGATCAACACTTGGATTCCACCTCCTTATCTTATCTCTTGTAGCTAATCTGTCATTGAATATCAGCCAAGACGTAATTGATCGTTTTGGTATCACATACTCCGACCAGATTAAGCAGTACCAGTCAACAACATTGCATTTAACTCGAATAACCTCCAAACTTCAGTAAGTTTAAATTTAGGCATATATTTACCATTCCAAAATAAGTCTCCTTCAGCATCAGCACTTATGAACCTTTGAACTGAGTCACGGAGCTTCAAAAGGCGTTTCCAATGCCAAGACCCATAAGGAGATATGACATCCCAGAAACTCCTTCTTTCAGCTTGTAAGCTTCCAACCAGGCTATCCACAATGATCCTGCTTTAGTCAGAATTGCCCATATATGTCGAATTATATTTGCTGAGTTCCAGGATCTAAAATCCTTCACCCCCAAACCTCCTTCAGTTTTTGGCAGAGCAACAATAGACCATGCTACCTTAGCCTTGCCTTGACCTATTTCAAACCCCCACAAAAAGCTGCTGCAAACTTTCTCCACTTCCTTAATTAGAGAGGAGGGCAAAACAAAATTGGACATCCAGTATTGAAGAGTTCCACCAATAACAGATTCAATCAATTGTAATTTACCTGCATATGATAACTTCCTCGCCTTCCAATCAGTTATTCGACGGGTAATTTTATCAACCAACGCCTTACAATCACATCGTCGAAGCTTACCAGCAGTTAAAGGCATACCAAGATACCTGAACGGGAGTTCTTCTTTACCAAATCCAGACATTCGAACCACATTATCCTCCTCAACTCCTTGGACACCAGCAGTATAGATTGTACTCTTGTCCGGGTTAAACTGAAGACCAGAATAGTCATGGAATTTTTTAAGAATTTCAGTAACCCCTTGCACAGCTTCCACAGTAGCTTTTGTAAATATGAGCAAGTCATCTGCAAAACTTAGATGAGACACCCCAACAACCTTACATTGTGGATGAAACTTGAACTTCTTAAGCTTAATAGCCTGACTAAACAAACAGCTCAGCACCTCCATAGAAATCACAAACAAGTAGGGTGAAATCGGATCACCTTGCCTCAGCCCTCTCTTGGCAGGGAAATAACCTTTCAAAGCACCATTCACATTAACAGAGAGCATAGTAGACTTGAAACATGCTTCAATCCAACTCACATACTGGTCAGGGAAATTCATAGCTTTAAGAGTATTCAAAATAAAGTTCCACTCCACCGAGTCAAAGGCCTTCATGAGGTCCACCTTCATTGCACATCTAGGAGATACCCCTGTTTTCTTATAATTCTTCAGCAATTCATGAGCTAAAAGGATACCATCACCAATTTTTCTGCCCTTAACAAATGCTGTTTGAGCATTACTAATGAGATCAGGCAAGACAATCGATAATCTATTGGCTAAGACCTTCGACACGATTTTATAAAGCACATTGCAACATGATATTGGCCTAAAATCTTTCATCTCAGCAGCCTGAGTTTTCTTAGGAATCAACGCAAGTATGACTGAATTTACCTGAGTAGGCATAATCCCTTTTTCAAGGAAATACTGAACTGCTTCGACTACTTCTTCCCCCACAATAGCCCAACTGTTCTTGTAAAAGAAGGCATTGAAGCCATCTGGCCCAGGGGCCTTTTCTCCAGCCATACCAAAAACAGCTGACTTAACTTCACTACAAGATACAGGTCTAATTAATTCATCTTGCTGAGCATCGGTCAATTTCCTCTCAATCAGAGTATTTAAATCCAGATCTTGCACAACCTTACTGCTGCCTAGAAGCTTAGAATAGAATTTTACTGCAGCATCAGCAATATCATCTACAGACTCAACCATCACACCATTTTCATTCTTCACTTGCCTAATTGTGTTAACAACATGTCTAGCTTTCACATAATTAGAGAAATACCTTGTGTTGCTATCACCAAGCTTAATCCAATCAACTCGAGATTTTTGCCTCAGAATACTTTCTTCACATTGCTGCACCTTCAATAAATCTTCCTGCAACTCCTGAACTCTCTTAAGATTAAAATCAGTTGGGACACAAAATAGCTCAGCCTTAGCTTCAGTAATCTCCCTTTCTGCCTCCTTAACTCTATGCTGTATGTTAGAGTAACATTCAGCATTTAATTTTTTCAACTCACATTTAAGCAGTCTTAGCTTCTTGCAAATTCTATAAAAGATATCACCCTTCAGATTAGCTTTCCACACATCAGCTACAATACTTCCATAACGATCATGAGAGGACCAACATGAGAAGAACTTGAATGGCTTAGGATGAGTCACCTTATCAAACTCTGAGTCTAGGTAAAGGGCACAATGATCAGACTCACTTGAAGTTAAAACATTAACCTTACTTCTCTGAAAAACACCATGCCAAGCCACATTGACTAAAGTTCTATCAAGCTTCCTTGCAATAAGGTCATCAGATCTGTTATTTACCCAAGTAAACATAGGGCCATTCGAGATATGCTCCACTAACTCACAATCTCTAACACAATCTCTAAAATCATCCATGCTCTCAGTACTTACAGGTTGATTTGAAGCCTCAGAAGGATCAAGAAAAGCATTAAAATCTCCCAAAGCACACCAAGGTAGAGCACCTTGTTTGAAGCTTCTCAATCTATCATAAAGCCTTCTCCTCTCTCCTCTATCTGTAGAAGCATAAATAAAGGTGCAGTAAAAGGGGGAGACCATTTCAAACTTGACATGGATATACTGACTTCCAACATCAACAATCTTCAGGGGACATCTTTTTTCCAAAGCAACCAAATTTTCCCCAACTCCCCATCAAAAGCAAACTCTGCCATCCAACCTTCAAACCTTTGCTCAAACAAATCAACTGTTTTAGTTTTTCTAACTCTAGGCTCCAAAATAGCAACTACATCTAACTTTAGAGAATTAATAAAAGAACAAACAGCTTTATTTTTACTAGGCTTATTAAAGCCTCTTGTATTCCAAGCTAATACCTTCATCGACGTTTATTTTTCCGGGTCTTAACTCCTGAAACAACTTTCTGCTGTACCCAGACAACTTTCTTACTTGCCACATTTTCCTCCTGCATCTCATCATTACTACTCTGATCCTTTTCATTCTCTGAACAACTATAGACAGCTCCTTCATCTACTCTCTCCGGACCATGTACTCCTCCACTTGCAAAGAAGCTTCAGAGCCACCTCCTTGGCCCCCTCCAACCCCCTGCACAGCAACACTGGATCCTGGTGCTTCCTTCCCTCCTAAAGGAGATGCAGAAGCATTGCCAGCATCAGCATTGCGCACAGGTAAGACTGTGGGTTGGGCAGCAGAGACTGATTGCAGAGCTTTATCAAGGCTCTTCTTCCTGTTTTTCATACGCTTCTTCGTTTTACTAGATCCCGTACCTGCATTAGCATTGGACCCTAAAACAACCTCAATACTACTTGGAGTTTCACACACCTGCTTAGCTGTCTCTGGAGTGACTCCCGAGGTAGATGCTTCACAGTCATTCTTCTCTGTACTCACAATCTTATCCTTAGCAACCCAAGCTTTGGTTACATTAGGAACAACCTTATCAATCACCTCCTTCTTATATTCACGAGCTTGGAAACTAATAACCTCAATATCCTCACAATATCATCCTCTACTTCCACCTTTATAGACTCAGGACATGGGACAGTTTTGTTGCGCAGCACACATACCTTAACGTTCAATCCATCCCTTACAAACTTATTCAAAGGCTTCCCAATTTTGCTTGAAATCCAGCTAATTCCATCAACTGTAATAAGAACTGGCGGCACTTTCTTTAGCAAAATCCACTCTGGTGTTGCAGCTGGCGAGAAACACAGAGGTTTAATTCCATTGTACCATCTCCTCAGAACTAACCCAGTATTGTGAATATGCCAAGAGCGCTCAAGGACCCAGTCACAAAGCTCAATCGACTGAAATTCCAGCAGATAGAAATTTTCTGATAACACAGAGATTAACACAGGACCTTCATACCCCCATAATCGGCGAGCCATAGCTGCAAAAACCTTCAAAGGCGGAGGAGCACCAGTAAATTGGGCAACCGCCGCGCTCTTCAACTTCTCACAACCTTTGCTAATCACCTCCTTTGGAATACGCAGGACATCGTTCACCACTGCTGAATCAGGTATATCAATAAAGCTCAGATCCGATTTCCGATCAGAAACCAGATCGGACCAAGTCTTCACTGGTTTCTTCACTCCTTCTCCTTCACTCGCAGGATTCATCCCGAAAAACGATCAAACAGCTCACTCAATAACCAAAATCAATGAAACAGTACGCTACCGCAAATCAATCAGAAAAGCTTGAACACGAATGGGTATCCGGAGACCTTAGAGGCCCGCCGGCGACCCTCACACACCGGCAAAGTCCCTCTGGAGCTCACCCACAGAGGGAAAAACCCTCACCGGCGGCGAGAATCGAAGAAACGCTAGAACAATTTCAGAGAGAACGAAATCGCCCCACGCGCCCCACGCGCTCAATTTCCCCTTTCGACGAATTTTCATATATCAACAACAGGGAAAAAAAAAAAACTAACATCACTCTCCTTTAAAATTCAACCCAAACAATTCCCCCAATTTATTTCTGATTTTCTGATCCCCCTTCCCTCTTCCCGTTTTAGAGCTCCAGTCGGCTATAGATCCCCTCGCTTTTAACACTTTCGGTACGCCTCCCTCCCGCCCTTGTTTCTCTTCCTTACCATCTCCCCGTTCTTGGTCAATTTCCTCTCTTTTCGCTGTATTCAGGAACTGGGTTTTGGTTATTTTCTCCTTCCCCACGAGGATTGTCGGTGGGTTCTCGTTTCGGGTTTGCGATCGACTTGTCTTTTACTTGGTTCTTCCATTCTGCTCCTGGGGATTTGTTTTTTTGTTACGTTAGTTGGTTACTTGTTTAGATTGATGCCAGGGTTGGAATTGCAAGTTTCGTTGTTGGCAATCTTTCCCAACTTTTGAGGTTTTGATTATTGGGCACTGATCGTTTGTTGAACTTGGGTTACTTGCAGGTTATTGGAGGATTGATTTAACACACTTTGGTGCTGGTAGTTATGGCTAATAATGCGACAGCTTGTGCCGAGAGGGCGACTAGTGATATGCTGATTGGTCCTGATTGGGCTATCAACATTGAGCTATGTGACATCATTAACATGGATCCTAGGTACTTCCTACTTGCTTATTGGTTCTCATTGTACCAGATTAGATTGAATGCTAAACTGTTTAAATGCACCTGTCTTACTATTTCAGCGCATGTTCTATTGGAAAGAACTAGTTTTTTCAGTTTATTACTTCCTGTCCTTTCTTTCTTCCTAGTAGATTCTCTTTTGGGGATGTGCATAATCATGTCGCTTGTAAGTCTTACTTTGATACTCACAGTGTCGTTCTTGACTTCGAGTTGCTTGTACTGACATTGCAGGCAAGCGAAAGATGTATTGAAAGTACTGAAAAAGAGGCTCGGCCACAAGAATCATAAAATACAGCTACTATCTCTTTTTGTGAGTATCCTTTTTACCTCTCAAATACCTGTATTGACTAGTAATGTTTTAGATAGAAGACGTAAACTTCAAGCTTTTCCGATGCTGGTGTTGAATGTGTAGTATCTGGATTAGTCATGCATTTGCGCCTATAATCCTGGTGTGGATGGTTCCGGAAATAATTCTGTTATTTGATTCAGGCACTGGAGGCCCTTAGCAAAAACTGTGGGGAGAATGTGTTTCAGCAGATTGTTGAGCGTGATATCTTGCATGATATGGTTAAAATTGTGAAGAAGAAGGTGGGACTTCCACTCTTACTGCTATATATACGTTCTTTTGCTTCTTTTTTGTGTTGCTGTATGATAGGAATGTATTTGTTGTGATTCCACAGCCAGATTTGAGTGTAAGAGAAAAGATACTTACGCTGATAGACACATGGCAAGAAGCTTTTGGGGGCCCAAGGGGGAGGTACCCTCAGTACTATGCCGCTTACAATGAGCTAAGGGTAATCATTATGTTGTATTTTTCTCTCTTTCAGTATAAGCATGTCTCATATGGTTCTTAAAAATTCTATTATGATCTCTTATCTTAGACTTATTCAAAAGAGCTAAGTTTCATATGCTTGTGAAAGCACGTGATTCAGTGCTATTTCTTTCCAGCCGCTTCCAACTTTTTTGTATGGTACTTAAAGCTCGCATAAAATCGGCCATCATCGAATCGACTCTGTCATCGAGCTGCATTGTTCTTATTTTTTCCTGATTAGTTTGTCAGACTCCAGTGTTTATTGGTGCTGCAGTTTTATATGCTTAAACCTTGAAAGAAAAGAAGCTTTGATAAGTCATTCTTTCTGATTAAGATGATACTTTGAAAAGTTGTTCTTTCAATCAGTTGATGCTATCGCTTCTTCCTGTAGAATCATAATATATTGAGTATGCCACTATTCACTCCTTGATACGATTCCTACTCATCCACATTACAATTGACAGGCTGCTGGAATTGATTTCCCACCAAGGGTAGAAAACAGTGTCCCACTATTTACTCCTCCCCAGACACAGCCAATCGTTCACACACCTGCAGCATACGAAAATGCTGCTATTCAGGTGTCTCTCGAGTCTGATACTTCCGGCCTGAGGTACTACTTCTTGATGACAGCAGTTTGTTTTTTTTACTTCTGGTTGATGCTACACATGCTTTTCCTCATGTGACACATGAGTGGACTATAACAACAAATGTAAGGATGACTGCAACCATTTCCTGCTTCAACCTTCAAATCCTGATCTCACTGACATTCCCTTTCTTCTGAACACCCGATGATGGAAACATTATTAGTGTTTTGTTGTTGTTGTCGAGTTAGCCTGAAAACGGTGTTCCATTAGCAGTTGCACCACATTTTGTCAATGAATTATGGAATAACCTTAGCATAACATTCTAACTGAAACTTCAATCTCGATGATCAGAAAACATAAGCATGTGGTCTATCTGAATTTCCATTTTCACATATAATTTATATAGCATTCTGATTATGATTTCCTTGATAAAACTGTTGGTTTCAGCTTACCAGAGATTGAGAATGCACGAGGTGTAGCTGAAGTATTGATGGAAATGCTTGGTGCGTTGGATCCTAAGAATCCTGAGGTAAGAATGGAAATGCTTGATCCCTTGGAAATTGAAAACTGGAGACTCGTCCGTGTCCATCTAACTGAATCAGTGGTGGTTATACCCACATTGTCTGATATACCTGACTGACTTTACACAAATTGTAAGCTAGACCCACCATGTGCTAATATTGTGTTAGATAGACTTCCAAGATCTTTTTGTTTGGTGCACTCTTTTCTATCTCCTTGTGCCACGTCTGTATTAATTTCGCTTTGTTATGCTTTTTAGTTTCACTAGACTCAGGGTTTCAGTCCCCCGGAAACCCCTATTCCTTTCTTCTCAAGAGACCTGGGATTTTACTTGATTGTACCTGATATTTGCTTCTGGCTGTTTTTCTCAACCTTTTGTTAGTCATCCACTTCGATACCTGTTTAAGCCACTTATTTCACCTTTGTGTGCTGATCCCGGTGAGTTGTTTTGAGAAATATTGGATGATAAATGAACTGCTGAATTCATGGCAGGGTGTGAAGCAAGAACTGATAGTTGACCTAGTTGACCAGTGCCGCTCCTATCTACAGAGAGTAATTCTTCTTGTGAACAACACAACGTAAGAAGCAGATCCTTGTTTCTTACGCTGCCATTGTCTTGTGTTCTATATTTTGTATACTGACAAAGGTTGTGGCAAATGGTCTTGTTTCAGGGATGAGGAACTTTTAGCACAGGGGCTGACACTAAACGATAGCTTGCAGCGTGTCATTCGGGTTCACGATGATATTGCCAACGGAACTACTGCTCAAGTAGGAACACAAAGTGAACCTTCATTGGTGCCACTTGTTAATTTTAACCAAGAGGATGATGACTCAGATGACGATTTCTCCCAGTTGGCTCATAGGTATACTTGAATGTCTGATATTCGATTATCTATGGTCTATTTGACGTAGCTATTAACAAGTCTTTTCTTAACTTCTTTTGTTTCAGATCTTCACAACGACAAGGCCGTAAACCAACCAGTGCCAGAACGCCAACACATGCCACTCCATTCCTTCCTCCTCCGCCTTCTTCGAAGAAGCCAGTGAGCTCAGATGCTGCCGCAGTTGACTACCTCAGCGGTGACTATTATAAATCTGAAGCAGGATACACTCGGACATCAGAACCGATTCCTTTCTCAGTTCCTGCACATTCCAACTCACACTCATCCCCTCTTGGTTCGCCTACAACATCTCCTCCCCGTCCTCTACACACTCCTTTGTTCGATGGGAAGCCTGTATTCGATGAACCATCTCCACTGGGAAAGTCTCCTGATCATATGCCTCCAGCACCTTGGGAAACACCGTCTGTTGTAAACCTTCCTCCCCCACCTTCCAAGCATGATCAGAGACAACAATTCTTTGATCAGGCTGTTGTTCCACCTCATGGAAGTGGCGGCTCTGGGTCCTCATATGACGGGTTAGTTGGACAAACACAGAACATGTCTATTGGTTTATCGACCCCTAAAAAGGAAGCGAAACCAGAAGATGTCCTCTTCAAGGATCTAGTCGATTTTGCGAAAGCCAAGTCAACGAAACCTACCAGCAGCAGACCATTATGAGAGGAGGCTGAGATGAGGAAGTTGGATGGTTGATCTTCTTTTGTGGGTAGAGCTCGAGATTACAGTTTATAGTGAGTGAGTCGTGGTTAGGTACGAGTTAATAAGACAATGTGTGGGTTGAAGCTTTCAGTCTCAAGTATGTATCTCTGGTCTCGTTTTGGACAGTTTGATAATTGAATTCATTCTTATTCCGCGGTTACTCTTTGACTGGGGAGTGAGCCTTGTATCATATCTTTGTTTTGAATCCTTAATCCTATTGATTTGTTTATGTGTTCTGTGATGCTCGCTGGTTTCTGCCTCCCTGTTTTAACCGGTTAGCTATTTATACATGATAATAACATTGTGCCTTTATATGTCACACCTGCATAAGTATTTAACATATGCATATGATAAAGTGCTCAAAACTTGGATAAAGGGCTCAAAATGCTCCATGTACATGTCTGAGCATGGAGTAGTTGAAAACTACACCTCATTATGCTTTCAACTCCTAGACCTACGGGAAGTTGCAAGGATCACTATTGCCACTGCTGATCTCCTCACCCAATGATAAGTAGAGAAAAAAACAATCAAGAAAAATTAAAATAAGAACGATCTCTATTCAGCTCGTTAATTGTGGGAAATTAAAATATTCATCCAAAAATTTTGGCTCTGTTTAGCCTAACTAAATTCGGTCACCAAAATATCCAAGCCAAAACTAGCCCTAAAACAGCTTTGTCCCCAAAAACTAGCCCAGAAACAGCTCTGTCCCCAAAAACTAACCCAGTCATGACCCACACAATTTGACCCACCTGGCTCGACCGAACCAGTTCGGCCCACCCGACTTGACCTAACCAATTCATCCCACCAAGCCCGACCAATCCAGTGTAGCCCAACCAGACTGGCCCAACCATAATACTATCAATATTGGTCTTGTTAGATTCGTCATTATAATACGAGTATTTTTTTTGTAAAGAACATAACAATTGGACTTGAATTGCTGAAGTTATATTAATTTTTGGGATAATAGGCCGGGAGGCCACTATACTATTGAAAAATAACAAACAACCCCTTACAATTAATTACGCAAAACAAACTCCCTACTTAGAACAACTAACAAAGAAGCCCTTCCGTTAGAAATTTGATAAACGGCGTTACAATTTTGTTGGAGGAGATCATCCGCCGTCGACCCGGAGCGGAGAAGGACTATCGAGCTCCGACGATTGGAGAACGGAGGTGGAGAGCTTGTGGTGGAGAGATCGGGACTTTGTCGAGAGAATGGATAAGGGGATTTCATCCCCTTCTCAGTAAAAATCAACTAATAGACAAAACGACGTCATTTTAGGGTTGGTTACTTAAATGGTCACTAAACTTTGCCCAAATAACCCGGTGGTCACCAAACTTAAAAAATTTCCTAGCAGTCATTGAACTTTGACGATTGAACCAAAAAGTCACTGTTAGCTACGGACATCCACTTTGCCGTCCGTCTGCCTATGTGGACGTGCCACATCACCTGACACGTATGCTGAGGCTGCCATGTCACTTGTGTCTTAACCAAAGACCAAACCAAACCAAATCAAACCCCTCCTTCTCTTTCCTCCTCCTTCCTCCTTCCTCTTCCTCTTCTCTTCTCCATCCTCACTCCCTACCACCGTCGGGCCGCCGACCCGCCGCCGCCCCGCCGCCTCCTCTTCTCTCAACTGGTACATTGAAGTAGCATCCTTGTGCTTTGAATCATTCTGATATTGTCGAGATCCAACAGCCTCCCTTCGAACCGATTCTCGAACAAATTGAGCGATTCAAGCTCGAGTCTACACAGCTCATCGGGAATCGTTCCCGTCAACTGATTCATCGACGCATCGAATCTCTGCAACTGATTCAGCCTCCATAAGTCTTCGAGATTCAACAATAACTGCTTCAGCGTTGTGATATTCCCAATCTGAGGCGGGATTGTCCCTGTGAGCAGATTTCCAGTGAGCGAGATCCACTCCAGGCGGCGGAACTCACCAAATTTTGACGGGATCTCGCCGGTGAAGCTGTTCCCTTGCAGATTGAGCTGCCGGAGGTCGGGCAAATCAGCGAGTGAGCCAGGGATGGATCCCGCCAAGAGGTTCTGTGACAAGTTAAGGTACTGGAGGCTCCGGCAGGAGGAGACGTCGGCGGGGAGGGAGGAGTTGATGGAGTTGTTGAAGAGAGAGAGAGGGAAGTGAGAGTGGAGATTCGGCAGAAGAAGGTAGGGAAAGGGCCGGCGAGGAGGGCGTTGGAGAGGTCAACGGAGGTGACGTGTCCGGTGTCGTTGTTGCAGACGACGCCGTACCAGTTGCAAGGAGTCGGGTCGCGGGGGTTCCAGGAGGAGAGGGAGTCGGTCGGGTCGGCGATAGGGAAGTGAAGTTGCGGCGGGGGGCGGCGGCTGGGGAGAATGAGCGGCTGGGGAAAGTGGGAGTGCGGCGGCGGGCGGCGGCGCCGGCGGCAGCGGCCTGGGCGGCGGCGGCGCGGTGGGCGGCGGTAGGCAGTGAGGGTGGCTGGAGGTTGTGGTGGGTGTATGGGTTGATTTGATTTGGTAACTATAGGTGGGTGTATGGGTTTGGGTTTGGGTTTGGGTTTTAGTTTGGTTTAGTTGATGTGGCAATTTAGATGATGTGGCTGCCTTGATGGCATCGCCACGTATGCAGATGGATGGAAAATTGGATGTCCGTAGACGGTAGTGACTGTTAGGATAATCGGTCAAAGTTGTGTGAGTGCTAAGAAATTTTTTGAAGTTTAGTGATCACCGGGTTATTTGGTCAAAGTTTAGTGATCATTTAAGTAACCAACCCCGTCATTTTATTTTGCTGACATGTCAAATCTGACAACCTACGAGCTGAGTCAGCATACTGTGTCAGCAAAATTGTAATGCCATTTATCAAATTTCTAACGGAAGGACTTCTTTGTTAGTTGTTCTATGTAAGGGGGTTTTGTTTTGCGTAATTGATTGTAGAGGGAGTTGTTTGTTATATTTCAATAGTACAGAGGCCTCCAAGCCTATTATCCCTTAATTTTTTTAAAAAATGGGGAAATCTATACTTCTATATCTATATCTATACTAATATATATACACTAGATTATCAGCGGCCCATTGGCCGATTTTTTGTGTTAATAGTTTACCGGAAAATAATTTTTATTTAGATTACTTAGAAGTGTGGTTGAATTTTTTCTACTTTTTATTTCTACTTTTTAATATATACATTTTTCTACTTTTTATTTCTACTTTTTAATATATAATCATTTAATTCATATGTTGGTAAAAAATTATAAATTTGTTATCAATTGTTGGGATATAATAAACAAAAGCATTATAGTTATGCTTTCTTGTTGTTACGTTGAAAACACTGCAACTTTTCTTTGATTCAATAGTAAACTACTCCAATCATTAGGTGTGGCATTGTTGGTTGTTCATTTTGTCTCTTAACCATGAGGTTGAGAGTTCGATCCTTGTTCGTGAGTAAAAAATCAAAAAATTTTGTTTGTCAGAACCGATTTTTATCCAAAATACCCTCATTCCTAGAATGAAGGAGGAGCTCTAAAATCCTCAAAAAGCTAATGTGTCAACTGAAAAAAATGGTACCTCAGCGACGACATTTTAGGAACCCTAGCCGCTATGCCTCCGGATTCCCCGGAGCCCCCCTCTGCCGACGGCACCTCAGCGACCGTCGCAGCAGCGTCGGCGGCCGTCCCCCCGGAGAAAGCTGACCGGCCCGTCACGGATGGGTATGAGTTTACTACTCAGGCCAGCAGGAAACGCTCTCGGTACATCCCTAGACGAGGCGACGCTAAGGATGACTCTGATATCCCGACTACACCATTATTCTGTTCGGATGCTGCGCAACAACAAAAGAGTTTCAAGTCAGCTGTGACGAACTCAGGAGCTTGGTATGTGGCTGACGAGGAAGAGATCAATGGTTTGGTCCGTCCTATCGTGTCATAGCTGCAACCAGACACACCCTCCTGCCCTAGAATCTGTTTCTCAGCCGAGGAGCAACGCAGCTTCGTTAAGCCATGGTCGAAAGCCCTTATCGTGAAAGTTCTTGAGCGTAACTTTTCATATGGAGCTATGAAAAGGCGTTTAGAATCGCTTGGGCGAAGCATGATCAGATTCAGGTGTCAGACTTGTCGAATGCCTGCTTTGCTGTCCGCTTCTCGAATAAAGATGATTATTCGCGTGCGGCATTCGAGGGTCCTTGGAAAATTTTCGATTACTACATTACTGTCTCCCCTTGGAGCCCTGACTTCAAGGTCTACGAGCCGATACAGAAGATTCTTACTTGGATTCGGCTGTCGGACCTCCCCCTACACTTTTTCAATCACCTTGCTGTTAGTCGGATTGGTAACTTTGTGGGGAAAACGTTCCGAGTCGACATGGCTACTGCCGATGGGGAGCGAGCGAAGTATGCTCGGGTCTGCATGGAAGTCGACTTGTCCAAACCGCTACTCGGGAGGTATGACATTGACGGCATCATCTACAAAATTGTTTATGAAAGCCTCGAAACAATCTGTATTTCATGCGGACATTACGCCATTTGGAGCAAAGCTGTTTGAAGAAAACTGGAACGGATCAGGAGACTAGCCAGATGAACATGGAGGTTCAAGCTAATACTCCTCCTGCCCCAGAAACTGATCATGGGGTTTGGATGATTGCTGGTCGACGGGAACGTCGGAAATCGGCTCACACGCCTCCGCCACAGGCTGTGGGGATCTCTACCCCCATTGGGTCGCGTTTTTTCGGCATTGGCTGATGATGCAAAGGAAGCTCGGACGAAGCCTGCTGCACCGGCTGCCGAACCAACAGAGCCATCGCAACCCACTAAGATGACTACGAATCAGAGCCAGCCCGTGCCAATTAAACAGAAAAAACGGGGACCTAAAAAGGGTGCAGGAATGAGTGTGGTTAAGGCTACCCATAATAAGGAAGCGGCTTCTCAACCATCGGGTGCAACTTCTTCGTCAGGTCTACCAAAGCGGGGCCCGGGTCGGCCACGGAAGGACCCTACTGCTGCTCCGGCGCATGGGAGTCAAGTTCAACAGCCGGAATTCCCGCGGGATGGGAGGTGTTCTTTGGCTCGGGGGATAGGGATATGCAGGGTTCCCTACCCAAATCAAGTCAGGTTACCAAGATCCTGAAAAAAGGGATAAGGGAAGAGACGGCTGAGCCGATGCAGGAAACTCCTACTCCTCCGACGGTCACGTGTCAGCCTACCTCGCAGCTTGACTCTGGCCAAGGCGTGCACACGGATATCACGAATACACAAGTACAGAACCAGCCCGAAGCCGATCAGTTGGGGGTGATGGACACATCGTCTTAGCCAGGGAAGCTTCTCTCCTTTTTGTTTCTATGTCTGTTAATTTTTTTTCATGGAATTGTCGCGGGGCGGGGCATGAGGAGTTCTTACCGTCTCTCCGTTTTTACCTTTCTAATTATAAACCTGATATTATCATTATTGTTGAACCCCGTATTAGTGGCATTACTGCTGGTCGTGTCATTAATGATATTGGCTTTCGTGGCAGGATTATCGTTGATGCTCGAGGATTCGCTGGAGGGATTTGGCTTCTGTGGAACCCGACCGATCTTGATATCACTGAAGCTGATCGCTCTGAGCAGTTTATCCATGCGAAAGTCAAGCTGAATGATGGGAGAAGTTGCATGCTTACTGCTGTTTATGCCAACCCGAAGCCAACGGGCCGTGTTCTACTGTGGGATGATTTGAAAACTCTTGCTAGCGGAATGATCCTCCCTTGGGCGCTCATCGGGGATTTTAATTCCATTCTTGCCGCCAGTGAGAAGAGAGGTGGAGCCTCGTTCTGCCCGGCTAGGGCGGTTTCCTTTCGCGACTGCATTGACCAGTGCGGTTTGATGGATATTGGTTGGGTGGGACCCCCCTTCACCTGGTTTCGAGGAGTTACTAGTGAGAGATTGGATCGGTGCTTAACCTCTCAGGTTTGGACAACTTCTTTTCGCGAGTCAACGTTGACCCATCTCCCTCGGATCCGGTCAGATCACTGCCCTATTTTGCTTGCCACTGCCGGTCAAACGCCGCCGCCTCCTTCCCGTAGGCCCTTCCGTTTCATGGCTTCCTGGCTCTCCCACGAGGACTTCCCTAGAGTCCTTAAAGAGTCTGGAAGGCAAATGTTGGTATTAGAGCCTTTCTCCGGGGTCTGGCTTCTAAGCTCAAGAGGTGGAATGTTGATGTTTTTGGGCACATTATGGTTCGGAAGAAGGCTCTTACTATACAGCTCGAGGCCCTAGAAGCAACCAATAGTAGCTCTAGCACTTTGGTGTCGAGAGAGCAAGAAGCTGCTATTCGGCTCGAGCTAGAGAAGACGATCTGGCAGGAGAGTGTGATGTGGAAACAGAAGTCAAGGCACCAATGGATCATGACGGTGACCGGAATACAAGATATTTCCATCTTCTTACTCTCCAACGCCGCCGCCATAATAAAATCTTGCAGCTCCGAGATGACCTTGGTATGGTGATTGATGATCAAGAGCAACTGCGTGCTATGGTTATTTCGTACTTTCAAAATATTTATAGTGACGGTGGGGGGGGGGCTTTGATTAGCATTGGGCATCGTTTTGATGGGAGGCTGGGCGAACGGTTGGAGCGCTTGTCGTTTGCTCCTCCGGCAGATGAAATCCGACGAGCTGTTAAGGATATGGGACGCTTAAAGCGCCTGGAACAGATGGATTCCAACCTATTTTCTACCAGAAGAACTGGGAGGTGGTGGGGGAATGAAGTTATTCGGTTTGTGCAGAGATGCTTTGTGACCCGAGCTGCATTAGGGAGGTTCATGATACAGTTATTGTTCTTATCCCTAAAGTTCGGAAGCCTCTGGTGATCTCTCAGTTCTGCCCTATCAGCCTCTGTAATGTGATCTATAAGATCATTACCAAATGCATCACCACTCGCCTGAAGCCTTTGATGTCACAGCTCATCCAGCAGACCCAGTCTAGCTTTGTGTTGGGCAGACATATTACAGATAACATTATTATTTTGCAGGAGGTGGTTCACTCAATGGAGCACGATAGATGGCGAAACAGGAGGATGGTGCTTAAGATCGATCTTGCCAAGGCGTATGGCCGCATTCGTTGGCCTTTCCTGCAGGATACTCTTCGATGTGCAGGGTTCCCAGAACCTCTTATCAGCCTCATCATGGAATGTGTCACTTCTACCAAATTTCAGGTGCTCTGGAATGGGGGCTTGACGGAGTCCTTCTCGCCTACTTGTGGTATCCGACAGGGATGTCCCCTCTCGCCTTTTCTTTTTACCCTGTGCATTGAACGTTTGAGTCATATTATTAGTAACGCTGTTGATGCAGGTCGATGGAAGCCTATCCGTCTGGCTAGACATGGTCCTGGCCTTTCTCACATCTTTTTTGCAGATGATTTAGTGCTCTTTGCAGAAGCTTTGCAGAGCAGGCTGATGTCATCCTTGAATGCTTAGACCAATTCTGTACAGCTTCTGGACAGTCAATAAGTCGTGAGAAGTCCGTTATTTTTTTCTCCAAGCCTGTCCTGCGAAGCACCTCTTCCCTTATCGCTAGTCGACTCGGGATTCCTATGACGCAGAACCTTGGCAGATACTTGGGGGTTCCAATCTTGCATGAACGTGTTACCAATGACACCTACCAATGCGTTTTGGAAAAATGGATCAGAAGCTGACAGGGTGGAAGGCGTCGTCTCTCTCTGCTGGTAGAGTTACTCTTGCTCAATCTGTCCTTTTGGCTATTCCCTCTTATATCATGCAAACCTCTGTGCTGCCTAGTCATATTTGCAGTGAAATTGATAAGAAGATTAGGAATTTCGTTTGGGGGACTACTGAGGAGATGCGGAAAGCCCACCTTATCTCCTGGGAAGCGATCTACACTCCTAAATCGAAAGGCGGGCTTGGACTTCGCTCTGCTAGACAACTTAACCAAGCTTATATGATGAAATTGGGTTTTCTTTTTCTTGCGAAACCGAAGGAACTGTGGGTGCAGGTATTACAGAGAAATATTTCAAGGACGAGGAGGCGGAATTTAGAGTCAAGTTCACCAGCTCCAAGTCGGCGATCTGGCTGGGAATTTTGGCGGTTTGGCCGAAGATGACGGAGGGCGTGAGGTCGGGACTTAGGAACGGGCGAGGAACTCTTTTCTGGACAAACCGGTGGATTGACTCGGGAGAACGGCTCATCGATTTCATCTTGCTGGGAGCTCCGGATCCGGATTTTGAGGCTACGGCGGCTGACTTCTGTACCCCGTCAGGTGAGTGGAATCTTCCCCATCTTCGTACTTTGTTACCAGAGGATTTGGTGCTTCAGATTGCAGGTTTGTCGCCGCCGGCGGCGCATAGAAGGGATGACGCCACTGCTTGGGGTCTCGAGAAGGACGAACGCTTCAGGATCCGTTCAGCCTATGACCTCCTTGGTGAGCAAGAAGGGCGAATACGGGATGTTGACTGGGAGCTCGTCTGGAGATGGAAGGGGCCGAATAGGATCAAACACTTCTTATGGTTGGTGGCACATGACATGTTGCTTACAAATGAGGAGCGGCGGAAGCGGACATGGACGGAGGACGGATCGTGTTCGAGATGTGGACATCCTCAGGAGACAGTCTTGCGTGTTGCGAGACAGTTCCGCCGCGGTGAACACTTGGACGCATTTGGCCTTTCTCTCTAACGACCGAACGAGTTGGGATCTGCCACTCCTGCCTTGGATCACGCACCATCTGAAGGCGCCGAGCTCTTGCCTTCTCTTTGGGGTTGCCTGCTGGTCTCTCTGGAAGAGCAGAAATGAAGCTATCTTCACCGATATTCGCACTACTCCGAAAGCCCTGTCATACCATATCAGACGCTGGACGTCGACGGTTGGAGAGACGCTGATACTGGACCAGTTTATCACTCCTGGTCCGCTTGCAAAGACGGTGGTGGATGTCTCATGGATGCCGCCACCACCAGAGTGGGTTACTATCAACTTGATGGCTCCGTTATTCCTGAGACCGGACGGGCAGCTGCATGAGGCCTGTTCCGTGATGCTGATGGCCGCTGCCTTGCAGCTTTTAGCATGAACCTGGGGATTTGCTCGATCACCAGGGCTGAGTTGAGAGGTGCTATGACAGGGTTACAGATTGCTTGGGATAGAGGTTTCTGGAGGATTATTGTGCAGTTGGACTCGCGTGTTGCAGTCCAACTTTTACTGGGGGATGGGGAGGACTCCCACCAGCACTCTTCTGAGGTCGCCAGCTTCCGTGAGATGTTGGATCGGGACTGGATGATCAAAGTTGAGCATATTTATCGGGAAGGCAACCGGGCAGCAGACTACTTAGCTGGCATTGGACATGCATTACCCATTGGTGTTCATGATGTTTCTAGTTTTGATCCTTGTTTATCACATCATCTTTTGTATGACTTGCTTGGCATTTCCCAAACCCGTTTGGTTATGAATGAGAGATAAGGCGCGTTTGCGCCTGAGCTTACCAAAAAAAAAAACTGAAAAAAATGGTATCTGCTTTAATGTATTAGTAGATATATATTTTCACCCCCTTTTATTCCTTCTCCCCTTAAGTTTAGGGATTCCACCAATCATAATTTTTTAATTAAATAATAATTATTTTAGAAATATTAATATAAATAATAGTGGAAACCCATACCCACGTTCTCAAAGTTTACACATATTTCTTTATTTTTTTCTTTCTTTTCATTAATTAATAAAGATTTCAGTTAATTTTTTAAATATGTTAACACTTAACAACGGTTCATCAAAAAAAAAAATTACTAACTTTTTTTATTTTAATATTTACATAATTAATAAGATTAAGATATTAATTAAGATAATCATTTTCAAATAAATTACTAACTAATCACTCATCTCCCATAATTGGGACAATACTAACTTTTTTTCATTGTCAAAAAAAACTTAATTTTTTAATATTTATATTTATGTAATTATATTACCTTTCCAAGTCTTTATTCCTAAAAATTTCAGTGGTTAGGCATTATAAACATAGTTAATATTTAGATAACTATATATTTTTACTATAACTACAAATGATGAAATGACTATATATTTAAAATCATATGATATAACTGCATAACTAAATCGAGCTGAAAAAAGTAATTTAAAGATGCATCAATCATAAAATTTATTTAATTTTAAGATATTAGTAAAATTTATAAAAATATGATGGTTTAGTGTTAAACCGGGTTGAAGGAAGTAATTATAGACGTCTCAATCATATGATTTATTTAATCTTAAGATATCAGTATGAATGATAAAAAAATGTTCGCTTAGTAATGATCATAGTTATAGTGATAAATATGGGTTGACACAAGTAATTCGAAAAAGAGGTTCCAAACTTCCAATCATTTATATTTATTAAAAATTAGTAATTTTTTAGAAGTCTTTAAATATTTTTTGGCTACAAATGTACTTAAAGATTCTATATTTTTATACTATTCACTCCATAAGTAAAAATATTAAATTTACTTTGATTATACTATGATATTACTTGGAAAAAAATATGCATTTTTAACGGTGTGGTTCAAGAAATGTTATGTTTAATTTATGTAAGGCGTTATTCACATCTTAAATTGTTAATTTGGGTATTCTAGAAATTTAGATGATTGTTGTCTATTTGGAGAAACTAAACTTGCATATTTCATCTAATTTTAATCAATGTTTTTATCTTGATATTTATTTTATTATTTTTCTCTACTAACTTGATACAAACTTATCATTATGGGGTTGTTTGGTTGCAGTGATATTGATATTGATAACTGCAGATATCATGATATTCAGGATATCATCATTTTTTCTGTCCTGAATATCATGATATCTGGGGCCAAAAGTGATATCAATATCACTCGACAGATATTCATGTGGGGAGGTGAATATCTTCAGAGTGATATTGATATCACAGTTTTTGGACAATTCTATCCTCACTCAACCTTCACAATTATAATGTCATCAACTCCATTACCCCAATTTATTTTTTCTCATTTTATATTGTCTCGTGTTTATGTATTTTTATATTCATTTATTAATTAAGATAAATAATTATGATTTAGTTTTTAATTACTTAATTAGAATTTTTTAGTTAGAATTAGAATTCACCATGAAAATTATTTTAACTTTTTATTTTATTTTTGCTAGAAGAGGGAGATGTGTTAGCGGTAAATATAATACTAATTATTTTCTTAATGAATGAGCATTTATTATTCTAAAAGTATAATTAACTCGAGTAATTAATTTATAAATACATTCACGAATTAAAAAAAGAGATTACAAATTTTAATTTATAAACACACATGTGTTTTAATTAAATGTTAGGACTACTATTATACTTTGTTCAAGAAAATGAGGGTATTTTGGTACATTCATCCATGCACTCACAATTCACCACTCATTTAAATATCACTACCCCAAACAGTGATATCAAAGATCACTTTTACCAATATCAATATACTAACATATCAATATATCTCACATATCATGATATGTAGATATCATCCAACCAAACAACCCCTATGTTTTTATCATTGTTACATTTTCTTATGTTCTTAAATACAAATATTTATGAACAATAATAATATAACTTAATACATAAGTTGTAATTTTTCATTGATTAATTTATTGTTACTTGACATGTGATCATATTCCATATTTAGAACTATAAAAATACGATAACATAATTTTTTGCTTGAGTTCGGCCAATAAACAGGCAAAAAAACTAGCTATATATTAAGGATTTAAAATTGAGCGTGGTGATTTCCAAGCCTCTCTTTAATTCTAGGATTTAATCCAATAATATATTTTCTCTTAAATATAATTATAAACCATTATTTGTAAAATAAAAAAACGTTTGTATTGTAAACCCAAGTTCTCAAATTTTGTTACATATTTCTTTCATTCCATCTTCTTTCTTTAATGTTCCATTTGTTCATTTTTTAATGTTAATAATAGGTTTGAAAAAAGAAACCTTCACCTTTTTAATTAATAAGATTAAGGTAATTATTTTCAATTAAATTACTAATTAATAACTCATATCTAACATCTTGGTCAATAATAATTTATTATTATTATTTTTTTAATTATATTATCTTTTTGAACTATTTATGCCCTACAAATCAATGGATAGTGTTTGTAAAATAGTTAATATTTAGATAATTATATGTTACCATGACTACAAATAACGATATAATTAAAATCACATAATATAACTATAATTAAACCGGGTTGAAGGAAGTATCTTAAAGATGTCTCAATCATATAGCTTATTCGATTTGAATTAATTACTGTAATTGATAAAATTATGATGGTTTAGTAATCATAATACATATAGTGATAAATCAGGTTGAAGTAATTTGAAGATGTTCCAAACTCCCAATCATTCATATTTACTAAATATTATATTAAAAAAATAAAAAAAATTAACATTTTGCCCCGTTCTACTTTGCCAACTTAACACCCATGCACTATAAATCTCTTTTTACCCCCTGCCACTTCAACACTTTGCCTTTTGGACTCTTCTATCCCAACTTTCATCTTCTTAAGATTAATTGATGCACATTCAACACATAACAACAACTCTAATAACCGCATTTTGGATGATAAAGGGTTTATTAATAGAAATGTAAATATATACGACAATTGGAGGATAAAACCAATTGGTTTTCAAACCTTCTTAATTATTACACCGTACTTTCGTGATACCTCTCCAATTTACCTCGCCTAATGCTTACTCACTAAACCGTAAAAGTAGTTGTTGATGTGGGTGGAGTTTTCACCATAATAAATAAAAAATGAAATTAACTTAGATAGGCAAAGGCGAGTTCGCCTGTCTGTTGGGCGATAACTCCTATGGTCTGGGCGAAATCGCCTAGGCCCTAGGCGGATATACTCATATTTGTACACAGTTTGAATAGGTATTTATTTTGGTACATAGTTTTATTTTTTTTACTTATTATGGTGAAAACTCCGATGTGGGTTGCAAATGTGTTCAGATTTAGCATCAAGAAGACAAAAAGTTGGGATGAAATGACCCAAAATGCACAATGACTGAAGATGAGCGGTAAAGAAAGAGAATTCTATGTGTATAAATATTTTATGATCATAAAAATATAATTTAATATATAGTTTATAATTTTTTCATTAATCAATTTATTTTGATATTAAATAATTATAATTATAAATAAAATACAGATTTGAACCCGGCCAACGGACCGACAAAAAAACTAGTATATTTTATCCCAATACTCAAACTAACCAAAGAATACGAGTTTTTAGATTAAAAAGATGTTGATCCAGTGGTTATTAGATAGTATGCTCAAGACATCTTTCAGCACAGGAATAAGGGTCCAATTAGTGCCTGGCTTCCCATCGACTAGCTGAAGTTTGTATGCCTTCTTTGGTTTCCCATTTCTTCAAGTTCTCCTCCTCTTTTTCCCACATTCTCGATAATATTGTTTGATACTTCTCTCGTTCAGGTCACTTAACATTTAAAAAGTCTGTTTGTCATCTCGTCCATCAGTTTCAAAGACACTCGTTTGTGAGTGTGCTTTCCTTCATGACTTATAGTTATGACAAGAAGTTTATAAATTTTGTTTTGAATCTTTCCATTGTCTCGATTTTTTTCATGTGAAGAATCTTCAAGAAAGCCTGACCTATTTGACAGGCTTTGACCGAATCGGCCCAGTCAAACCTGGCTCCGGGCGGCCCGAATACCTGGTCGAATACAACAAGGCCGGGCCTGAGCCTATGAAATCAAAGGATTTGTGCTTCGTTTTTTTCGGGATAAACCCAGAAAAAACCTGGGCTTAATCCGGCTCACTCCAGTGTTGAAATTTCAAACCAAAATAACTTGAAAATATGATATGTTGATATGTGAAATACCTTTCTTTTCTGAAGTATTCGCTTGTTCAGTGTTGGTGGTCTAATGCTAAAGGTTATGTTCAAAAGAACTGTCATAAATCAAACATTTTCCTAGCATGACGGTTCCTCTTTGAGCTACCGGATGGCCAAGAGGTTCTTATCTTTGACAAAAAAAAAAAAAAAAAAAAAAACATATATAACATATGATTACTTGGTCCTGACGCAAACTTGATTAATAAACAGGTTAGAGTGATAAACAATTAAGGCAACATCATAGAGACGGATACATTTCAACCTAACTTCCACTCTAAACCCCCAACCACTAATCTCAACTCCAATTTGTTCAAGCAACTTTTACCACAAATAGGTAACTATTTAAATACGGAGCATTTCAACTTTACCTTAAACGTTAAGATTTGCAGCCAAAACTTACCTCAAAGTAACAACAACATACATACACATGATACATCTGTATATAAGCTCTCCTACATTACGTTACGTAGACGCCAAAAAGGCAAAAACATAATTACAAAACGTCAGGAGGAAATGAATTTACAATAATCAACAACCATGAAACATTCCCTTTATATTTCTAATCGTCTTATATGAACAAAAGTACATTAATTTAACCCATGCTCAAAATTGGACAACAGTACTACTTGTGCTTGTACTTGCACCCATTGATTCCAGAATGGCACCAAATCTGTCGGCTGAATCGTTAAATGATCGGCATAGCTTATAATTTTACAACGATTTAAGCATTCAATCGTATACCGTATATTGTTAGTTTCACGAATTCAATCTCCTCCACGATTCTGGAAAAATTTCCTGCAGGCTGCAACCAGATTCTTTCTTCTTCAATCTGCAACTTTGACTTTAGTGGACCAGAAGAAAAGGCAGCATCCACCACTCCTCCGCCTGCATTGTCAAAACCCAGTTCAATTATACTAAGCAAATTGCATCCATCCAGCTTCAATCTAATTCAAATATGGTAAATCCCCTGTTTCATCATACTCTGTTTCGTCATCAATGTAACCCATCAATTCCTCAAATTCAAAAGGAAACTGTGATTTGGAAGAATAGATTGACAATCAAATGAAGATAATTAGAAAGGAGCTTAATTAATTACCTGTTGTTGTTGTTGCTGCTGCTATTTATGCTGCTGCTTCTACTGCTGCTCCCATGGCTGCTACTCTTTGAACTTCTACTGTCGCTATAGCTGCTAAATCCTGCAAAACTCTCGCTCTCATCCTTCCACCACTCCTTCTCCGCCATCCCAACGACGCCGCCGCCTCCTGATTTCCCAGTCGGAGAAATTCGTCCGTCTTTCTGGCTTCCTGCTTTGCCCCCGGCGTACGGATTTGTTTTCTTCTTACTACCATTTCTTGATCTCAGGGAAGAAACCGGAAGACCCATTTTCAGCAAGAACCCACCGTTGTCCAGGCTCCCACTTCTACTAATCTTCGCTCCAGCCACCGGATTATTACTCACCGCCCAACGAACCTTACCTCCTCCGCCGCCGCCACCGTCGCTCAATTTCCTGTCGGCGGCGGCCGGGGGAGGATTTTCAATTCCGATCTGGTACTGATGCTCCACAAGATCCTTGAGGGAGAGCTCGTAGCAGCCCTCTGGCATCCTACTCACCATCTCCATCAGCTCCCTCTGTCCTCTGGCGATCGCCTGAGTTCTCGCAGCCGGCGAGAGGCTCCGGTAATGGGCCAGGTCACCACCGGACGACGAGGTATGAGGAGGCGGGCTAGCGGCCCTCCACAGAGGTGGCGTAGAAGCTCCGGAGGAGTAATCGTCGCCGTCATCAACGAGCCGAGCTTCCTCGCCGGAAGGGTGACTGAACTCCGGGGCGGCCGCCGTGGTTCTTCTGTCGGCGCGATTCATGGGGGAAAATTTGGGTTTGGTTTGGTTGTTGGAAATTGGAATGGAAAAGAATGAAGTAATGAATGATTATGACGAGGAGGAGAGTTAGGAGGAGTGGGCAAATAAGGATTATTAATAATAATATTAATAATTATTGAAATAGAAATTCAGTAATAAAAAACTAAAAAGTTGTCATTTTCTGAGGATGGAAGGAAAAGGAAAAGGTTAGCGGAATTCAGGGACTATATATGATATGATGATGAAAGTCAAACGAGGTTGTTCTAGATGAATGACTCATATTGCAATTTGCCAGACCCAGTGTGGGGCCCACCATCCACGTTTGCTTGTCCAGGAACTTTTGTCGTTTTGTTTTTGTTGCAGTTCTAGAATCTCTAGTGAACAGAGTTTTCCATTTCCAAATACCAAGTAGAGTTGCATGGTTACAAATGTGCAGTTCTAGTGTCCAAGTTGCATGTAAACACTCAATCTTTGATGGCCTGTATTTATACGTTCAACTAATGTGAAGACGACTCAATCTAACATCTAGCTGGCATCTTCTGGTTCAATAGTTTAATACTTTGATTAAAGATTAGCATAAATATTTGTGTTTTGGATCGACATCAACTAGAATCAATTTTCAGATTTTTGTTTATCAAGACTTCAAAAATGACTGGAGCGCATTTCAAGCTACTGACACTACAACAAAATTTGTCTTTTTTTTTGCGGATAAAATCTCCGTTTGTCGTAGATATAAATGCAACGAACCCAATTAGTCGCGGATGCCGCTTCCGCGACCAATTTCTACCCATACAAACAGGGCTTGTCGCGGATAGGGATATCCGCGACAAAACTAATTCCTCGCGGAAGGTTTGACGCGGATATTACCGTAACAAACTTTCTCGACTCGGGCACTGGTCCTTCCGAAAGTTTCGGTTTCGATTTATGGTTTGGTTAGGTTTGATTTTATCCGCGACAAAAAGACGGATTTTGTTGTAGTGTGATCTTGAACTAGTTTATAACTTGTGAAATTTCATGTTGGGGTTAATATATAGAGGTTGTAGTAGAGTGGTCATTAAACTTTAACTTGTAATCTAGTTGTCACTAACCGACTAACCTATCACAACGGTAATAATGTGGTCATTTCGTCAACCTTTGTTCAAAATTTTCGTCGAGTACTAATATCAGTTTGCACATAAATTTTGTTCGTCTCACACAATGTAACCCAATTCACCCTAAACATGGCATGAGGTGAGTCTAGGACTGGATTGGTTAGTTGGGTTGAGTTTAGAGTGAATTAAGTGACATGACAATGAATAGTGGTAAAAAATTGATGAGTAGAGTTACAAATTACAACTACAATAAGTTAATGACCATTAATTACAAATTAAAAATTAATAACTACTTTACTACGGGAGGCATATATGTTAATTACCAAAATGATATTTAGCCCTAATGATGTTGGAGAAACCAATAACAATAATAGAAGACAACTGTCAATAATTTTGGGTACAAGAAAATGAGAAAAATCATTAGAAAGCCAAGTGTGGATAAGTTGGATAGCCGTCATGAAGATTTCGTCCAGAGAGTGATTTTTTTCAAACTAGTTTGAGAACACATCTAAATTCAGATCAAATAATTTGGGCTATCACTAAGCTGCCATTTGTTCACTTAATTATCTATGCCATAATAATCCAATACTCGATTATGTGGATGGATTATAACACCTCCACATATGCACTAAAATTGATATTAATAAACTAGTAACTTATCATTTTAATTTGCTAGTATCCAAAATATATTACTTCTGATTTTTAATGGGTCAAATACTTTACTACTTTCAATATTTTGGGTGGGTTACAAACTCGTTCCGAAATTTTGTTTTGTTGTAGGCTCGTCTCGATAGTACATACCCTGTTACAACGTGGTCTTATTCACATATCCAGTGACTTTTCACGACAGATTTGACACGTCATCCGGTCTACGTCATTTAAAATATAATAAAATAATAGTCTAGGTCTGAATCGATCTAAACCTTCTAATCGAATCGATCAACTTTACCTAAAACCAAAAACTTGAACCCAACTCAATGTCATTGTAACCTAATCGGAAACTGAAATCTTCAAGCTCTATTGTCAAACTTTGATCTAATCTTTCCTAGATGGATAAGGATTCTCCCTTCGCTATGGAGCTCCGAAATCTCCCTCGAATACTGCATGTGCTCTCCTCTCGCTCCCTTGATTCGTCCCAATCCGTCATCTTCCAAATTGGGGGTCAAGGACTCCTTATATAGGGAGAAAATGAAAATCCCTTTCCAAGTATAAAACTACTTCCACCCGAATTTGGCCCAGAAGTGCGCATATACCTCCATAAAAGTGTGACGCACTTTTGCCCTCTTTCAGCGCACTTTTGGGCTATTTTCAGCCCAAAAGTGTTGTCTTGGTGTTTTGACCATCCCTGCTTCGTTTTCTCCGATTTTGTCAGTATTTGAAACTCCAGACTCGTGAGAGGATCCTCTATAGCATGGTTTTCTGAAATATCATCAAAATAATCTACAAAAGGATGAATATAGCCAAATATGTCTACTAGTGCGACTTCCAAACCGTAACATGCATACATAAAAAAACAAGCCAATATGCCCTATATTATTAATGGATCAATGAGAGATTAATGGTGAGAAATGTGGCTTAATATGATGCGTTATTTCTAGCGTCATCAAACCCCTCATCAATATTGACACCATTGTTGTTGAGGTCTAAGTAGGAGGAGGAGAGACAGCTAAAGAAGCCATCGTATTGAAATGTTAAGAGGTAGTGTACTTCCTTTCCGTACATTGATTGACGTGAGAAGTGAGAAGTGAGAAGTTAGAAGTTAGGAATGATATCTAAATTTGGATGAAAAGACATTAACCAACCGTGCAATGTTTTCAAAAGAGAATAAGGTGAAGCAAGTGCTGTGCTGAAATCATGACTTGATGTGTATCATCATCTACTTTTATTAACGAGTTATCCAAACTCATATGTAGTGTTTTAAATAATTGATCTTTCAAATTTGCATAGAATTATTTAGCATCATCGTTCTTCCTAACATCCACCCGGTTTCCTATAATCTAGAAAGCCTATGTCGATCGAGAAAGGATGCTCAGTTTTTATGGATAAAATATCTTCAAAATTAACTCATACAACAACAACATGTCTTTATGAGGGAGGATTGCAAAATGATGCTTTGATTTTGATGGCTAAGTGTTAGGCTTTGTGGCCACTCTTTTCCTTTAGGCATTTTGGGTGGCAAAAAATGACTTTTTTCTTCTTATTTCTTTGGACTATCTGTCTCCTATTATTACGTGTTCCTTGGCCACCAAGAATTTTGTTTACCATTTTATCATTTTAACGGTAAGTAGAGTGTCCAACACAACAACCTACAATACCCCCCCCCTTCCCTTTAAAGGGAGAAATATATGTGTATATACCATAAACAAAAACAATGACTATGTTTTCTTATTCCTCTTTTCTTTGTGGGTGTCCCATCCAACTAACATGATCAATAAATCATTAATTATAGTGAGATAGATATGAAGTCTTATACATGGCAACTATGCAGATTCAGTAATGGAGGGTGTTCTATGTTTTATGATGAGACCATTGAGATGATGAACTAGGGTTATGGATTGGTTACTTTATTCGGGTAGTTTGGTTGTCTGGATAGATAGTTGATCCGGTGTCTAAGACTATTTATTAAGTACGCGATTGCTGCATAGACTAAGAAATCAGGTCCAAATTTTAGAGCCAATATCCTCCTAGCCAAACATGGCTAGAGTTTCGCATTCTTAGTAGTAGCGATTCACGTGGCGAGATATTAACAAACCATTCAGGGCGGAACTATATGCAGTCAGGGGGAATTAATGACCTCTTTTTGAATATAACTCTTGTAGTTTAGTGCAGTAAATTTGCTGTGAGATTGTCTTTAGATCTAATTTTTCGTTTTGTATGTGTTGGTGTGGGTGGTATGAATTACCTAGTTAAATTGTATGTATGGATGATGATGATGATTATGGATTGTAGACACTATGTTGATGATGTTGATTTGGGGTGATGCATGACAGAGAATTGGTATAGGGAAGCATGATTAATCACGGCACCGGATCCACGTTCAACCTTCAAAGGTTGGACGGGCCCAACCCAGTCCACTGCACCCAATTTTCCACTACGACGCGGATCGGCCCCAAACACGTCAAGGGCAATAAAGTCAAATCCATATAACCTATCTCTTCTCCCTTCCCTCTTCGTATACACCGCGCCGCCTCCTTTGAGCTTCTATTTTCAGTCCTTGGTCCACCTCTCCTCTTCCGACGAACTCGTTCCGGGGACCATGGATAGAAGCCTGAGGTTTCTCCAGTGGTGGTTGTTGGAAGAAAACTCCTGGTGCTGTTGTAGGAGAGATGTTTTCTCCGGCGATTGGCGATGTCATCGGTAGGTGGAGCAGCTATAAAGGGGCGTGGAGATCGGTGGAGTAGTGGCGGCCATCGAAATAGCATTTCCGGAGCAAAAAGGATCATCGAACGATGGCGGCGTAGAGCATCGGTATCGGCATCGGCGGCAGCATCGGCGACCGCTGCATAACTGTTGAAGACGATGAAAATTATTTAATAATTATAAAAAATTACAATTTAGTCACTCTATTTTTATTTATAGATAATTTGATTGTTTAGTATTAAAATTTGTAATTTTAGTCACTAATTTTTTTTATATTCACATTGATAACTAGTTAACTCGATTTGTTAACTAACTAGTTAAATTTAGTTAACTAGTTAAATTTAGTTAACGAGTTAACTAGTTATCACTTTGTTAACTAGTTATCTAATCGAGTTAACTAGTTAAATATAACAAGTTAACTAGTTAAATTTAGTTAATGAGTTAACTAATTAACCAATCAAGTTAACTAGTTATCACGTAGTTATCTAATCGAGTTAACTAGTTAAATTTAGTTAACGAGTAACTAGTTAACAAATCGAGTTAACTAGTTATCACGTTGTTAACTAGTTATTTAATCGAGTTAACTAGTTAAATATCTTGTGAACTAGTGCAGATAACTAGTTATCAGCAAAAGAATATGTTAACTAGTTAACAATTAGAACAGGTGTTAATAATTTAGAAAATTTTTAAAAAGTGTTAACTAGTTAACATGTACTGTCGTCGAAAAAGTCACCGGAGTTTGGTCGGCCGCCGGAGTCTCACCTGGAAAGTCACCGGAGATCGGCGGTCGGTCGCCGGAAAAGTCACCGGAGCACGACGGCCGGTCGCCGGAGAGTGGTCGGCCGGTCACTGAGATATTATTAAATATTTAAAATAAAATAATATTTAAATTAAGTGTGAAATGTCCTAAATAACCCTATCAAATTTAGACCATTAGATTGGTCAAAGAATGATCCAATGGTTAGAAAAGGGTTGGAACAAAATCCAACCCTTGGAAAGGGTTGGCTGCCGATCAGCTGCCATTAATCACTTAACACTATTGTATTAGGATTTTAAAATGAATTAGACGTAAGTATGGGTACCATTGTTGTATTACGTGTGAGAGTCTGTGATGCTCTCTAAGCAGTTCAGCACATAGTTAAGCTCAGTCGGTGCACTCAATTTCATTAGGAAACTGCTTCACTCATAGCGATTCCTCTTGTAGTTAGAGAAGTTGGTGAGTCTGTGGCAAGTTATCAGGAGTTGGTCTGTGACAGATGATTCAGAAATGCAGTTCGAGGATCAAAGGTGGACTTGGGGGCAGCTGATCCCCATCCAACCATTTCCAAGGGTTGGAAACTTCAACATTCATCTCAACCATTAGATCACCTTTGACTCTTTGACCAATCCAATGGCCTAGATTAATAGGGGTATTTAGGACTTTACACATATAAATTAATTATTATATTTAAAATAAATAATTTAATTCTCAGGGGTTGTCGTTGCTCTCCAGCGGCCGGCCACCGTCGCCGACGACCGGCGAGACTCCGGCGAAATTCTTTTTTTTTTGAAAATTTTAAAAAAATTACATTTAAAAAAAATTTACATTTAAAAAAAAAACTAGTTAACATTTTTTTGTTGTTAACTAGTTAACACCTTTTTGCTGTTAACTAGTTAACAGTGTTTTTTTAACTGATAACAAGTTAACATGGTTTTTACCTAGTTAACATCATTTTTTGTTTGATAACTAGTTAACATCATGATTTAGATAACTAGTTAACAAAAAATTTAGTTGATTACTAGTTAACACATTTTTTTTGCTGTTAACTAGTTAACAATATTTTTTTAACTGATAACTAGTTAGCAGTGTTTTTTTAACTGATAATAGTTAACATGGGTTTTATCTGATAACTAGTTAACAACGTTTTTTGTTTGATAACTAGTTAACATCATGATAACTAGTTAACAAAAAATTTAGTTGATTACTAGTTATCAAAATTAGTTAACTAGTTAACACATTCTTTTGTTTAACATGGTTTTTATCTGATAACTAGTTAACAACGTTTTTTGTTTGATAACGTGTTATCAACATTAGTTAACTAGTTATCAAATTAACATAATTAGTTAACTAGTTATCAAATTAACATAATTGGTTAACTAGTTAACATCATGACTAAGATAACTAGTTCACATTTTTAGTTAACCAATCGAGTTAACTAGTTATCTAATCGTGTTAACTAGTTATCAAGTTGTTAACTATTATTGTATTATTCTAATCATGTTAACTAGTTATTTTGTTTTTAATTAGTTAATTTATCGAGTTAACTAGTTAACATAATGATTGGATAACTAGTTAACGAGGGTATTTAGTTAATAACTAGTTATCAAAACTTATTAACTAATTATACGAACTAGTTAACATGATTATTCCATAACCAATTTATATAATTCAATGTTATTAAAAAATGTACACAATAATGAAATTGTAACCTTTCATAATTATTAAAAATATCCGGCAGTGTTGTAAAAACCTTTACAAATCAGTCACTTAACTTGACCACGTGACAAATCAGTCACTTAACTTGACCATGTGACAAATCAGTCACTCATCTTCAACCTCTGAAATCAACATCGCTGCTCCAGACGTCGTGCTTCACCGGCCGCTGCTCCATAAGTCGCTCCGCCGGCCGCTGCTCCAGACGTCGTGCTCTGCCGGCCGCTGCTCCAGACGTCGTGCTCCGTCGGCCGCCGAGATCGGAACCAGGAGCTTCCGGCCGAGAGACAAAATCGGACATGAAAAGCAAGAGCAAATCGGCCGTCGGAGGATACAAGGAGCTGTCGGAGATGGTGATTGAGGCGGATCGGTTGACGATGAGATGGATTGGCCGTCGGCGGGATGGGTTGGTCGTTGGAGGAGGCAGAGGAGAGGAAGCCGGCGAAGAGAGCGGCGGCATATGCGATTCGGAAATTAGGTTTTAATTTATATTTTTCAATTTCTGATTTTACCCTTGGTTGAACCGGTCCAACCCCTGGGAGGTTGGACGCAGATCGCGTGCGTGGACTTGGGGGGATCCCGGTGGGTGACAAAGGGGGGACTTTGTCCCTCATACAAAATTAACTCACAGCCATTAGATTAACTAGTATCACATCTAACGGCTCTTATCAATAGTATTTAAGGGTGGTTTTTACTGAATTCTTTTTTACAATTACCCAGCCGCCACTTTCCTAGGGTTTTTTAACTGACCCCCTCCCTCTCCATCGTGCTCCAGTCGCACCTCTGTTCTCTCACCCCGATCGTCTGTTCAGTCGACGCCGCTCCTCTGTTTCCTTGCCGGCTTTCATTCCCTCGACGCCGTTCATCCTTTCCCTCGCCGCCGCTATTCTGTTCCCTCACCTCCCAGTTGGTACCTCTGCCGCCGATCAGCGAGGGTTGGCATCCAAGCTCCTCTGCCGACGAAGACACACGGCGAGGTAAGCTATGATTCAATAAAAAAAGCCAAACTCTGATTCAATCACCGAAGAAGAAACTCGAGCAGATACTGAAAATTCTGATTACATAGCTCTTCTATTGCTTTCGGTGTTGCAATCCAGGTCAGTCACTGTTTGTTTTCAATGATTGTGGTGGTTTTGTGTTCGATGATGGATTGTGATGCCCGAATATCATGAATCAATACATGTAGCTATACAGTACTTGTATGCTCGTAGTACTAGTATGTTTGATTACGATTTCTAAAGAGATGGTTTGCCTCAAAATTTTCCAGATTTTTCAGTGTGAAATTGAAATTTGATGGAGAAGTACGTTAATGGGCAGCAGTTCAATGTGTGTTCTGTCTCTTTGTCGTATTTTTGGTTCAAACATGTTAATGGTGTACGTAGTGAATTTGAATGCTAAATGATCATGAATCTATACTTGGATCTATACAATACTTGTATGCCGAAAGTACTAGTATGTTTTTTACTAATATCAACTAGCTTTTTTGCCCGCCCGTTGGCGGGTTTGAGCAAAACAATATTTTTATTATAAAACGGTCTCTCATATTCATAATCTATACCACTTTGATTCAATATCACTTACTTCGTTAAATTCACATAATATAGAAAATTATTGTGTTAACTTCAAGTAACACTCATGTATACCTAGACATTCAAATTAAACCAATTGCAAAGGTAACCAACTATTCATAAAATAAATTGTTCGAATTGTTAAAATCCATTAAGAGAACCATTCAAGTGTTTCATATAACCGCCGAATTTTAAGAGTTTAGAGACAGTTCAGGAGGGTCTTTGCATAAATTAAGTGACTACTTTAAAGTTTTTTAATCTTCTCGTCTAGCTCAATCAAATGATCGCCGATTTGCCAAGATGTCCAACAGATAATGAAGAATTATGACAATATTTAATGATATGAATTTGACATTTATTTATTAATTAATATATTGAATTTAAAATATTATTAAATATAATAATAGAATTTCTATTGCATTAACTATTTTTAAGGAATTAATTTATTTTGAAATGGTATTATAAAGAAAATAATATATTAATGAAGAAAAGTGAGGTAGTTTTATGCATTTTTATTTGTAAAAAAAATTCTTTGGTTGGCTAGATTCCTCAAATTAAGGGAGGGGTAGGAAAGCTGATGTGACAAAAGGGTTGGCCATAATTTGCTTTATATATAGTAGAGATTATTGTGCATTCATGTAGGAGATGAGTGGGTATAGTTGTACACTCTGCATTCAGTTTAACCAAAATAAATAAATTGACTTAAAGCCAACATTTCAGAGCTAGCCCAATTTTAATATCTTAAAAATCTTCAAACTAAGCAAATTGTGATACAATTTACCCATGATATAATGAATAAATGACCCAATAAACCTCCAACTCGATGAGCCCGTCTGCCCGTTTGAGAGCTCCACACGTAGTTAGGTTTGATGAAGTCCATAAAGACTTAAAGTTGGAGAGCAACCTTTTTGTAGAATAGGTTTTTGATGAATTTGTAGAATAACCTATTTTGTAGACTTTAAGTTTATTCGTAGTAGGAATATTATTATATAGTAAAAAAATGTATTCTTCTAGCTAAGATTTGCAACATCTCATTGAATAGTTTGAATTTTACACCAAAAAAATAGCTTATATTGCATATGGGAAGACATTATAAGGAGTTCATATCATTTTGATCCTCATTTCAAATATTAGAGTTAAAATAAATAGATTAATTTCATACTCATGACTTTATTAGCACTCAAACCACTAACTATTGCGGTAAATAAATTTTCTTTAAAAAGGAAAGTGAAATTGAGGTTAAAATAAGGGTATATGTACTTGGGTTTGTATAGTGTGCGATCACCTCATTATGTTTGATAAAGTAAAATAAAATTTAAGATGCAAAAGTGAAGTTTGAAAACCACCACTAATGAGAAATTATATTGGAAGACCAATTCTACTTGAATGAGAGTAGAATTGCAATCTAAGAAGGTTGGGGTGAGAGTCGAGTAAATTGGAGTAGTAGTCGAGGATTGGATGTTGAATAAATGGATTACAACCCATTCACCGGGTCTAGGACTTAAGGATAACTGAAAGCTCAAGTCGAAATACATTAGAGTAGATGTCAGGCAATTGTGCATAATTATAGAGTGAGATTTGTTTTTTTTTCTAATGAACTGTGTTGAGTATTATTTTAAAATTGAAAGAAATTAGGATAAATTTCTTAATTATTTTAAATCCCTAAAAATTATTATAAAGTCTATTATTGAAGTCTCTAATCGTCAAAAAAATTATTAATCAATAGAAAATTTAAATTTTAAAAGAATAAATAAAATAAAAATAGTTGATTGATTGATCCGCTAAAGTTATGAGAAGAGGTCAAATCTACTAAAGTTACATGAATGTTATAATTTTTTCACATTTGTTAATTAAACTTCATTTATATTTTTATAATGATTCTAGTTCAATTTCTTTCCTAGTGACTAACTCATTTCAATTAATTGTCGGTGCAACAGGGAAAAATATATGACTCAATAAAAGATTTCATATATTTGTGATCCAAAACTTCTCAAAAGAGAATAAGAAATTTTATAAATTTGAGAGGAAAATTTTATTGTGGAAGACAGATAGTTGTGACAGAAAAAATAAGATTTTTTTTTCAGTTTATATATAATACGTAAAGTAAACTGAAAATGAACCTTTCATATCAAAGAGACAATTATCAAGAATGTTAAATGCGATTTTATTTATTAAAAATATACCTTTTAATTGGATTAGAGTCTAGATGAAGGAAATACTTAATTAAAATTAAAATCAATAAATAGTTATTATAAGTTAATTGAAATTTTAATGAAATTCTAAACTAAACTCAATACATATAAACGTGGGTAGTATTTTTTTGACAATTATAAACGTGTAGCATCCCATAAAACATGGGAAGCTATAGAAAGAGAATAAAAGGTAATTATTTTTATTACTTTTTTGTTTAACAGGAAAGGGGTGTTTGTTATATTTGCTTAATAATATATATGGACAGATTTCATAATCGTAGCAGACAATCAAACCCGTAAGTCTAATTTTGGTGCAACTTCTCAAATTTCTATAATTTTTTTGGCGAATCGTGATTAAACTATAATTTTATCAAAATTGCATTGATAAATGATTCATGATCTAACACATTAAACCATTTGTCATATATGAATTTGAAAACTCTTAATATTATTGTTGAAGTCTTAGTTGAAGATGTTTTTTACATATACTCGAAAAAAAAAAGTTTGATTAGTCCTTATTGTAGAGGATAGTATTAAAAGTAATCAATTAATTAATGATTAGATACATATTTAAGGTAATAGTTGTCGGAAAATATAGTTTATCATATTGTAATGGAACAATCTTGTCATGGTTGTTAATTGATCATCCAGATCAAAATAAAGAAACTAATAGTAAACCTAAAATATAAATAATACTACTAAAGTAACTAATACGTGATAAGAATTAAAAGTAAGTGATTAATGAATAAAAGAAGTTTAAATAAGAAGTTTATTTTTTCACATGAGTTGAAAACGTGGGAAAGAGAATGTTAAGGAAAATAGAAATTTTAAAGAAAATTAAATAAATAAGTAATTTTCTATTGGTTGTATAGCTAGAGTTAAGGAGAGAGTGAATAAAAGGGGGCTTGATTATATTTGCATAATAATAATAATAGATTAAGCCGGTTCTATGATGTGGGGATTGTTCCGAATTTTAAGCCGGTGCATTACTAGTTTAAGAATATGCTTCTATTGTGAATAATTTTTCATCTGTTCTTCACAATTCTTATCTTTCTTTCACTTTATTTGCTGTTCAAACTATTCTTCTAAGCTCGATCTTTGTTTCATCTCAATTCTTTTGCTTTTAAACATCTTAGAACTCATATGGTTTTGAATGTGGTAAATCATTCAAATATTCTTTTCCAAATAATATAAAGAAATAGTAATTTTTGTCATTTGGATTTGAACAATAAAGGGTATATATATGGATCTTGTTGGCAGCTATACCTACAATAGTTAGTGCATGTAATTAGATGATAAAGATGGATGATAGATAGACAGAACAGAAGCAAGCAATTGCAGTAGAAGGTTCTTGTTGGATTGAAATACTTGCTTATAGTTTAAATAGCAAGTAGCAGGTTCTTGTAGGTACTTGTAGGATTGAAATACTTGTTTGTAGATAGTCTTGAAATACTTGTAAGCATTGAATACTTGTAGACTCGTAGTACTAGTATGTTTCGGACTAAGTTCATGTAGGTAGCTTCTTCGATGTTGGAAACGTGAAGAATATTTAAGCCTCCGTACTAGTATCCCATAAACAAGTAATCGCTTTTGTAGTTGGAAACTAAGTTAAAGTTCCACGTTTGGTTTTACAGGGCTCAGAAATAGATTTTTGTTGTTGCTGCATGGGAAAACAGCAAGAAGGCAGCTGCAGAAGCTAAGCTGAAAAAGATCGAGGTAAATCGGAACTCACCGTTTCATTCGAGTTGGGTATCTTCCTTCATAGACTTTCAGTTAACAGAAGTAAGTACATTTTGCAGGATCAATTGGAGAAGAAGAAGGCAGGATATACAGAGAAGATGAAGAACAGAGTAGCTCAAATACACAAAGAAGCTGAAGAGAAAAGAGCAATGGTGAAGCCAAGCATGGCGAAGAGATTCTGAAAGCCGAAGAAATGGCTGCTAAGTATCGCGCCACCGGCCAAGTCCCAAAGAAGCTCCTTGGTTGCTTCTGAATCAAAGACAGCCATTGCCAGAGTTTCCTCTTTTTTGTGTGTTTTCTGGATTCAAATTTGGTTTCTTTTCTCAGCTTTGTTCATTTCTGCTGCTTTTCAAGTTGGTTTGTCGTATGAGCTGAGGAAAATGTGTGTATTTTTCATTACTTTTTATTTAAATGTGTGTATTTTTTTATTCTGCAATGCTGTGCATATGTACAGAAGCTGAGTTTCTTAATCCGAACCTTTATTTTCATCTCTTTGAACATGTTCTTTTCACCATTTTAGGATCTTTTAGCTCAGAACAATGTATGTTATATTGAGCAGATAAAACCAAAGATTTTTAGTCCTTCCCTTTTAGCTTAAAGCTATAAGTCAAACTCGTTGACCAGTTTGTCTTGTACTTCTTGGACTATAGTCAAGAACAGAGCTTTTCATTACCCAGATTGAACTGTGAATCAAATTAACCCAGTTTAGCTCATGGTTGAAGTTAGTTTAACATCTTGAGGTAAAATAGAACAAGAATGACATAGTTAAGAAGAAGACTGATCTCTGAAGCTGTAATACAGTAACTAAGAACATAGCTTTTCCATACCTAGATTAAAGGTTAAGCAACAACTGGTGAAGTACGGGAGCGCAGTGGGTGACAAATAAGGGACTTTGTATCCTATACAAAGTCTAGTTCCAGCCGTTAGATCTCCTTCACTTTAATCTAACGGATGAAAAGTACTAATATTAGTACTAATATTAAAGGGGGGAAAAATTACTGTTTTGGTAATTTATTCTTACCGTCGCCCCCACCTCCCCCCCCCCCCCCAAACTCCTCTCAACCCCAAAATCCCTAATTCACAACTTCCTCTGAAACACGAAATCGATAATCCTCCAAGATGGCGCCGGCGTGCTCCCTCCCTCACCATCTAGGAGTCGGTGGTAATCTGTTGGCGGCGCCCTCTCTCCATCCACCATCAAGATTCGGCTCCCTCCTCCCTCACTCACCATCAAGCAGTCGGTGGTATCTGTCGGCGGCACCCTCCCTCCCTCACCATCAAGCTTCGGCGTGCTCCCTCCTCACCATCTGTTGGCGGCGCCGGTGGTAATAGGCGTTTCTCCCATCCGCCGGTAGCGATTAGACCTCCCTCGCCGTCGGTAAGCCATTCTCCTCTTCTTTTTCTCTCCCTTGCATGTCCCTCTTTGACACCTCTCTCTGTTTTCTCCGATTAAATCACAGCCGTAGCCAAACTCTGATTCAATCACCGACGAGGAAACTCGAGTTAATATAGGAAATTCGGATTACAGAGCTCTTCTCTTGTTATCGATTTTGCAATTTAGGTCAGGCACTGTTTATTTTCAATGATTGTGGTGTATTATTGGTTTTTAGTTAGCATAGATCATGGATTGTGTTGCTCGTTTATCTTGAATCAATACATGTATCTATACAATACTTGTATCTGTGGAATACTTGTCTAGCAGTACTAGTATACTTTTGAAGAACAAATGACTGTTTGATTCCTAGTACTATAGTATGGTTGATGGTGCAATAATGTGAATCGTGGTAGAAAAGGTTTCAGGTTCTAGTGTTTTCCAATCTTTTCTGCTTCGGGGTTTCGGATTCTTGAATGTTCGTTGAATTAGAGGGTTTGATTGGTACTTGGTTCCGTGAATACTGTAATTGATTTAGTAATTGGTGAGATTGTGTAATACATGGAGTTGAATTAGTTTTCAAATGGGGCAAATTTGATATGTTTGAGATGAATTTCATTAAACCTTGAATCGTTAGCTTGAACTGCTTTTGAATGTAGAAAATCGTACTACAATGCTGTTTGAAGTGCTTGTTGCGAATACCTAGATTGTATTATGATTTTGTTGTGGTTGTTTGTGTGACGAATTTAGTGTTTGTGTAGATGTGTATTGGTAGAAGCATTACTTGTTCTGAGTTACTTCCTTTCTGTTTTTATTTGTTCTTGTCGACAATACTGGTAGGTAAACCAATACTTGTATATTCGTTAGTACTATCTTCGTTGTGACCAACTGAACCTCACCGTTTTTTATTACTTCCATGTCCACTCTCCGATGTTGAGTTCTCGGATTCGATCACTGCCGCAGCCAAGCTCCTCTGATGACGAAGAAACTCGGGAATTTTGTAAAACTCTGCTCCTGCTATTGATTTTCAATCGAGGTCAATTGTCTAAGCATTGAGAAGTGCCAGACTACGATTCAATTGATCATAATTGAATTTGAGAAAATTGTGTGTGTTTTGGTAGGATTGGTACTAGTATGTGTATGATACTTGTATATTCGTAATACTACTATGCGATTCACACACATGCATGTTATGATTTTTCTCGACTATGTATCAACTCCCGAATTTTATTTTCAGCTGGATCTTTTGAAGTGCTCTAATTCCTAGATATGTGGAAAATTTATCACTCCGTGAATTATTTAGATAAAAAAAGAAATGCGGAAGAAGGTTTGTTCACTTGGGAACTCGAACCGGGTACATCAATTACAAAACTCGAGAGTTAAATTAAACAATGGGGTTTAAAAAAAGAGAACTCTAATTTTAATGGAGTCTGCCGATTAAAAAAATGAAAGTGCTGGCTTATTGATTTCCATGGTGCAATTATAAGAGGAGGAAGAAGAAAGGAGTAGTAAAATAGTTAAAAATATATTTTGTTGCTTATTTTAAAAAATTATTATAATAATTGAACAATAACTACCTAAAATTCATTTAAAGGCGGCGGTTATAATGTGAGAGCCCTGGGTAATTAATTAACATTATTAAATTAGATTAGATAATTAATTAAGAGATAATAAAATTAAACTTAAATAACTAATTAGGTAGTTAGGATGAGATGAATGGTTGGGATTAAACTTTGTGTAGGTGACAAAGTAAGGACTTTGTCACCGAAAAAATCCCGGTTCCTTAATAGCCGAAGGGAAAAAGATTTTAATTATTTATTCTAATTTAGATGTAATAACAAATTAGGAATATAAGATAAATCAAGGTAGGGATTAATTTGATGTAGGAGACAACGTTTCCTCCTTTGTCACGAAAAAACCCCCTAGTTAAACCATTTTTATCATTTTTTCGATTATGATTAAAAAAAAATAAAAGCCGCCGCCGGCCGTGGTCAATAATTTTTTCAGTCAACGTGAGGCCCATTATCCCCCCCTTATAGTATTGGGGACTTAAATTTATTCTCAATACATTACCTTTTGAAGGTATCATTTTTCCAACTGGCAACTTGACTACTTTGGAAATTTTTTTTTTTTTTAAAACCCTATATGAAGTCCGAAACAAAACCGGTTATTATATGTTTTGTTTTTGTTTTTTGTTCCCGGGTCTGTAGATCTGTTTATTGGCTGCAGATTAATTTAAAAGATGATTTCTATTTTTAAAAATATCAAGAGTTTAAAATAGATTCTTAAAAATTCATAGATTTATTATAAGTCGGGGATTCAAATATTTTTATTTCTAGCATTTTTCGGCCGTGGGCCCATATGTGATATTTCGGTTGTTTATTTTAAAATTTAAATTTGTAAATGAAAACAATCTTGGGATATTAGAGATTTAAATTTTTTTTTAAAAAATATAAACCAAAATAAAAAAATTTTTAAAAATCGGGGTTTAAAAATTAAAAAAAACTCAATGGGAAACAAAATAATTAACGCTTACTAATTTTAAAAATTAAAAGTTTAAAGTAAAAAAAATATAAAAATATCTAGTATGTTTTATAAGTACCCAATACCCAAAAAATATCGGGAAAATGTAATATTGTGATTAATTTTATGATCATTGCAAAGGAGAAAAAATATATAAATTATAACAAACTTTTCAAATTGAATGATGTCTTCTAAACCAATATGACTTTAAAATATTTGATTTACCAACAAAGTAAGTTCGAGAGAAATAGAAAATGTAACTGCATCTCCCTCGAAGCATTTGCAAATAAATAAGTAGAGACTAAAAAACCAGTTACTATCAATAAAAATATTTTTTTTGAGGAATGGAACCTCGACTGGCCCGTTAGGACTTAGAATAATATGAAAATAAGGATCATTTTTAATATATTTAGGTTTGATGAAATATGCCTAATTAAATTTGATTCAGTTCGATCAATACTCTAAATTATTAAATAGTAAATGATTTGTAACTTACACTTTACTTACGATCACACACTCATGACCTCACTGGTCTGCTTACTAAAGTACAATCTTAGTTCTCCAATTTTCTTTAGCTCAATAATTCATAAAAAAAAATCTCTAGCTCAATAGATATATCATATATTAATTGGCAAATACTTCTCTCAAATATTCATAATTTTTTAAATTTATGCAACAAATTTTTTTAAAATTTATACTTCTTTTAAACAAACTTTTCAAATGAACGATGTCTTCAAAACGAATATAACTTTAAAAATTAACAAAATATTTGATTTACCAACAAAAGTAAGTTCGAGACAAATAGAAAATGAAATTGCAACTCTCTTAAAACATTTACAAATAAAAAAGTATAGGAGACTAAATACCCAACATTGTATAAAACAAATCATTTCGAGTAATGAAACATCAACTGACCCGTTAAAACTGAAAAGAATATGAAAATAAGAATCATGTTACATGGATATATTTAGGTTTGATGAAATATGCTCAATTCAACCTTACTCAAACCGATCAATACTATGAATTTGTTAATAGTCATTGACTTGTAACCCACTTTCACATGACTAATACTATTACACACTCGTGACCTCAAGGGTCATTGCTCTTATTAACGTATAATCTTATTTCTCCAATTTTCTCTAGCTCAATAGATATATTAATTGACAAATACTTCTCTTAAATATTCATAATTTTTTAAATTTATGCTACTCAATTTTGTTAGTCCATACTTCTTTTAAACGAACTTTTTAAATTAGTGATGTCTTCTTAAACAATATAACTTCAAAAACTATAACAAAATATTTGATTTGCCAACAAAAGTACCTCGAGACAAAAAGAAAACGAAATTGCAACTCTCTCAAAACATTTGCAAACATATAAAGTGGAGACTAAAAACCCAAAATTGTATATAAAAATCATTTTGAGAAATGAAACCTCAATTGACCCGTTAAAACTTAGAAGAATATGAAAATAAGGATCATGTTACATGAATATATCTATGGTTGATGAAGTATGCCTAATCCAACCTACCTCGAGTCGATCAATATTATGAATTTGTTAATAGTAAATGACTTGTAACCCACTTTCCCATAACTAATATTACTATTACACACTCGTGACCTCACTGATCATTGCTCTTATTATTAAAGTACAATCTTATTTCTCCAATTTTCTCTAACTCAATAGATATATTAATTTTTTTTAATTGACAAAAAAAATAGATATATTAATTGACAAATACTTCTCTTAAATATTCATAAATTTTTAAATTTATGCAACTCAATTTTTTTAAGTTTATACTTATTTAAACAAATATTTTAAATTAATGATGTCTCCTTAACCAATACAACTTTAAAAATATATATATATATATATAATAATAAAATATTTGATTTACCAACAGAAGTAAGTTCGAGATAAAAAGAAAATGAAATTGCAACTCGATCAAAACATTTGCAAAAATATAAAATGGAGACTAAAAACCTAACACTGTATATATAAAAATCATTTTCAGAAATGAAACTTCAATTGACCAGTTAAAATTCATCCAAAAAAAAATAAAACTTAAAATAAGTACTTTCTATAACTAATACTATTACACACTCGTGACCTCACTGGTCATTGCTCTTATTAAGATACAATCTTATTTCTCCAATTTTCTCTAGCTCAATGGATATAAATTTAATTGACAAAGACTTCTTTTAAATATTCATAATTTAAGGAAAATAGAAAACGGGAATTGTAATTCTCTTGAAATATTTGCAAACAAATAAAGTCGAGACTAAAAAAAACAACACTATCCAAAAATAATAATTTTGAGAAATGAAACCATAAAATTGGTTTGTTAAAACTTAGTTGACTATGGTAAAGATCATTTTATGAATATATTTAGGTTTGACAAATATGCTCAATTCATATTGACTCAACTCGATTAACACTCTGAATTTGTTAATAGTAAATGACTTATAACCTCCATTTAGTTAAGATCTCCTGACTCAGATTATTACACACTCTTAACCTTAGTTACCATTACCCTTATTAAGGTACAACCTTATTTCTCAAATTTTCTCTAGCTCAATAGATATATTTATCTGAAAAATATTTATCCTAAATATTCATAATTTTTAATTTATACAACTTGATGTTTCACCAAATTAATCAATAACTTAGTTAGCTTGAATGTCTTTAACACATATATATGATGTGCTTTAATTTTTTAAGTAATCTACGACTCGCAGTTACCTTCAATGTCTTTCAAGAATTCATGTGAGCAAATCATCTACAAACATATATGAATGATTCGATCAATATCAAGTTTATATGTCTCATTCTCACAATTATCGTCACGTGTGTAAACATGTTAGTGCTATATATGCATACATAGGGTGATGTTTGAGTATATAATGTAAGATATTATATGTGGCAGAAAATAAATTATTTCATTTTAGTCCCCACTTAATTAAATATCAACACAAAGCCCGATTTAAACAAAAGCATCATCATCTGTCAATAAACTATATGAATGAATTATTACCAATTTTTTCACTACTCTTTATTTAACTTGTTAGTGTATTTCTACAATAAACTGTTGGTTATCATAAAATCAATGAATTTGCAAATCATTAGGGGTGAAATGTGCTTCAATTTGTATAACAAAATGTCGAGGAACAATTGCTTTAGGCCCTGTTCACTATGACTTTTTATTATAGAAATTACATAATCAACTTAAATATTTTCGTAATACACCAAAATAGGTGTTCAGTTGCAAAATTAAAGAATCTAATTATATAATTGTTTCATCATTCCGGTCAAATTATATAAGTAGAAAATTTATGCTTATTAAAATTATATAATACTGATTTTACAATTCAAAGACCGGGAAAGTTGCTTTTTCGCTTAAACAGAACCAGTTTTCAATTCCCCCACCAACTAACTCCAAACAAACAGGAAACAAACTTTAAAAAATCCTACTCATTAGCTAATCATAGCTGCTTTCACGCGGCTCCCTAACAACACTGTATTACCTTATATAACTCTAGCAGCATACCATTTTAATTACAACTTGCTAGATACAGTACTCTGAAACTCGTTACTATCTATCATTAAGAGAAGGTAATCAATTTCACCCATCTTCACTCTATCTCTGCTTTCGATTCTTCATTATTGTGGGTGTAATCTTTGATCCTCTATTTTCTCTTCAGCCTTTGATGCGGCTGTGCGTCGACCCGATCTCTCAATCCATTCCCATCTCGGCAATCGAACAAGGTACCTAACGAACTTTAGACTCAGCAAACAAACAGACATTGTTCTAGCATGTTGTGCGATTCACAACTTTATTCAGATGCATGCACAAGGAGACACCCTATTTGCAGAGTTCGAAGAGAGTGATGGTCAAGCGGAAACAAGTGAATCTATGGCTCGTATAGAATTTGGGACGTCTTCATCACAGGTGCGAGAAATGGCTTCTAAGCGTGACGGGATTGCAAATCAAATGTGGCGTGATGAATGTGCTAATAATTAGTCGAGTATAGGCGGGTGTTATATGTCATTCCTTTGAATTCTAGAAGTATACATAATTTGTAATTCAATAAGTGATGAAACACAATTATTATTATTATGAAATTATTTAATTTCTTAATTTACAAATGCCAAGTAAATAGTATTTCAATTATGAATTATAATTATCTAAATTATATAATTCACCCTATTATATAATTTAAGATAATTTAAGTAAACGGGGCCTTAATGTTTCAATATAATTATAAATTAGTTTCTGTAGCTTAGCTGGTAAATCACAATACTTTGATCCTTGAGGTTGTGGGTTCAAGTCTCATAGTTGCTTAAGATTTATCACTTTTATAATAAATAAAATATTTTATTCAAAATAAATTAAATTAAAATTCATTGATTGGCTACCTTCCTACAATTAAGGAGAAGAATGGAGAATCCTAGGTGGCAATTAGAAAAAGTCTAAAATGCTTATATATGTTTGTAGATAAATTAGTTTGTCCATCTTAGCTGATAAATTAGCTTGTTTTTATCCTTGAGGTTGTGGGATCGAGTCTTGTAGTTGCTAAAAAATTAACATTTTTATAGAAAAACATTTTATATAGGTCCAATTATGATCATTGCAAAGGAGAAAATACATAAATAATTATACTTTTTTTCAAAAAAACTTTTCAAATGAGTGAAGTCCACTAAATCAATATGAATTGAAATAATTTACCAACAAAAGTAAGTTCAAGACAAACGGAACACGAAATTGCAACTCTCTCGAAACATTTACAAACAAATAAAGTCGAGATTAAAATAAAAACACTGTCCAAAAAAAATCATTTTTGAGGAATGAAACCTCAACTGGCCCGTTTAAACTTAGAAGAAATATGAAAATAAAGATCATGTTATATGGATATATTCAGGTTTAATGAATAGGTCAAATTCAAACTCACTAAACTCGATCAGTACTTTGAATTTGTTAATACTTAATAGTAAATGACTTGCAAAATGGTCTAGATATTCTAAAAAAATTATTTATATATCTAAATTTAAAGTATTTTTAATTATATATGACAACCAAAATTAAAATTATTCTTATGATTTTGAGTCAAATGAACTTACTTAATTCTTAAAATATTTCTACATGTCTAAAGTTAGAAGAATATTCAAAATATATCCAACCAGTTTCATGAATAAAATCAACTATAGGTTATGGAGCAATATATATTATTTACTTTAAAAGCCCGTGTATCTTTGAAAATTTAATTAAATTAAAATTATAAAAATAAACCATTCCAACTGAATTTTATAATTGAAAGAGACAATATACATGCATACTATATTATTTGCTTCGAATTTCGATGTATCTTTATACCTTTAAAATGAGAAAGCTGGAAAATAAAATATTCTAATGGATTTTATATTTGATTTCTTATATACTTTAAAGTCTACTATACCATCTTGATCATATTATTTTAATATGAGAAACTCAATTTATAATGTTAATGATTCTCTTAGTTGATTGATCAACATCTTGAACATATTATTTTTATATGAATTATTATAACACTCACATATAAAATAATTTAGTTAAAACATATTATTTTAATGAATAATATCTAAAATAAAATTTATTTGTCAAAGTGAAAATATTAGTTAAAATGGTTTTGCACGATTTAAATTTTAGATAAAGTACCATATATTATATCGATTTAGGATGATTTTAATGTTTAAAATTTTATTGATTTAATATGTTGAATGAATCGTATAGTAGGCCATAGACGATGTTAGAGAACAAATTTATTGAATATGTTTGGAAAATTTTAGTGTATAGTAGATTGTAAAATTATCAAAGTGTGAATATTGGTTAATGTTTTTTAGTATCATTTATTATGTTATTTTAATTATATTTATACTAATTTATAATGTATTTAATTGTGTATAACAATTTAAGATTTTGAATGAATTATGTATTCATTCTATTAACGTTGTCAATGAACTATATGATTGAATGTGCTTGGAAATTTTTAATGTATTCTAGATTTTAAGTTAATCAAAGTATGGATGAGAGTTGAACAATTTTAGCCTTTTATGATTTCTTATTGTGTCACGTGAACCATATATTAGATTGATTTAAGATGTCTTTATGTATGTATATATTTATGTGTATATATATATATATATATATATATATATATATATATATATATATATATATATATATATATATATAATAATTATATTATAATTAGGTTTTGAATAAACAACATAATAGGCTTGTTTATGTTGTAAGTGAATAATATAGTAGAATATGCTTGAAAATTTTGTGGTGTAATGTGTAGGTGCAAGTAATGCTTAATGTGCGATTTGATTATCCTGCACATAGTCTTTAATATTAGGTTGATCGTTTAATAAAATATATTAATATTGGTGTCGTTGGATTCAAAAAATTAAAACGAACAACTTTTATGAAGGAAATAATATGTTTGGAGTAGCACATAAAATGTTATGAAAAGAAAACTAATTGAAAAGGAAAATTAGGGGAAAGAGAGTTTGAAAAATCAACATCAACACTCTATAATATGGATTTACGTTTTTTCTCTTTCGCCACATCAGCGTTTTAGCCAATTTCCTTTCTTCCCCACAATTATAGGGATTCAGCCAATGAAAACATTTCCTTTTTTTTCACTTCTAGCTACTTCTGTATTAATTAAAACTTTTATAAATAAATTTTTAATGAAAATAAGTTTGCATATATAAAATATAAAAAACGTACTTCAACTATTAATTAATTATTTTAATTTTTTTCATTTAATCTGATGGAGAGTTAAAAATTAATTAAATAGTAATTATTTTTTATCAAAAGCTAAAATTTAGGAGAGTGGGGTAAAAAAGAGGAATGAAAAAATTAAAGAAAAAAAATATGATTGGTTGGTTAGCTAAAGTTAAGGAAAGAAGGAATAAAGAGGGGGGTTAAATATATATGTATATACAACATCAACATCAACATCAACATTCTCAACACTCTATAATATGCATTTAGCTTTTTTCCTTTATGCCACGTATGCTAAAACCCACACTTCTACTCCTCCCCACATTCTTCTCATTTTAGCCAATCAGAGGCATTCTCACCAATTAGTTTTTTTTTTCATTCTTTTCATTAACTTTTAATATTAATTCCCACGTTCTTTATAACCCCTCATCATCGAGAAAAAACTAAAAAGTATTCTGAAAAATAGTCCAACTCCTTTTCATGATTAATGAAAAATAAAAAGAACTCCTCTTCTAATCTTCTTTGTATTGAAAATTGTATATGAATTTTTTATCGTAGGAAAATAACTAATAAAAGAATTTATTTTATTTTCTATGTTTATTTCAATATTCATACTCTTTATTAAGATAAAAAAATAATATAATTTCATGTAAGATGTGAGAACCGAGTTCTACTAAGGTTCATCTAAATTTGAGATCAATTTTCACTAACAATGTTCTTGATATATTAAATTCCATATATGAGAGAATGATATAATTTCATATAAGATATGAGAACCGGGTTCTACTAAGGTTCATATAAATTTGAGAACTGATTTATATTGACGATATTTTTTATCTATTAAAATCCATGTATGAGAGAATGATATAATTTCATATAAGGTATGAGAATCGGGTTCTACTAAGGTTCATACAAATTTGAGAACTGATTTATATTGACGATATATTTTTTCTATTAAAATCCATGAATGAGAGAATGATATAATTTCATATAAGGTATGAGAATCGGGTTTTACTAAGGTTCATATAAATTTGAGAACTGATTTATATTGACGATATTTTTTATCTATTAAAATCCATGTATGCGAGAATGATATAATTTCATATAAGGTATGAGAATCGGGTTCTACTAAGGTTCATATAAATTTGAGAACTAATTTTTACTAACAATTTTCTTGATCTATTAAAATCCATGTATGAGATAATTATATAATTTCATATAAGGTACCATGTTAAACTTCATGACCCCATTTATCATAATTCATAATTTTTTTATCATTATGGTCTCTGTTATACGGTAAAAATATTGATTATTATGATTTCTTAAATATATTTTAACTCAATAATAAAAAACAGTACGAAAACTGGGTTCTACTAAGGCTCATATGAGTTCTCGAAACCGTTGGTTCATTAAAAACAAAATTAAAAATGAAAAAAATTCTTTAATCAAATCTTTCTATTTTTCCTTTGAATTACTCATATATCATCATAATTTCATTGCAATAAATATGAGAATTGTGACTAATAACAAATAAAAAAAGTGTGAGAATCGGGTTCTACTAACGTTCATATGAGTTCTCAAAACTGTATAAAAACATGAATTCATAATCTCATTCATCATAATTCATAGTTTTTTTTATCATTATGTCTCTATTATTACTAAAAAAAATATTGATTATTATGATTTCTTAATAGAGTTCAACTCAATAATAAAAAAATTATGAAAACCATGTTCTACTAAGGTTTATATGAGTTCTCGAAACGTCGGTTCATTAAAATGAAATTTCAGAAAAAAATTAAGATAATAAATATGAGAACCGGGACCAATAACAAATAAAAGAGTATGAGAATCATGTTGTACTAAGGTTCATATGAGTTCTTAAAATCGTGAAAAGACATGATATGATTTTATTAAGATTCACATGATTTATAAAACCGATCAATGACATGTATGATGCGCCTTTATGAGTATATATAGGCATGCACTTCACCTTTAACACAATATGCAATCATACACATCTAAACATGCATACAAGTTACAATTGATACTAACCTTCATACAAGATTTTTGAACTGTCATTCTAACGAGGACTAAAATTTTACACCGAATTAACTAGATCTACATAATCTTAACAATTAAATATTTTTATAGTAAACTATTTAAACACATTAAATAAATTTATACTGAAACCGGCCAACGGGCCAGTTAAAAATAAGACATAAAGAGTTAAAAAAAATAGTTGGATATCAACCGGCCAACGGGCCGGTGATTAATCTAGTTAAATAAAAATTAAATTTAGTGAGATATTAGTTTTTTATGCCGTGGGGAAGAGAGAGGGGGTGAGGAGAGAGAAATCTAAAATGAAGGAGAAGAGCCCAAAGGCTGATGTGGCAATAGGATTTTGGCCAAAATGCTTATATATTGTTTTTGATGTATTAGGTATTATTTTTTATTTTATTATTCATTCATTTCACCATTTTCAGCTTTGACACATGAAAGTGATTTTCTGACGAACCTTTGACAACTTTCACCAAGGAGGTGTCAAAAGGTAGTCAAATTGGCAACGAAATCTAGGACAAAGTTGGAGCTCAGAACATTGGTTTCGATGCAGAGGAAGGTGTTCGCGAATCCTGTCAAATAGAGAAAAAGGTATGTGCAACCTCCTCGGTGCTCTATGACGTTTAGTATTGTGTTGTGGAATGTGTGAGGCTTGGGGATGGCAGATAAGAGATTCAGGGTGAAGGATTGAGTTAAAAGAGAAAGTCCAAGTATTATTTTTTTTCAGAAATCGAAATTGCAGTTGGTGGATTCGAGACGCATTCGTAATCTGACATGTGAGGCAGGTTGGAGTTGGGCTTTTAGGCCGTCGGTCGGAGCGACTGGGGGATCATCACTTGTTGGAAGGAGAAGATGTTCGATGTGGTGGAAGATTGGATTGGTCATTTTGTTGTGCTGGTGGTGCTGTTGTCAAGGACAAATGGCTTCAAATGGATGTTACGGAATGTGTATGGTCCATGCTTGCTCAATCAGAAGAGGAAGTTTGTGAAGGAGATCAAGCATGTGGTTGATTGGTTGGAGTTTCCAGTGTGTGTTATCGGTGACTTTAATGTGACCATAAATGCAAATAAAGCAGTGGGAGGCCCTCGTAGTAGGGAGGAAATGCACATGTTCAATGATGTTATTCGAGAATTGAGGTTGATTGAGCTACCATTTTCAGGGAATGAATTCACATGGTCGAACCTTCAACAATCCTCGTGTATATCTCAAATTGATCGTGCCTTTATCTATGATGCTTGGGAAGGGAATTTCATGGGTTGCTCTATAAGTTTCCCTTAGAGCGGCAACTAGGTCTTGTTTAGATCATCGACCAATCGTTGTCACTTGCAAGGATGTGGAACGTCTTCACAAACCTTCACGTTTAGAGATCATGTGGTAGGATCATAGCCTCTCCCAGAAAGAGTTGACAGAGGTGTGGAATGAGCCGATGCAGAGGAGGTTTGGTTTAGTCAAGATTGCGGCAAAGCTTAAAAGGGATAAAGATAGACTGAAAGTTTAAAATAAGGAAACTTTTAAGAGGATTCGTATCGGCTTCCTATACTCATGACCTACACACTAGGTTATAAGCATTGAATCAAGGAACCCCTAAGCATGGAATAATACTACTAGGAGATCGAGATGATCGTGACCAGACTCGACCTAAGAGAAGATGAGGAGGTTCGGGTTGCTAGGTTCACTAGTGGCCTTCAGAGGGACATACTACATCAAGTCAACCTTATTGGTTTCGTTGATTATGAACACTTGTTCACCTTAGCCATTCGAGTTGAGAGAAAGTTGAACAATGGAATGGGAAGGAGGACGACATCAAACACACCTTCAACATCGTGGAGAGGAGCCACAAACTTGTATGCGGGTTCAAATCCAAAGAATCGTGGCTAAACCACACAAGGTATCCCCAAACCTAGTGTGAATTCCAATGTTAGTACTATTCGTCCGAGTGGAATTATTTGTTTCAAGAGCCAAGGACGTGGTCACATGGCTAGAGACTGCCTCAACAAACAAGTCATGGTGATCTGGAATGGAGAAGTCGAGACCGAAGATGCTGATGTTGAAGTTACTAAGACTGATGTGGATATCCGATCGAATGATGATGTTGAGATAGTGCCCGACAATTTTGAAATATTCTCGAGACTATCTATGAGGATGCTAAGAACCAACATCGAAGTTGATTCTGAGACTGATGCTGAAATTGATGATGATGTCGAAGCCGATACGGACGCTGCATCCGAAGCTTATGACCAAGTAGATTCGAGGACGAATCTTTTTCAAGAAAGGGAGGATGACGTGACCATACCCGGAGACGTGACCAAGCCCTACTCGGCATTACCACTAATGTCGAGCATTGTCGGGTACCTGATGTCGAGCCGTGGCATCAGCAATGCATGGAGTGGCCACCCGCTGATGCCGATCCGTGGCATCAGCAATGCATGTCCTAGAGTGCGAATGCCGATCGTGACCGACCAGGACTCTGATGCTGACCAAAGCATTGCTGCCGAGCCGATTCTAGGAGCCAAGACCAGGCCACCACCAGATCCTGATCCGGATGTTGATGCCGACCAAGATGCTTATGCCAACCCGTACACTGAGGCTGGTCCCGAGCCGAGAGCCGATACTGATGATGGGCCTAGGAACATCCGGATGCCAACCTAAAGACCGAATTCGCGCCCCGCCCGGATTGCCGCGAATCCGACCAAGACGAGGAATCCCTGATACGCTAGGATTCCCGAATCCGTGACCGAAAAACTCGATTTCCTTGTCCGGCACGGAGTGGGAAAGCCAGGCGATGATATTTCCATGCCGGATTAGGACTCTTATGCTGGTTTAGTAGTTTTTGAGACTTATTCGGATTCTTCCCTTTTAGGAGTCGGATTTATTTTTCCTTTCTAGATAGGCTTCAGAATATTTTATTATTTTAGACTTAGTTTCGTACAAGGAAACGGAAAAGTCTTGTGGCCGACCCTAACCCTATATATAGGAACCCTTGTACACGTTTTGAAGACAGATAGATGATAATAAACAAACTTCGGTTTTTTCTTTGCATGGAATTGCAATTTCTTTTCTTTACGATTTTCATGGAATTGATTATTGTCTAGAATTAGGTTTATCGTGACTAAGATCACCACCATTGACCTCATGGCACCATTCGACCTTGATACTTCGGGTTCCTACCTCTCTATAGCTAGTGGGTCCAAGTCTGTTCCATCCCCAGTTTTGAGGATTGTATTCGATTGCTAGGTTGTTGAGCATTTGGTATATGATCGCGAACCACGATTGCCGACAGTTCATATCAGTTAGTCATCCTTTAGATTCCACCCTCCTATGTCGTGTTTGGTGGAGGCACCATGTGGGTCGACTCGACTATGAGGTTTGGTATGAATCTAACATTTTAATTAATTAGTTTATAGGTTTTGATCAATTGTGCTTTGTGACTGTATGTACTTATGATTCTTCATGTTTTGATAAATTCTTCTTTGTGATGTATTTATGTATCTTCATGTTCTGACAGAAGAAAGTATATGTGAACATGTTAACAAACCGCATTCAGACATGTGTATGATATACCATGCCATGTATGTTGAAATCCTTTCATGCTGTTTACTGCATTTATTTTACACTTTGTAGATAGTTTGACACCTTTCCCATGACAGGTAAATGAACACGACAATGGACATACTCAAACAGCCTATAGTTGCAGCACAGAACAATAGTTATACAAGCAAACTCTTCATAATGTTTGGGATTGATTGGTATGAGCTCCTTTATCCTTATGAAGATACACAACTTGAGAAGCAAAAGCCAGAAGAGTATGTGTTGCAGATCTTCAGTAGAGGCAGAAGCAACAATTACAAGAAATCAAAGAGTCACATAAGAAGGTAAAACTCGAACTCAGCCTGCAAGTTGAGTAAATCTATGAAGATACTTGGTATGTTCTGGTTTTCTGAATGTGAAAGATACATATCGAGTCTGAAATGGGTGCGTATATTTCCTGTTCTGAGAGTAAATGCAAATACTTGCCATTTGGGAATCAATGTGACAGTCGGGAATCAATGGTGATTTCTGCAGTCATCTGGTGTAGTTTATTGCTTTGAAATCACTCATGTTATGGAATTGTCGATAAGTACATGGTATTGTATTATCACAATTTTTATACTCAGTTGTGAATCCTTGAATTCATATTTTCATGCGTAAAACTTTGAAATGTAAGTTGTGGTAAAGTAAAATGTTAGAGTCCTTAAATGATATACTAAAATTTAATCTAATTACTTACCTTGTGTGCTATTAAAATATTGGAAATTTGCAGTTATTTGTCATGAATTTTTTTTTTATCATGAATCATGTATTCATGCGCTCACTCACGTGTTTTAAGTATCGGGTGAGTATACTTGTACTGTACCTCGATTACGTTGTATAACAACATCCCGCGCTACAAAAAAATAGTTAGATCGAGGTCATCTCAACTGGAGGCCAGGAAACATCGTATCTGATGCAGATGCAGCGATAGTGTGTCACTAGCTCTAATATCAGACTCCATAGGCATAATGTATTAATGTGCCAATGTAGCTACAAAATTAGTGAACTAAAAACAGAAAAGTATGTTTTCCAAACAAGTCAAGTTTGTCACGTAAGGAACCTTGAGTATTATCTTACAAGTTGTGAAAAAGAACAAAGTAAAAAACCAGCTAGAATCAATAGAGTAATGTGACTCCACATCTTTTGATGTCCATAAACTTACCATCATCATCATAACCACCGTAGAATATGAATGAAACAGTGAGCCCAGCATATTTCACATACCAAACTTCTTCTTCTTCCTCTTCTTCGTCTTCATCTGTAACAATATCACCAGCTTCAATTTGTTTCATTAAACGACGTCCTGATTGATTTGTAAACCACATGTGAACATGATATCTGCTGATATCGTCAACAGAAACCAAAATAGTAGAACGCCAAATTCCCAGAAAGGCTCTGCTTCCGTCAGCCAATTCAATCTGGCAACGGCATTCGAGACTTTGAGCACCCGAGCGGCGGCGCAGAGTCACCGCACCAAACAAAAATCCCTTCAGATGTTGCCTTGTAGATGCAGAGGGCAACTTCACCTCTACACTTGTTCCTTCCTCTGTCTGGTAACAAAGTCGGTCTGGAAGTTTACTGTCTGGATACACAAGATTACCCTGACACATAACAGAGATAGTGATTAGTAGTTCGTAAATACAACATATCTAAAGGGTGCAAATTTTAAATAATCTTATCTCGTGATTTCAAATTACTAATTCAAAGTAAGTTTGACCTATTTAATTCAAAATATAATGTTTGATTTACTTTTAAATTTTGTTATATGTTATTATTACAATTTCTCTATTTATTTTTTGTACAAAAAAATAATAATAATCAAGTACCTTAGCATGCAGAGCCATAGATTGATCTAGGACGTTGGTGATCATGATGGCAATTGAACCTCTATCCACCTGCGAGCAACGATCTAACCACGTTTCCTTGCAGCTTAGCTCCTGCAAATTGCTTGGTAGATCACGTAACAACTTGCAGCCTGCTGCTGTCAAATACAAAAGACTTGGAGGAAGTCGTGGCAGGGACACAAGTTTCAGGCATCCACCCACAAGCAATACATACAATTTGGAAAGATTGTAAATGGTGTCCGGTATAGACTCTAAACTTGTGCAGTAGGACAAGTCCAGGGTCGACAGCTGACTCAGTTCTCCAATTGAGGAAGGCAAGGCTGTAATAGGCAGATTAATGAAATAGAGATGTTGCAAATATTTCAGATTGTTGATGCTGGATGGAAGCCGCTCCAGACGCTTACAACCAGTTACAAAAAGACTGGTTAAGCCATGTTGAACGGAACCCGGTATATTAGGCAAAGTTTCCAATAACGGGCAAAACTCGACACGCAACTTTGTAGACACCATCTCCCAGATATTATTGGGCAGCCTTTTGAGTTTGAGGTTGTCTTCCAAGTAAAGTTGCTTGAATCCATGTGAATGTGGTGGTGGGACTGGGAAGTCTATCTCACTTATTGACGTGTTGGACAGACTAAGCATCGATAAGGTGGATGAAAGTGTAGGAAAATTGGTCATTTTTTCGCAACTGAAACGTAGGGTGCCACCGTTCTGGACCCTTTTGTATGTTGAAGTTGGGGGTGGTTCACAGATGGGTGTCTTGTCTAAATCCAAAACCTCCAACTTTGTTGAATTACTGATCTCCGGGCAGTAGGTGAGATTGTCACATTTGGACATCAACACATACTTGAGCACCTTGGAATTGAGTTGGGTAGGAATGTAGCGTAGTTGTACACAATCTTCCACGTCCAACCTCACTAAATTTTCAAGATTTCCAACGTATGAAGGCAGCTCAACTAGGCTTCTACAGTCACGAAGTATGAGCACCTCGAGGCGTGGAGACTTGGAAAGATCAGGGACGGCAGTTAGATATATGCAGCCTGAGAGGTCAAGTTCCACCAGCTTCACCAGCTCCTGTGATTCAAAAACATCAAATTAAACACACCAGTACGTACTCTTAGAGTTCAAAAACATCAAAGGTTTACACACAGAGTATACCCACCTGACATTCTCCTTCCCAGCACTTGACTATAGAATTATTGCGTAGACAAAGTATGCGGAGGTTTTGGGGAGAAAATCCTGAGGGCAGAGATACTAAAGGGTAATTGTCCCATTGCAGAACCCTTAACTCAGAAGGAAGGTCTATGTTGCCACTCTGTATATTGATTTTTCTTCGCCGACATTCCCGTAATTGAGGATGGTAGAATTTGAGCCATTCCAGATACTTCATGCCGGAGAAGGCGTTGGGTTTCAAATTCATGTGTTTGGCCTTTAAAAGGTTTAAACTTATGCCTTGGGTTGCTCTATTTTGCTACAACCAACGAGAAATAGAGAAAAAAAAGAAGAAAACAAAATCAAGTAATCATTTACTAATAAAGAAACACTCATTAGCAAGATAGATAGATAGCAAGTAAGAAATTGTAAACCACCTCAACAGTTTGCAGTAGTTTATTAATCTTCTGAGGGTCCTCCAGCATGGAGCGCTTATTAAGGTCTCTTTCCTCGTTAACGATAATCCAAGCCATGTCCTTGAGCAGATCATGCACCTCGATTACCAACCCATCATTGCTGGCAACACAAACTAGCAAGGATTTGTTAATGAGATCAGTTACATCACAACGAGGACGATAATCATCATCTTCCATGCAGTATATCACTCTTGATTCCAACATTCCATAGAGGAAGCAAGCAACATTCAGAAAGACTTTCTGTTGGTTTTCCTTTAACTTGTAGTAGCTTTTTCTCAGAATTTCATGAACTCCAGGCAGGTCTTGTCTGTGTGTCAAGTTGCTCAAGAAATCAACCCAATACTTTTTATCCATCCCACACAATGTGCCACCCAGAACTTCAATCGCTAAAGGATTACCGTTGCAGTACGATACAGCTCGATTAGACAGGTCCATCCAACCGTCAGGAGGGTTTGGTTGTTGGAATGCACACAAACTGAAGAGTTTAAGAGATTCAGCGTCACAACTGGGTGTATCTTCACATGGTCTCCACCTGCAATTAGTACTGTTTTATCTCTGGTTGTCACAATGATTCTGCTTCCTTTGCCAAATACTTTTGTAGGATTAAACCAGTTACCCAGGAGTAACTCGTTTAACTGTTTGCGGGTTCCAACGTCATCAAGAACAAGGAACACCTTCGACTGACGAAGTCTTGCTCTTTTAGATCCATTATTTATCTCATGATGATGATTAATACTGTCGCCAGGTAAGATTTGTGAATAGACTTCTTTAATGAGTCCCCCAACCCCATGTTGCTCTTCATACTTCTCATTGATTCTTTCAACGAAACAATGACTAATTCCTGCTGTTGATGATGATGGTACTGTTAGTTTTTCGTAGCAAGCTTTGGCCAAGGTTGACTTCCCAGAACCACCCATCCCCCAAAGTCCAACAACGCGAACATCAGTTACATTATTTTCATCCATGGCTAGTAGTTGCTCAACTTGAAGAATCCTTGCATCCATATCCACCCATTCCTTATCTTTCACCCTTGGATACAGGTCTTCCACTATTTTCTGAACATTGCCCACAATCAATTCAACCAATTCAGAATCCTTCCTGAATATCAAGAACATAGAGCACCAACAACAACAAACAACAAAAAATGTTTAGAAAAAAACATCCGACTGTTTCAGAGCACAACATACATAACTAGAGTTGTCAAAATAATAACAAAAAAAAAAAAAAAAAGATCCTGATGCATATGTCTATCTCAATTTGATTCTAAAATCAATTTAATTCTTACATGTTTGGTAATTTAAGACAAAAGACATGAAGGATAGGTGATATAATATTTTTTATAACACTAGAAAAGTGGTGTTTATCTCCCCCATTCTAGACCATATTCTCGGTGGTTTGTGCTTAATAGTGTCATTCTTTCATCGGTTTTGTGTCAAATGATGATTATTTGTCTTAAATGTTCGCTTGGACCTTTGTGGTATATTTTCACAATTTACATGACGTTTTGATGCATTTTTCAGGTCACACAATGATATAGAGTTTAATTACGAAACCACCGGTAGAAACGGTGACTAAATCGCAGTCCGCTGCTCAAGATATAATCACAATACCAGAAGGACTGGTATTGCCTTGTTAGTATATACTCATCACATTAGGCCCACTGAGTTATATATGTTGTAGATTAGGGTTTCTACGACCTTACCCTTCTCCTAGTCTACTTTATATATGTAATCTCTATAGTCGTCTAAGCCTTAAGTCTCTCTTCTCCCTCCTCTAATCATAATGCAATACTCTCTTTTCTCTCTCGTGGATTAGATAACACTACGTTAGTGTTAGCTAAACGTAGGCTTTTCCATATTTGAGGCTTTTTCAACATTGGTTGTAAAAGTGGACCCCGCATTTTTTCCTTCTACCAGTGTAATCATTTTTCAATCACACTCACTATATCCACTTAATTAAATTTAGACAATAGATTTAAACGGGAATTTCTAGGGTCACATAAATTATGTCCCCTATACATAACCAATCACAAGCCTCTAAATACTTTTTTATTACGTTTATATTGTTATTGTAATTGTAATTATTTGTATTAAATATGTATCTTCAATTATTATCTATAATATTGTTATTTACTTATTTTTCTTTACCCCAATTATCTTTCACATTTAGTGTCTTTATGAGAATAAGTTAAAATATCTAATAGGTCTAATGTTTCAAACCTATCGCCAGCCAAAAACTTTCTTCCCTCACCTCCTCTGTTTATTATAGATGTCTGTGTTGTTAATTTTTTTCTTTCATTTTAACTCCATGGATCTTCCCAAGCTCATATTGATTGTAAATACTAGTATTTGTGTATATTTGAAAATATTGTTGTGTTTTTTTAAAGTATTGATTGGTTTGAAACACGATATTAAAAAGCATATACTAGTATTAGATTCAAGCCTGGATCTCCAGTATCGAAAAACATGATCAGTACTAGTATATTTGGGTTTAGGAAAGCAAGGGTTTACAGATGAACTTGTGTTGTGTTTTGAGGCTCTTTGAAGCTTCGAACTGGGTGTGTATTGTGACAGAGGGTTCACCTATCATGTAATAGTCAGGCTCAATACTAGGTGTGTGTAAATAGCAGATGTTATGATGTTGTGAAAGTTTGGAAGTTGGTTTCAAATGGACTAAGTCATGATAGCATTGTTCAGTACTAGTATAGAGCCAGGCTATGTTAGTAGGGGTGGCAATTCGGTTTTTTCTAAAAGGGTTTTTAGTCTTTTCCTAGGCTCTGATACCAAACATATTCCAATCAAATTCCAAATAAATCTCCAATTCCGACAAACAGATTTTGATTCCATTTCTTTATTTTCAATTTCAACTAACTTTCTAACCCCTTATATTTGACTAAACTTGCCTTATTTTCTTTACTTATTGATTTTTTCTTCATATTTTTTATCAAAGATTCCAAAATTATTTATTGTTTTTTAACTTTGCTTTGATTTCTCCAGTATCTTTTTTATTAAGACTAATATTATTACTTTTATAAGTTGGGTACTCAATTTTTCCCTTGTCATTTTTCCTTTTATTTCGTTTTATTTTTCTGACACTACGGAATGGTCTTCTACTCATTTACAAATACTTATTCTAATGGGTAATCGCTATATGGTTCTATAGCGTTTTTCTCAATTAATTCGATTAGATCTGTCATAAACTGATCTTCACGAATATATTCAGCTATGGTTTCGGGATCTTCTTTTAATCCTTTATTTTGGTTATTTATAAAATTTTTGTATTTTAAAAGTTCTTCCTTAATGTCTTTCCAGACTTCTGGTTCTCTTTTATTCTTACGTATATTTTATAAGTGAGTTTATTAAAATAAAAAATTATCTTATTTCTCGTTTTCCATTCTTATAATTTTTTGCTTAGATCTGAAATCATTTGTTTTAATTTTCTATTTCACTACTATCCTGGTTTTGATGAATTATCGTAATATTTCTTATGTCTTCTTCTTCCTGATCTTGGTTATTTGATTCGTTTGGTTGGAATCTTTCCGATTGGGTTAATCTTCTATTCGGTTTTCTCTAATTTTTCTAGGATCTTGTTGTATAGATCTCCTACTGGGTTCTGCTTTTACTATTTTTAATGGTGCTTCTAAATGAATTATTGGTTTTAAACAGATCTTCAATTGTGATGACTTCTTTATCCTTGATGTTAAACTATGATGGCTATTTGTGAGAACATAGTTTATTTGATATGTTACCGAAAATGGTTTGTGTTTTCTTTCATAAGATTTCTCTTTTTTAGTTCGTCATATTTTATAATACATTGATGAATCTAAAATTTTCGTTAGTTAGACTTAATCCTTGCTGTAAATTTATATCAATTTTATTATTCCACAATTTAGGTTTCCTGATCTTTAGCTATGATACTTTCTTCTTGATCTATGATCCTATCATCTCTTATTTCTAGTTCTATAGGGGCGTTAATTCCTAGTTTCATAGTAGATTTAATTATGATTTGAATAGTACTAATATGTATATATGTATTTTGCTCGTTCTTCTGTTTTTACTTTACTTAATCTTTCCTGATTTGTTCCTTATTGATAATTTGAACTAAGAAATTCCATTGTTTGGTTAAATGGAATTGTTACTTCTCCTATCATTTTTTCATATTTTATTATGTTTTCTCTATCAAAAAGTTTTGATAGAAAGGATTTTGTTACAAAATTTTGTGTTTCTGATCACGTAAAATTTGTTCTTTCTTTAATTCTTTTAACGTCTATTAATCCATCCAAAAAATAATTATCTTCTTCTTTTCTTTGTATATAATCAAACATGTTGTCGTTATTTTCTGTCATTACAAAAAAAGGAAGTTTTAACGTTTAAGATTTTATACCTGAATGGCTCTTTTGTTAGCTGCTCTTGAGTTGTTCCTTCGTTCGGTGATGCAGATCTTCGTATTCTCTTTGTGGTTGATTTAGTGGGTAGGGTTGTGGTTTTGTATTTTTAGTGGTTATATGATTCTTCGCAAGACTCCAGAAACCTAGTTTCAATCTTGCTTTGGCCTCCAGAACCAATAAGTTCAAGCCAACGAGAGAGAACACGAGACTTCTTGCTCAATTCTACTCTACCTTTATTTATGATTTACATTCTCCTTATATAGACGGAGAGCAGACGCTAAATGCGTCATTCATTACATCAGAAAGCATAAATAAAAGAAAAAAGACAAAAAGATAAAAATCAAAAGTTACATTATTGGTTGCTGAACTTTAATTAGTGGGGAGTTGGCCAACCCCTATTGTCGTCTTCCTACTCCATTATTTTTCTTTCAATAATTGACTTCATTATTGTTTTTTCCAAATGATGATGTTGTCGATCCTTTTCCTGCTCCGTTGCTTTCTTCCATGTCTTCTCCACACCACTCACATAAGTTGTCTTCATAGTTAATCAATAATTTGCATAATTGTTTCTTAATTGGTATTGGTAATACCATAAAGGTTCCACTCATTTCGGTGAAATCCTTTGTCATCCTATTAACTGCTTCCCATTCTTCAGCAATTAATTGTGTTCTTGCCCTGCTGATTATGATTATATCTGTGCTGCTATAATTAACCTTTAATGGGCTATTTGGTTTAATGTTAGTTAGTGCCCTGCATACTGCAAATAGTCCTTTTACCAGATGATCTGGTCTTTTCTCATAATCCTTAAGATTATCCCTTGATGGATAATCGTTGTTCGAGACCCCCATGAGAATGACGGCTTTTGTTCCCAATAGTAGTTTTTCCTTTTCATCAAAGATCGGGTAGCTGCTGGTATATTTGAGGAAGATTTCTCTTCCTTTTGCAAATGATTCCAAATATCTTCGGATGATGAGCTTCATCTTCTGGGGAAAGTATTCAAATGTCTTTATCGTGGTTGTATATATGGTGTCTATAAGACCATACTGATGTAGGTCAAATAGTAGTTCCGGTGTTGCCTCTTTGGTGACTACCGCCTTTGGTCATCCTCGATTAACAGGATAAAATCCCATTGTGGTATTCTGCTCCAATTTATCTTCATAGTTTATTATTATGTTCCAATGGGTCACAAAACTTTGGATACCACAATGGGTCACAAAACTTTGGTATTCTTTTTCTTCTTTCTTCATAGTTCGATCGTGAGCCGGCCAACTCTCTGACACCGAAAAATCCCGGTTCGATCCCGATTCAACCCTGACCTTTGAACCCTTGACCTTGCCGGCTCGACCCCCGGTCCGATTTGAAAACATTGATTATACCCTTAAACATATATATCATACTCATAAACATATAACAATTTCATAAAAAAAAGTCAAATTAAATGGTAAACAGAGAGAGAAAAGAAAGAAAGGAAAGGAAGAAAAAAAAATGCTTAAAAGTGTAGTCTGACACACATTGATAGAAATCGCCAAATTAAGTGGCGATGAATATATTAAATATTATTTTAACGAGATCGCCAAAATATTTGACGATATTCCCAAAAAAAAGCTCATTTTGGCCTAGATTGGGAATTGATTGTAAGGAGACCCTATTTTGGGAATAGACAAATTATTCAACCCCACTTTGGGAAAAAATCCATGGGAAAGGGGAGGACCAGCTGGCCATATTTTTTATATTTTTTCTTAATGTTTACTAGCATTTTTTCGGCCCGTTAGCCGATATGTAATATTTCGGTTGTTTATTTAATATAATTAGTAAATGAGGAACAATCTTGTATATTGAGAGATTTAAAATTATGTTTAGAAATTTTTTGAAATATCGGGATTAAAATTAAACTAAAACTCAATGAATCAAAATAATTAACGTTTTACTTAAAATTAATGAAGTTAAATTACATACTAAAATGAAGTACGTCCATTTATGATCATTGCAAAAGGAGAAAAAAATATAATTATAACAAACTTTTCAAATGAATGATGTCTTCTAAACCAATATGACTTCAAAATATTTGATTTACCAACAAAAGTAAGTTCGAGACAAATAAAAATGTAATTGCATCTCCCTCGAAGCATTTGCAAACAATAAAAAGTAGAGACTAAAAAACCAATAACGTCAATAAAAAAAAAAATATTTTGAGGAATGGAAACTCAATTGGCGCAGTTAAAACTTAGAATAATATGAAAATAAGGATCATTTTTAATATATTTAGGTTTGATGAAATATGCCTAATTAAATTTGACTCAATTCGACTCTAAATTATTAAATAGTAAATGATTTGTAACTCACACTTTACTTACGATCACACACTCATGACCTCACTGGTCTGCTCTTACTAAAGTACAATCTCAGTTCTCCAATTTTCTCTAGCTCAATAATTCATAAAAAAATATCTAGCTCAATAGATATATCATATATTAATTGGCAAATACCTCTCTTAAATATTCATAATTTTTTAAATTTATGCAACTAATTTTTTTTAATTTATACTTCTTTTAAACAAACTTTTCAAATTAATGATGTCTTCAAAACGAATATAACTTAAAACATAAGAAAATATTTGATTTACCAACAAAAGTAAGTTCGAGACAAACATAAATTGCAACTCTCTTAAAACATTTGCAAACAAATAAAGTGGAGGAGACTAAAAACCCAACATTGTATAAACAAATCATTTCGAGTAATGAAACATCAACTAACCCGTTAAAACTGAAAAGAATATGAAAATAAGAATAATGTTACATGGATATATTTAGGTTTGATGAAATATGCTCAATTCAACCTTACTCAACCCGATTAATACTATGAATTTGTTAATAGTAATTGACTTGTAACCCACTTTCCTATCACTAATACTATTACACACTCGTGAACTCACGGGTCATTGCTCTTATTGACGTATAATCTTATTTCTCCAATTTTCTCTAGCTCAATAGATATTAATTGACAATACTTCTCTTAAATATTCATAATTTTTTTAATTTATGCAACTCAATTTTTTGTAGTTCATACTTCTTTTAATAAAACTTTTTAAATTAATGATGTCTTCTTAAACAATATAACTTCAAAAAACTATAACAAAATATTTGATTTACCAACAAAAGTAACCTCGAGACAAAAAAAAAATGAAATTGCAACTCTATCAAAACATTTGCAAATAGATAAAGTGGAGACTAAAAACCCAAAACTGTATATAAAATTCATTTTGAGAAATGAAACCTCAATTGACCCGTTAAAACATAGAAGAATATGAAAATAAGGATCATGTTACATGAATATATCTATGTTTGATGAAATATGCCTAATCCAACCTACCTCGAATCGATAAATATTATGAATTTGTTAATAGTAAATGACTTGTAACCCACTTTTCCACGACTAATATTACTATTACACACTCGTGACCCCACTGGTCATTGCTCTTATTAAAGTACAATCTTATTTCTCCAATTTTCTCTAGCTCAATAGATATATTAATTGACAAATACTTCTCTAAAATATTCATAATTTTTTAAATTTATGCAACTCAATTTTGTTTTAGTTTATACTTCTTTTAAACAAATATTTTAAATTAATGATGTCTCCTTAACCAATACAACTTCAAAAAATTATAACAAAATATTTGATTTACCAACAAAAGTAAGTTTGAGATAAAAAGAAAACGAAATTGCAACTTGCTCAAAACATTTGCAAACAGATAAAATGGAGACTAAAAACCCAACACTGTATATAAAAATCATTTTGAGAAATGAAACCTCAATTGACCCGTTAAAACTTAAAATAAGTATTTTCCATAACTAATACTATTACACACTCGTGACCTCACTGGTCATTGCTCTTATTAAGATACAATCTTATTTCTCCAATTTTCTCTAGCTCAATAGATATATTAATTGAAAAATACTTCTTTTAAATATTCATAATTTAAGAAAAATAGAAAATGGAAATTATAATTCTCTTGAAATATTTGCAAACAAATAAAGTCGAGACTGCAAAAAACCAACACTATCCAAAAATAATAATTTTGAGAAATGAAACCTTAAAATTGGTTTGTTAAAACTTAGTTGACTATGGTAAAAATCATTTTATAAATATATTTAGGTTTGACAAATATGCTCAATTCAAACTGACTCAACTCGATTAACACTCTGAATTTGTTAATAGTAAATGACTTATAACCTCCTTTAGTTAAGATCTCATGACTCAGATTATTACACACTCTTGACCTTAGTTACCATTACTCTTATTAAGGTACAACCTTATTTCTCCAATTTTCTCTAGCTCAATAGATATTTTATCTGAAAAATATTTCTCCTAAATATTCAAAAAATTTAATTTATACAACTTGATGCTTGACCAAATTAATCAATAACTTAGTTAGTTTGAATGTCTTTAACACACATATATTTATGATGTGCTTTAATTTTTTAAGTAATCTACGACTCGCAGTTACCTTGAATGTCTTTCAAGAATTCATGTGAGCAAATACATTTACAAACATATATGAATGATTCGATCAATATCAAGTTTATATGTCTCATTCTCACAATTATCGTCATTTGTGTAAACATGTTAGTGCTATATATGCATACATAGAGTGGTAAGTAAAGTGTTTGAGTATATAATTTAAGATATTATATGTGGCAAAAAAAAATTTATTTCATTTTAGTCCCCACTTAATTAAATATCAACACAAAGCCTGATTTAAACAAAAGCATCATCATCTGTCAATAAACTATATGAATGAATTATTATTACCAATTTTTTCATTATACTCTTTATTTAACTTGTTAGTGTATTTCTATAATAAATTGTTGGTTATCATAAAATCAATGAATTTGCAAATTATTAACGGTGAAATGTGCTTCAATTTGTACAACAAAATGTCACGGAGCAATATGTTTTAATGTTTCAATATAATTATAAATTAGTTTGTGTAACTTAGCTGGTAAATAACAATACTTTGATTGTTGAGGTTGTGGGTTTTAGTCTCATAGTTGCTTAAAATTTATCACTTTTATGATAAATAAAACATTTTATTCAAAATAAATTAAATTAAAATTCATTGATTGGCTACCTTCCTACAATTAAGGAGAATCCTAAGTGGCAATTAGAAAAAGTTTGCGATTTATGATTGTAAATAAATTCTGGCCCGGCCCATTTCTGCATAGAAACAAAATATCGGACTCGTCGAATTAATTGAATGGCAGTGGCTGAGCCCCCAATAAAGAAATGAAGGCCACCAATTCAAAATCTCATTCCTTTAACTTCTGAAACTCCCTAACCATCCCTACCTGTCCTTCAATGGCTTCCACAGCTGCTCCATATCCTCAAGCTTCATATCCCACGCCACTCAGAGCCAGAAACAGTGTCCTCCATACTCATACACCGATCCATGGAACCACCACAACAATAACAACAGGACGGACTAGAGCAACTCGCAGAAATGGCTACACTAGTGTTGTAGCAACTGCATCAAAAGAGCCAGAAAGACGGCAAAGGGCACCACCAGGAGTTGACACCAGAATTCACTGGGACAACCAAGATGAAGGCTGGATTGGAGGAGATACATCCACTTCTTCTGACGACAAGGACAACCAGGACATCCCACTCGGTGAAACCTTTGCTGACTTGCTCAAAGATGCTTCTGATTCTCATTACCAGTTAAGTCTCTCACATTTCATGTTGTTCAAGTTCCGTTGTAAGCTGCAATTGAACATTACTCCATCCTTGTAACAAAACAACAGGTTCCTCGGTGTACAGCCGGAAGCAGACTTGGAAGAGATTAAAGCAGCGTTCCGGAGGCTGTCCAAGGAGTACCATCCAGACACAACATCCCTCCCTCTGAAAGCTGCTCTAGAAAAGTTCATGAGGTTGAGACAAATCTACGCTGTCCTGAGCGATGGCGAGAAGCGCAAATTCTATGATTGGACACTTGCTCAGGAGGCTGCTAGCAGGCAAGCAGAGAAGATGAGAATCAAACTGGAGGATCCCAAGGAGCAGGATTTCATAAATTATGAGTCGGTACCTGACATGGTCGATCGTCTTGGAGGGAGAAACCTGGAATTGAGTGAACAAGCCATGTCTGCTCTTACCTTTGATGCTATAGTAATCTGTTTCGCAATCTGCTGCATAATTTACGTGGTGGTGTTCAGGGAGCCTTATTACTACTAGCTGTCTGTGTGCTCTTCTTAGTATCTGAAATGCAAATCAACTGCATAAATGTAATGTTGCATACTGATACATAATATACGGATTTCTTACAGAAACAATTATCGCATTGTTGGAGAGATTAGAAAAAACTGCTAACAGGATGGTCAAGTGAGTAATGAATTGAGATGTGTAATCTTTGAAAATCAACCATAACATGAATTGCTAATGCACCATGTAATTGGGATGCTAGATGGAAGGCTATAAAGATCCTGTTTTTTAACAATTGCTGCATGATCATGAATCTGACAGACTACTCAGGATCCAACTGTCGATGCAGTGTCACTGAAACAGAACAAGAAGTCATCCGTTACTTAACAAATAGGAATTGATGAAAGACAAGAATAATCAAAATCAATGGCACAACATTACCGCTGTTAATAATCAATCAATAACATCAAAGGCGTCACCATTAAGATAACAGTTGAAGCTAAGCAGTGAGTCCCTTAGAATGCAGGTTTACAGAGTTTCCAATATGGCAGTAAACTCATTTGTATCAGACTGAAAGCATTGAACAAATAACAACCATATGAGAGAGAGAAAGAGAAGATCAATAACATTACTTAAACCAGACATAATATTCAAAGACACTTAACCTTGATTGAGTATTTTCTGCAGGCTTTCACTTGAACAGAAGAATAAAAAATGCCATGCTAGAGTTTCTCCTTCCCACCAAGAGAAGAAAGTTCCAAGTATCAAACAATAACAACTGGATTCAGATGTTTTAAATGGTAACATAATGTGCTTGTTCCTAAAGGGAACAACGTTTTGTCCTGAATATGAAGCCATGTTAGCTTGGAACACCAGGAAGGAAAGAACCCTGTTGCTGTCAGCTTATATGTCAGAAAAAATACCTTCTTCCAACTATCTTCATTCTATACCGCTCAGGCTACTGAATAACAAATCTAGTTTGATTACAAGAAAGCACTATGCAAATCTATTTTGCACAAGAGCTGCCTTGTTTAGTTCATTACTAAGATGCAACAGAAAATAAACTGACGATTTCAATTTTCAACCCAGAAAACTAACATCAAACCAGAAGAGGTACATATCAGCAGTTCTTTAATTATGTCAAAGCAGAAGAGTACTAGATTAAATGTCATTTACCAAGAGGGTTAGTACTTAGTAGCACCTGCCAAAGTGCCAATTCATTTCACCATAAATGCAAAAAGGGTTGTTGACAGCATCATTGAACTCCATTCCAGAAATGAATCCAAGTTACTATGATCATAGCAAGTCATGAGCAGTAAGGAACTTTCCTTTCTGCTTATACAGAAACTACAATAGCCAAACAGGGAAAAAAGGGATTCAAACGTGATAAGAACAGTCTGGTTTCTGCACCATTTATCAAATGAAACCTCAAAAGGGCAGCAGAATACATCAATAACAAGAACCGACCTCCTAATCCTCCAACTGCTTAACTTCGGCCTTCAGCTGCTCCATCTTGAGCCCCATGGACCTCTGGACAACTCCCTTCTTAGCTTCAGGCAACTTTCCAATAAGAGAATCGTACATGCTCAAAACCTCGTTCACCGCATCTCTCGCACATTCAGCCTCCTCGTCGAAATAGACAGTCTCTTTGGAGTCCATAGCCATCTCCAGCTCCTCTCTCGCCTCTGCAAACTTGAGGTTTATCATGTCCACTTCTCTGTCCACATCCAACTCCGGCTCCGAGCTCCATCTTCTTCTCCCATCCTGAATCGGTAGCTGAGTTTGGGGTTGTGGGCTAGATGAACGCATTAGAGTGTGAAGATTCCCTGCCGCAAGCTGAAATTCTCGGAGGAACGCGTTGGGGAGGGGCTTGATGAATCCATGAGTCGGCCGTATCGGATAGGGAGAAAATGGAAGAGATGATTGCCGAGGCTGACTAGAGAACCGGAGCAGAGATTTGCAGAGAGAAGGGTGTGATCGTATATGCATTTTAGGTGTTTGATAAAATGCCTCGAAGAGCTCTCTGGCAAGTGCCTAAGTAGACGATAAAGAGTACGGAAACCGCTCTTTCTGTTATGGGTTTGGAAAGCCCAGCCCATCGAGCTTCTTGGGCCCATTTTGGTGGGCATATGGGCTGTCGTTTTTTCAAATGCTTCGAAGATAATTATAGGCCAGGTTTTCCTACTTAGTAGCCAAATTTCGTCGCAATTATGTAAATCCGGGGTAATTAAAATCCACACAAATCCGAATCTCAATTCCTTGTTTGCCTGCAAAATTGGCACATTGGAATTGAAATTTAAGCCCACTTAAATTACTAAAATATCCCTAACTATACCTTTCTACCAACCTCCTTAATCTCTCTTCTTCTTCTCGACAACAGCCGTTGCACACTCCCTCCGCCGGCCCAAGCCGCCACAATCCCTTGTTCTCCGGCGTCGGCGTCGGCCAGTATACCCTCGTTTTGACTATATATTCCAACCCCAACATATGATTGTGGCTGGTTTCAAAAGAAGGGATCGGAAGGGGGCAGCGACTCCTCCGATTAGTCCTCGAGGCAACAAATAGGAGAGGAAGAGACGATAGGGCCCCGACGAGCAGATCGAAGGAGTTAGGTTGGGCCGGTGGTGGCTGGAGTAGAGCGTTGGCGGCGTGGCTAGTAAGTCGGCGATGAGAACAGATGACGGTGGAAGCGACAGAAGCCAACGATGAGCTCAACGAACTATGAACGGCGAGGGAATATTGGACAGCTGACGGCAGCTAAGGGAGACCGGCGAGGGATTATTGGATAGGAGGCGGCTAAGGGAGACCGACGACTCGACGAGGGAATATTGGATAGGAGGTGGCTAAGGGAGACCGACGACTCGACGAGGGAATATTGGATAGGAGGCGGCTAAGGGAGATGGTTCGAACAGAGAGAAGAGAGGTGGGTAAATTGGGAAAAAAGTTAATTCCGGCGGAATCATCAGATTCCTTTGCTTTTTGGTCGGAATTATGAGCCGTAATTGAGCCCGTAAATCCGTTGGAATTGAGCCATTGTAATATGCGAGGAAAACAAGGAATTAGCCAAATTCCGCCGCAATTGGCCGAATTCCACTGCGAATTCCTTGCAGGAAAACGTGGTCATAATTTGGTGATGCTCCGGGAATGCGACGTAACCGTCAAATGATTGCGAGTAGGGTTGGAAGTGAACCAGTACGAATTTGGGATTACCAAAATCCGAATTGAAATCGTGCGGGATTGGGGTATCCGAAACCCGCTTAAACCCGAAGTTTGGATAAAAAATCAAAGAGTTGGACTACCTTTAACTACCTAAATCATACTAAATTACCCAAAAACCCAATCAGAAGCTCAAAATTACATGCTGCATTCGTAAACTCAATTGTTCAAATGCATTGGTAATTGTTAATTAAGCTAAAATGTTCAACGTAAATTGGGATATGAAAGGCTGAAAGTATTAGAAGTGGGTTAAGATCCCTTGTTCATCAATCAAAATTATTATAATTATTATTATGAAAGGGATAAATATGAAATTTTAATAGTCGCATAACTTAAATCTATTGTCACTTAGGTGATGCAAGGCTAGTAATTTGTTTAATGGATTATGATATTTAGACTTAAGTACACCGAATATCACTAATTTTTTTTAAAATCAGTCAAATTGACCGTCAAACTTTTTTTCGTTCAGGGCTGTTAAAGAATAGAGTCACTCGAGATTTGCTCGGCGTTCGTCTCGGTAAATATGCGTTCGTGACTCGATTCGATTCGAGACGAGCCGGTTCGCGAACAAGCTCGATTATAAATGAGTAAAATCTGAACCGAAGGGGGTTCGATTCGGTTTGTTCGCGAGCCGGCTCGACTCGATGGCTCATTGAACACTATCCGTGAACATGCTCGTTTATTGTTCGCGAACAAGTTCGTTATTAATGCTTGCATACATATTCGTATCGGAGTTCGATAACATGCTCATTTGTATGTTCACGAATAGGTTCAAGTGGGAGTTCGTGAACAAACATGCTCATTTATGGTTAATCTGGGAGCTATGCCAATAGGGTTAGAACTTCACACTCGGGTTAGGGTTTTGTTACTAGAATTTAAGGTTAATTGATAGAATATTAATGTGAATATGGTTTAGGCTTTGGGTATGTTGATATAGTTAATTATTTAGGTCATTATCATACATTGGCAAAATTAACACGATAGGGATAATACATAATAGAGTTTAGGGTTTTGTTGATAGAATTGGCCTTGTGACTTAAAGTTGATTGTTATAATGTAAACATGATATAGGGCATGCTAATGGAGTTCAGAACTTAGTTTATCCAGCAATCATTAGGTGTTGGCATGTATAACACGTTATAGAGTGTATGATTCTGTTGATAGAATTGACATTATGACTTTAGGGTTGATTGTCAAAATAAAAATTAATTTAGGGCACGTTGATAGAGTTTGTAACTTAGTTTTTCTATCACACGTTTGACATATGTATAAAGTGTCATAGAGTTTAGGGTTTAGGGTTTAGCGACAAGCAGATAACACATTATAGAGTTTATAGTTTGTCACATTTTTCGTTTTTAACGACATGCAAATGACCCTCCAAGTGATATGTAAATCAATGAACCCGCAACATATATAAACAATGATCGAGTGAATCTTGCTACGTCTAAACAAAAATAATATAATATTATAAAATTTGAAATACAATTTTTTTAAAATAATTCAAATATAAATTCACAATTTTATTTAACATGAATTAACTTGATCAATAATTCAGATTGATTCAAACTCAACAACACATAACCTCATGAATATGAAACCTAATGATAGATGACATATAATTGAACTATTTCATAAATCAAATTTACCATAAATGTATTATGATTATTAAGATCCACTAAGAACTAGGTTGAATCATGAATGTTACATATACCACATTGGTAGTAGCCACAAAGCTTGCCATAGCCACTAATGCACACAAGCTACTGGATTCCAAATGGGATTCTCTACATTGCTCTGTATCCCATTGCATTGGATAATGGTGGCCTTAAATCTAGTGTTTCAGGGTTTGGTTCAACATCTGTTTGACATTTCCTTATTTCATTGGGTAATGGTGGCCTTAAACCTAATTTTTAAACATTGGAAATCAAAGATCCTTGAGCTGCTGCTCTTGTACATAGGAACATTGTTTTTCCAGCTATGGTTATCTATTTAGCATGTGTATGCTGCTCAAGCTATCATATATTTATTGTTAATAACAGTTCAAACTGCACAATCTTGGTTTAGACAGTCTTTTGATGCCAGTTCCTTTTCTACTGGATGAGCTTAGTCAAGAATCTAGCTTCTCAGTTTTGGCTTGTTTCTTCTCTTCCAATATCGTACATCTGTTTGACATTTCTTTATTACATAATATGAAAATAGATATGATTATGAAGAGAATGTATAGAGATTAGGGTATTGTTGGTTTAATGATGATGTTTTTGGTGTTGACTGTAGGAACGAAGCATTTTATTGTCAGCTTTAGGTTCTGTAACTAAATGTGTCAAAGATGCTTTGTAGTCCTAAACTACGTTGTTCCTGGACTTCTCCATCAGTAGCTCCAGCAAGAGTAAATTGGCAGTGGCATGTTCATATGAACACAAGAAACTGCTGCACACATATGTTTAGTATACCACATTGCTTACAAGACCAAAGGATCCTTGCCCAATTTGAAGTCTCCCTTCTGTACATTCTGCGTTTTGGTGAGGAATTGGGTGATAGACAGGGAGATACCGGCTGGTCGTAGGCAGTCCCAACAAATCACTTATTCACAACCCTTGCTGTTACTCAAATACACTATTCTCTCATCTTTTGCTAATGGTTGTTTGATGTCTATATTGGTTTCCTTGCTATCTATCTCTTTATAGGGTAATCGTTTCTTGAGAGGTAAAATAGCAAAAAGCAACTGCAATGTCTTCCGAAGCCTTATGTACCACATCGTTAGTTTAGGGAGAGATAAAGTAGTTCCCAATGTGAACAATGTGTTGGAGTTTTTCCAATGTGAGTAATCTTTAACCCTAAACCCCTTTTCCTCCAATCTTAAATATAGGATTGAGAGGAAAATTGTGTTTAGGTTTAAAAACGTAAACTCCCTATGGGATGGGGAAGACTTTCTCCGGTTGGTTTCCTTCCCAAAATGTGCAAGAAATCCCGATGCCTACTCTCACATTGGTGGAGGGGCTCAAAGATTGTGCTGCACACCTTCTGGTGGTGCTTCGGTCACATTTTCTCGCCTCTCCTAACGTCCCCACCCTTTTTATGTTTTTCTCTTATTCATGTTTTGTAGTACACACTATCAATAGATACTCAATCCTCATACATGATATGTTAATTTAGTTTATATATCAGTCATCACACGTTGGCATGTTTAAGCAATATACAAATAACACATTATAGAGTATATAGTATTTGAGTTCATCGTATTTTAAGTTTTTTAACTACATTCAAATTATCCTTCAAGTGATATGTAAACCAATGAACCTACAATATATATAAATAACGATTAGTGAATCTTGCAGCATCCGAACAAAGATAATCTAATGTTATAAAACTTGAAATACAATTCTTATGAATAATTCAAATAAATTCACAATTGTATTCAACATGACCTAATTTGATCAATAATTTTAATTGAAGGAAACTCAGTAGCACATGACTCGTGAATATAAAACCTGGTGAAGAGCTTTGCATACCCAGAAGATCCGAAGAGGAAGAAATTCAAGAAAATGCAAGAAGCTGCAAGAAAGGATGTGGAACGAGCATTTGGAGTTCTCCAAGCACGGTGGGCAATTGTACGTGGTGCAGCTCGATTTTGGCACCGCCAAAAACTTAAAGATATAATGTATGCTTGTGTCATATTGCATAATATGATTATAGAAAACGAAGGGAATGCAATAAGTACATGGTCAGACGATGATGTTGATCCTCCAATATCGGTGTCTCGTGGATCAGTTGAAGGGTTTCATCAATATCTCTGCAGGCATGCAGAATTACGTGACCGTGAAGTACATCAACAACTGAGAGCAGATTTGGTGGAGCATATTTGGCAACGTTTCGGAGATGACACTGAACATTGAACCCATGTTGCAATTTTTTTAATAAATGTGTCACTGCAATCTTTATATTATTTGTGTTTTTATTGCATTTTAAATTTAGCTGTACCAATTTTACTGGAATATTGATTTTTTAAATTTATGCAGTCATTCATGTTAATGTACATTCGTAGTGATACATTTATATGTCATTTTGATTAATTGAAATTGGTAGGAAAAATATTAAATAAATGAGTGATTTAAATAAAAATTTGAAAAAATGTAAAAATTTAGGAGAGAGAAATGGGTTGATGGGTGAATTTCATAAAGCTTTTTGCAAAAGTTTTGAATCTACAAAGCTTTTGCATTCTCTCTCCTCCAAAATTGTCACCTCATATTATTTTATAGAATATAATATATACACTTAAAACTTTAAACTTTTAAACCCTACCATTGTAGTCCCTAAAGCTTTATGTATATAAAGCTTTTAGTGCCACCTCAACCTTTTCTATGTTATAAAGCTTTAAACCTTTTAAATAAGACCATTGTAGATGCTCTTAGGATTAGGTTTAGACTTAGTTAGGTTTCCTAAATATATATATAGGATTATTACATTTTGATACCTCATTTTTTAATTCATTACACTTTGATACATAAATAATAGGCAATGTTATATATCAATAATCATAAATTTCTAAAATAATAGTGCACCGGTTTTATATACCGATTTTTACGGTCTGATCCCGGTCGGACCTCAAACCCTTGAACCTCTCGTTAGACCGGTTTGATGTCCGGTCCGGTCTTGACAACACTGCATATAATTGAACTATTCATAACTCAAATTTACCATAAATCTATTATGATTATTAAGATGCACAAAGAATACATATACCACATTGGTTCTTCTAAACAAGGATTTTGACTAATGTGAATATAAATGGTTGATTACTTTTAAATGAAGTACTTATTGTTTCAGGCAAAGAGTAATTGCAATTGAAACAAGGGTTATTATTTTTAAAATGCACTAACTTTGGCGATTTATTTTAAAAATGCACTAAGTTTCGAAAACCCCAAATATATCCCAGACTTAACACCGTTAGTCTTGCTTTGTAAAGTTTTAAACATTTTGAACCAAGTTGCTAACGGAATTAATTTTAAAGTTATTTGTCTTCTAAAATTAGTAACCCAAGTTTTCCGAAATGCATTTTAGACCCTCATCAATTCAATCCCTTACAAATCCTCCCAAACCCTTCCTCTTCTTCGACTCCAACCAACTCCCGCCGCCGGCTTCCACCCACGCACCTGACCGCCGCCGACTCCAACATCGGAACAGAGGAAGAGGCGGAGAAGAAGAAGAACGGTATCCAACAGTTCATGAGGTGGAGGATCCAGCTCTTGGAACAGAGTATCCAGAAGCTTGAGTTGAAGCCCGACAGCGTTTCATCTCTGCTTCAGATCAGTGACCTCAACAACTCGCCTCCTCCTTCCAAGAAGGAGCTCAGAACCGCCATGAAACAGGCCGTCGGGATTCTCCAGGACAATTACCCTGAATTGGTCGCTAGAAACGTGAGTTTGAACCTTTCTTCTTCCTCTTTCTAATTAGGGTTTAACGAATTGGGATTGTTCATTGCTAAACCTAATTTCTAAATTTGTTGATAAATCTGGCAGATATTCATCAATGTCCCGTTCTGGTACTACGCAATGAACGCCCTGCTATCCCCATTCCTAACCCAACGTACAAGGAGCAAATTCGTGGTGACGCGACCAGAGTAACCGAAACTCTGCTCAAGTACATCTCAATCGAGCAAACCCTGTCCAGTACGGCGGATTCAAGAGGGAGAACGACTACGAGTTCACCGATGAGGAAATAACTGAGGTTCCTGTCAAGGCTGGATCGACGGCGGTCATTGAGATCCCGGCGACGGAGGTGAGCGGCGGGACGTTGCTGGTTTGAGTCGGGCGGCGGTTGGCGGCGGGGGTCGGTTGGAGTCGAAGAAGAGGAAGGGTTTGGGAGGATTTGTAAGGGATTGAATTGATGAGGGTCTAAAATGCATTTCGGAAAACTTTGGTTACTAATTTTAGAAGACAAATAACTTAAAAATTAATTCCGTTAGCAACTTGGTTCAAAATGTTTAAAACTTTACAAAGCAGGACTAACGGCGTTAAGTCTGGGATAAATTTGGGGTTTCCGAAACTTAGTGCATTTTTAAAATAAATCACCAAAGTTAGTGCATTTTAAAAATAATAACCCTTGAAACAATGCCTAAAGTAACAATGCTAAGAAGGCCTTGTGACAAGACGTGTGTGCGGTGAAAGAGTCTCAAAGATAGTGGTTAGTTGCATTGCTTAATGATAATGCTGTCTCTAGTATTTCTCAAGAGCAACTGGGGCAAACTTCATGCATTATTGCCGTCACAACAACAATCTGCACAAAAGTTGATGCAGTTTGTCTTCTCTCCCTGTCAAGAGCAAAATCCAGATTTTCAGCGTTATCATTTGTTTTGATTACCAGAAGTTGTTGTGAAAATTAAAATCCTTATTCAAATTTGGATGCCAGACTCTTCAACATGTGGCCAAGCTTATGAAGCTATGAACAATGCTGGCTACTTGGATTCCAATTTGATGAATGACAAAAAGAAAGTTTCTCTGCCCACTGCCACTGTTGATGGTCCTGCTCCTCCTGTCGGAGCTTTGACCAAGGCCCTGACAAAGGTGATTCCTATGTGAGAGGGATTTCTAGTGGTGTAGGAGCAAGCTTGTTTGAAGAGCTTGGATTGTACTACACTGGACTAGTTGATGGACATGATGTTGAGGATCTTGTCTACTTGTTGAAGAAGATTAAAACCATGCCAGCACCTAGTCATGTACTCATTCATGTTGTCACTAAGAAGGGCAAATGATATGCTTGCTGAATCTGCTGTTGATAAGATGCATGGTCTGGTGAAGTTTGATCCTTTGTCTGGGAACTAAATAAAGACTAAGACACCTACAAAGTCATATACTAGGTAATTTTCTGAGTCGTTGATTGCTGAAGCAGAGAAAAATGATAAGATTGGCTACTGAAACAGTCACTTTTACTGCTGGTTTGGCTACTGAAGGTGTCAAGCCTTTTTGTACTTGTACCACATTGCTTACAATACCGGATGAAGAAAAAAAATCATCTTATAAATAGTAATTTGCTTATAAATTTTCCTGATCTGATTCAATGGAAAAACGGTAATTGGCCTAACAAAAATATTGTAGGGCCAATGCCTAATCCAATGAGTAAGTGAGATTTTATTTAGTTGGCTTAACTGGGCTATGCTTGGTTTTATGCTCTGATTTGAGCTAGAGTTAGGCTCATTTGTGCGTTGATTTGAGTCATGCTTGAGCTCATTCGAGCCGAACTTGAGCAATGCTCAGTTCTATTCATTGATTCGAGTTTGAGTTAGATTAAAGCTCGTTTGTGAGTTGATTCGAGCCGAGCTTGAACCATTATTTTTGCCAATGAGTCGATCTCAAGCTTTGTTTGATAGAATCGAAATAAGCTCGAGCCATAATAGTTTTTGGCGAGTCGATTGTGTGGAAGCGGAACTCATACAAGTTTGGGATTATCCTAATCTGACCTGAAATCGTGTGAGATTGGGGTACCCGAAACCCGCTTAAGCCTGAAGTTTGGATAAAAAATTAAAGAGTTAGAGTATGTAACCTCTGTTCGGATAATACCAGAACTACCTGAATTATATTAAATTACCCAAAAACCTAATCAAAAGCTCAAAATTACATGCTTAAGCCTGAAGTTTGGATAAAAAATTAAAGAGTTAAGAGTATGTAAACTCTGTTCAGATAATACCAGAACTACCTGAATTATACTAAATTACCCAAAAACCTAATCAAAACTCAAAATTACATATTAGAAGTGGGTTAAGATCCCTTGTTCATCAATCAAAATTATTATGAAAGGGAGAAACATGAAATTTTAATAGTCCCATAACTTAAATCTATTGTCCACTTAGGTGGGATCTACTACCATTAGGACAACTATTAGTGTCCTTATATGAGGACACTATTAGGAACCGTTAGATTAATACCTAGATCTAACGGATTAGAATATAATGGACAAAATAGTCATTTGGGAATCAATATATAGTAAAGAAATTAGGATTTTCACAGAAACTCATCTCCAATTTCATTCTAAACAAAACAGCCGCCAACCCCTATCTTTCTCTTTGGCCGGAAACCCTAATTTTGATAGGAGCCGACGACTTCTTCAACCCGACGACGCTGAAGCAGGGTACCCTCGTCTCGTTCTACCTGATGGTCGGGCGGTTGAGGTGCTTGGTTGAATTGATATCAATTGGCGGCGGCGGATCTGGCTACGAGCGGTGCTGCCGCCGCTGACCCGCCTCATCCCACCGTCGCACACAACCCGTTGACGCACCGACCCGACTCACGCCATGGCTGCCGCATCGGAGCCAACGCATCAGCACGCCAACCGCCACAGAGATGAGTCGTCTTCATCCCTATTCTCAGTCACCCGATCTGCATTAGGTCGGTTCTTAAATGCAAGGAGAAAATAAGTGCATCTCTTAACCCCCACTTTGCAGCAGTAGGTTGATCCATTGCAGATCAAGGAAATTGGAAGAGATTCAAACCGAATCAGTGAGGAAGAAGGAGCTAGAGCCCCCTTCAGTTATTTGGGAGAAAAAGTTATGAAAATATTTCCTAACTTGATTTTATATTCCTCACGATCCTCCACTGCCAATCATCGTTTTCTTCTTTTCTTTCTTTTTTTCCGATTTTTCTATATAGGAACATGGTTTCTTCTATTTGTGTTTCGAATTTGTGCTTTAGGAACAAGTTGTTCCGATTTAACGATGTAGGAATATGTTCATCTTGTTCTAGTTTTCTTGTAACAAATTGTAGATTGTTCTGAATTTCTAATTAAGAACAATGTTCAACTAATGTCTCAAATTAATTCTAAGGTTGTTCTTATTTTTTACAAGAAGATTGTTCCAAAATATGAAAAAGGAACAATGAACAAAGATATTATAAAACGACTGTCTATATGATTGTTCCTAAATATGCAAACGGAACAATAAACAAAAATATTGTAAAACCGCTCCTTATACGATTGTTCCTAAATATGAAAAAAGGAACAATGAACGACTAGGAGAAGATGACCGAAAAAAGTATGGCGGAGAAGCAAAAAGAACATACAAACGGCGGAAAAATAGATCCATGAAAAATTAAAATGATTTAATTTATTTGCAATTAAAAATCTTAACAAATAAAAATCTGTAAAATTAAAGATATACAATTACACTCTTATCCTTTTTAACATGGACCATTAGATCTCCATTTAAAATTTGAATGGTGATGATTAGTGTCCTCATATGAGGACACTAAGGGGTGTCCTAACGTAGAAATTCCCCACTTAGGTGATGCAAGGTTAGTAATTTGTTTAATGGATTATGACATTTAGACTTAAATACACTAGATACTTCTAAGTTTTTTAAAATCAATCAGACTGATCACCAAAAATTTTCGTTAATCGGATACCATTAAACTCGAATTATTATTCATGATTTTTCACTCCATCCGATAAATGGATGTGGAAAGTTGACCTAGCCACTAACATAGTTATCCTAGTCATTATATAGTGACCAGGTGGACTCTGAATAGACTGACTTATTAAATTTTAAGTCTCCCTTCTGTAGAATTAAATACACAGGATACCACTAATCTTTTCAAAATCAGTCACCCTCACCACTAAACTTAATTTCGTTCATCGGGTACCACTAAACTCGATTTAGTATTCACGATCTGCCACTCCATCCAAAAAATGGACGGAAAGCTTACGTGGACTCAAACGGGGTTATCCTAGTCACAATATATTGATTACGTGGACGCTAACTGGACAACATTTAAATTTTAAAAAATCAACCCAACTGTACATTGACATTCTGCGTAGGGTTGTTCACGAAACAAGCCGCTCGCGTTTGGCTTGAAAAAAACTTGTTCGGGACTCGGCTCAACCTGTAACTCGATTATAAACGAGCCGAGCTCGAGCTCACCCCAGCTCGGCTCGTAAGCTCGTTTGTTGAAGCTCACGAGCTGGCTCGTGGACAACTCAATTACCCAGCTCGGCTCGTAAGCTCGTGACCTGACTCGTTGGGGCTCGTTAACAGGCTCGTAAGCTCATGATCTGACTCGTTGGGGCTCGTTAACATGCTCGTGGACAACTCGATTACACAGCTCGCGAGATGGCTCGTTTAGGAAGCTCGTGGAGCCATCTCGATATTGGCTCAATTATAAAAAATTCTTGATCTTTCCAAACAATAATATTCATTTTGATTTTTGAATATGCCTACAATTAATGATAAGTATAATTCAGAAAAATGAGTAAGTTGCTAATATAATATATAAGTTCGTTTCTAATTTATAGCTTAATATAAGTAAGTTGTGGTGATTTATACTTTATAGTTTATGGTCAATTTCAACTGAGTAAAAATAGTATTGAAAGAAGTTGGTTTTGGTTCTTGTTTTGCAGGTTGAGCCGAGTCGAATCGAGTACGAGCCAAAAAAAACTTCACCGAGCTCAAGCTCGAAACCTTGCAAACGAGCTCGTTTAGGCTCGCTAACGAGCCAGTTTCGAACCGAGCCGAACCAAACTCGAGCCAAAGAAAATTCCATCGAGCCGAGCTCGAGCTCTCGTGAACAAGCCTAATTATGCCCTTTTGGTGAGGAATTCGGTGATAGACAGGGAGAAGGGTTTCTTATCCTTTCATTGCTCTCACCCTTTGCTGCGAGCGCTGCTGTGATACCAGTTGGTTGTAGGCAGTCCCAACAAATCACTATTCACACCCCTTGCTGTTTCTCAATACACTATTCTCTCATCTTCTGCTAATGGTTGGTTTCCTTGGTATCTATCTCTTGATAGGTAATTCCACTAGCAACCAGATGAAATCACTGCTGCTGCAGATAGCTATTCCTCAGATAACAAATTAACAACAGCTTTGTATACTCTATCATGGGACGTTCTATGGTGCTGAGGGGGGGTTTCAGCACCGCCCTTATAAGGGAGCTGAAGCCACTTATAGCCGTCCGATCAGATCTAGTGGGGGGGGGGGGGGGGGGAAAAAGAGGGTCGGGTCAATAAGGGTAGTTTAGGGATTTCGCACATATGCCAGCCCCAAGGTGATTGAGACGTGTGGATGGGACAACTTGGCAACTTCCTATATAAACCCCCCACCAACGCTCATAAATGCAATATTTGAAATTTCCCCCGCCTCTCTCTCTCTTTCTTTTTCCTTCTCTCTCCTTCTTTTTTGCAGGCACACGTGTGGATTCATATAATCTGTCCTCCTAATTTGCAGACATACGCCTACATTCCGCTGTTTGATAGCAAGAATGCAGACATACGAAGCCGATAATCGAAACGCAGCATCAGGTATGCCTCTTTGGGGCTTGTGTTACATCTAACAAAGCGAAAAATAGGCGTATATGTCTCCTTAAAGTGTTTTTAACGTGGGAATATGCCCCAACAGGAGCTCAAACGCCAGCATCTCGGAGTAGTGGTCAATAACGATCGTTTTGTTGAAACTTATTCGCTAGTTGAACCCGTTGGACGTTAAAGGGTTCAGATTAACGTGTTTGTGGCTGTTTTCATGCTTTTAGGTCAGTTTAGACGTATGCTTATGAATATGGTGCTTCGTGTGTATATTTAGACACCAATGGGTCTTTGGACAGTGATTGCTTCAGACGTACGTCTAAAATGTTCAGCGTAATGCCTACAATACAAGAATTAAAACACATGTGTATATAATTAGTGAATGACTAGATGGACAAATGAATCGCACGTTTATATTTATGTGGACACATGTCTGACTTGGAGCAAAAAGAGTGGCGTGTGGGTATATGAATATGAATTCAATCGTATGCTTGAATTATCCGGTGCATATAATTAGTTTTACCCCCACGTACATATGTCTGATCGTTGTTATGAAAATGACAACATAATCACGTGCATGTTTAATGTGACTAGACATACGGAACATGATTCTAAACATACACATACAAGTATATAAACAATAAACATAGGTTTATACGTTAGACTTATCTTATACGTTCGACATATAATCAACAGGGCATGATTCACCAACAACACCTTCAGAAGCGGAGCCCGTGTTTGGTATGCATATGTTATTATTTTACTTTTATAAAGACCGTACGTGTTCATATTATGCATCTGAATGATACATGCTTGAATTCATTTATAACAGATTTAACACGAGTCGACAACGGTGATTCACTACAGTTCAGAACACGGAAAGCAGCAAAGGCTTATTACGATGCATATGCACATGAAACAAGGTTTGGGGTCCGGATCAATTACCAGCAGAAGAAGAATACCCGAAATGTTACACATGCATTAGTGGAAGAGGATGAGAGTACACGTCGGTTTTACGTGAGCTATGTATGTACACGAGAGGATTCCGAACGAAAAAGGAAAATGAAAAAAACGAGACATACCGGAGGAACGGGTGGGCTGTGAGGCAGGTATGTCTTATGTATGTTGCTAGAAACTTACATATGTCTTATTAATCCATTTAGACGCACGTTCACATTTGATACTACACATACTCTCATCGAATCGTATGTCTACAATATTCTTATAGCCCATAATCACAAAATTGCAGAAATAAGACTTCGTTGGGACAAGGTGCTGATCAAGTATTGCGTAACAAAATGGGTAAAAACACATGCCCAACATAAGCTGGTGCCCCGCCAATACAAGCACCTTCATCGTTCAGCAAGGAAAGTTAGTAAAGCAAATGCACGCCTTGCAATGGTCTACAAATATGCCGGAGTAAGTATTAGAGACTCTTATGATATCATGCGCCAGACAGCAGGTGGAGCCCAACACGTAGGATTCAATGTCAAAGATTTGTACAACTACATGGGGTCCGAGACAGCCAAGATGAAGAAAGTGGACGAATCAATGATGCAGGAACATTTCAGAATGAGAGCTAGGAGTGACAAGAACTTCTATTATGAGATGCAAGCTGACAGCAACGGAGAAATTCTAAGTGTCTTCTGGGCTGATGGTCGAATGCACGAAGAGTACAAGGTCTTCGGTGATTCAATCAGTTTCGATACAACGTATAGGACAAACAAGGAGTACCGACCACTAGGTGCGTGTATTTTTTGCTTCATTGTGCGTTTTAATTAATCATTCACAACTGCAAATGTCTGAGAATGCTTATACCATTGCGGAAAAGTACGATAAGATTGACATTTTCTGCTATATAGTCATACATAAATTGACATCACTAACACTACATGCATACATACGTTTACATTACGAAAAGCCTATTCATACATTCATGTACAGTTCAGAGGTTATATGAATACATATGGGTACTTAACATTTACATTATTAGCACATGGGTTTTCCTGCCAATAATGTCATCAGAACATATGTTCATATGCTAAGCAACTCATTCACACATGTGTTTATCTACCTTTACGTTCCCACGTGTCTTCAAATACGATAACTAATTACTATGAGTTTGCAGCCATCTTTGTCGGATACAACCACCATAGGGAGCTGGTTATCTTCGGATCAGCCCTGTTGTTCGATGAGAAGACTGAAACATTTGAGTGGTTATTCAACCAATTTAAAGAGTGCATGAGGGGGCAAAAGCCAACCAGCATCTTCACGGACCAAGCTCCGGCCATTGCAGCTGGCATACGAACTCAGTTCCCCCTGCCAGAGACTTTCCACGGGCTGTGCACCTTCCACATACACCAAAATGCATCGAAGAATCTAGGATCATTATGTGACTCTGCCTTTGTTGCAGAACTAAACTACCTAATGTTCGGTGTTGATGATGGCATTGAATTTGAAGAAAACTGGGAAAAGATGATAGCTACTTGTTTCCCAGGAAAGGGCCCAGAAGGACATCCCTGGTTAACGCAGATATACACGAAGAAACGGCAGTGGTCTCGTGCATGGGTTCAGTACCACTTTACGTGCGGTATGAGAAGTTCACAGCTAAGTGAGAGCTGTAATAGCAACCTCAGACACTATCTGAAGCCAAACCTTACTTTGATTGAGTTCTTCAACCAATTCATTCGGCTTGTTGAAAACAAGCGAGAGAAGCAACTGCAACGGGACTTCCAAATGATATCTGGAGCGTACCCAAATCGGTATGCTTATTTGAAATACATACATACGTCTAAATATACTGAATGTGTTGAATTAGACATATCCATGTGTCTTAATTGGTTGGTTATACATGGGTCTTAATTGTGCCTACTCAGTTGGAACATGGGTCTAGTTGGAACATATGCTTGAATAAGTATTACATAAATATGTTTGAATCTCAACAGATTCGAGGACAGCTTGCTCACGCAGCAGCTTGCCAAGGTGTACACACCACTTGTCTTTAAGAGATGGATTGAAGAATATGCTCCAACAATGGGTTATAGTATGGTCCTACTTGGGAGAAATGAAGGGGGGGGGGGGGACAAGAAGATTCAAAGTCTTCAAACGCCTTGTTGATGGGAAAACGACGGATGATAGGGTTGTTGAACTTTCTGCTGACGGCAATACCATGACTTGCAAATGTCATATGTACGAGATGGAAGGGCTGCTTTGCCGCCATATTATAAGAATGAGAGATCTATTGGGGAACGTAGAGAACGAGGCTTTCTTGAAAGTCAACGAAACTCTCTTATTGAAGAGGTATAGTAGAACAGCTTTGGATGGCCTGGATCTTGGCCCAACAATACCTGAAGTGTCCCAGCCAGATGTTGCCAAATACGATGAGATGAATGCTGCACTTAGTGTTCTGCGAGCACAGGTATGTAGCTAATAATTAATTACATTATGGGGCATGTTCAGAATAAACACATATGTGCATATTGAAATTATTCACACATACGCGTTGGGATCATATGTCTATCTAGTTGATTCACACTTGTTTGTGCATCTGTTTTATGATTGAATAAAGTACATCGAGTAAACTAATTTTCTAACTTGTTGAAGGTCAATGGGGATCCGTACCTTATGGATCTAGTTATAAAAGCAACGAAGGACCTATCACTCAAACTCGGTCACAGGCAAGAAGATCCTGATCCAACACCTCCACAACGCCAAAACGGCAGTAGCCGAACTTTGAAAAAAAGGACAGATACATTCAAATCACGCAAGAGGCCAATGTCACTAAGGGAAAAGGCATCACATTCACAAACAGTCAGGTCAACAAAGCAAAGTGCGATGGATAAGCATCGAATGGGTGGGGCTGATCTACACTTGTAGAACATATGTATTTAATATAAGACATATTAATGGTCCTTGGTATTCAAATGCCAATGTGTATAGACCATCTTTTGATTGACATATGTCTTCAATGGAAAACTTTCACATATGTTAATTAGGAAAATGTGTGGACGAACTGAGACATATGTATGGGTGGCACAGCGAATAGAAGTAAGATGATATTTACTGGTATTGTATGAATAAGACATATGAAATGGCGAAACAACATATATGAAACGGGGAAAATTACATATGAAATACCTAATACATATGTATGAAGTAAATTACCATACGAAGTGAGGAACTAGACATAATAATAAGTTTCCCATTTATATGAATGGGTTTGGTACACATATGAATGGTTACATATAGTTACCGAGAATATAAACGCACTCCTGGAAGTGCTACATCACAGATGCAAATCTAAATGGAAACTGATTTAACATAACACGGAAGCGTACACTTAACATGACATACCGAAAGTGAAATTACATCTACGAACTATTTCCATCGTTAGAATCGGTATCCGATTCCAATCGACGATCTGGTAGCGAAGCCTCTCTATCTCCTGCTCGAGCTCCAGGTTCCGGATGATCATTTCGTGGTAAGTCTCGACGTAGTCATCACCGTCGTCAGTTGGGGCTCCCAACTTGCACCACATGAAGCATTCACAACCCCCAGACCGCAAGTAGCATACTAAGTAGTGTGTGCATCCCGCTGGAACAGCAAGGGACATGTCCTGAAGCCCGTACAGCTTTGCCGCCGGTCCACAAGCACAAAGCACTACAACGCCCATTTTCTATAAACAGATACAAAAAATTGAAGGTATGAAGCACGTGTAAGCAAGATTTAAACCATAGCCGAACCAATTACAGTGTTTGGTACCTTTTCCTAGGAGCCGGGTGTGGTTGGGTATGTCGGCGGCCAGACGGAATCTGAAATTTGGATGGGAGACTGATAGCATAAACGTAGAAGTTGAGTAAAAGAGTAAAAGGGGTGCCCCCTCCAACGAGGTGCGATTACCCTTACCGTCCGAGACTTGAATCCGGGGTTGATCCCCCGCTATGTAGGTAGATCTGCTCCTGGGGTAAAGTAGGAGTACTGTTAGCAACTGCTGCAAAGAGTTGGGATGTTGTAGGGTTTTTCCTGGAGTAAATGAGTCCATATATAGTAAGAGAAGACAATAATGGGGATAAATTGGTAATTCCAAGTTAACCCTAAACCCTATAACAACTACACATACGTATTATACATCTGCTGTGAACCATACATCCGGCCCGAAAATAACCTAAAAATGAATGTAGACATATGCCATAAAGAACCAAACTTCCATCATAATATCGCAAAGGTTATGAATTTTTTATATGAATTCAGTACACATGTTGATACACATGTGTGTAGATTAACTATACATGTGAATTTAATCAATATCAAATTGATTCATAATTTCCCATTTTAGAGATGTGTCAGAATCCAAGCGAATAGACATATGTATGTATCACTCTGTCACCGGTGTTGATTACTTCTGCATATGTCTGGATTGCCAGAACATTTGAATGGAACAAGTAGACATATGTCTTCCTGCCTATTGGCCGTACGCCGAAAGTCTAAACCAACGTATATAAAAACACATGTGTGAATAATATTTAAATATATTAGCCTACATAATTACATTGCACATCCCATGCATTTACAAAGGGACTGTTAAGTCTGAATTGTAGATTATACATGTACAAAATCAATTATGAATCCATACGAAGTACTACTGTCTAGGATTGAACTTCGTTCGAATTCATAATTACCCCAAAAAATATCACGCCCCTTGCTCCCCCAAAATGATAAGTAATACGAAACTGTCACGCTAATTCCCCTCAAGAACAAGGGAAAACACATCACCCTTAGAGACATACGAAGAAGCACCTTGTAACAATCTGCCTCTCATGTCATTCATGCTAGACAATAGCATCCTGACTGTGATGTGTGCCCTTCTTACATCAACCTGATCTGCCCAACTCTGTATCATCCATCGCAAAACGTTGCCACACCAAAATTCCAGGTAATTGCACAGAAAAACACCACAGGATTCATTGTCTTTCTGCTCAATCCCATGGGCAACGGTCCTTTCATACACTTTGACTTCCTCTGCACTTACATCCTTCCGATACATGGGGACAACAACAGAGGCCAGCTGTTTAACTTTGTCACCTAGTATCACATAGGGCTCGAGCAATTCATCCCTTCTAACACTGTCAAGCACTTGGAACACTTTGTCCCTCAAGTTGACGCAGTAGACGATGAAATGGTGCCCCGTGCAGTGGGGGAAGAACCACTGCAAAAACATACGGATGGTATACTAACGTTATTCAAAACCATGGTAATGACCAACAACAACCATGTCTTCATATGATGCCGCAATGGGGAAACCCTACCATTCGAACATATGCATACTTCAAACAAACCATGCATGAAGTGATAATACTAAATACATATGTGTGTATAACAAAAATGATTTAATGCTTGTGTCCTACTAACACAGAGCTAACAACCATATCAAGGAATAAATCATGCTCAAAACAAACAGTTGGGTACTACCGGTATTCATAAGCAAATCTATAGGGTCCACACATATGTGTAAATAATAAATGAAAGTATATGACTAAATATTTACTGGCTTTAATATAATTTAACTAACAACCTTCAAAAGAAACATGGTTGATGAAATAGTATAAACCACTTACATAATCACAAGCATCCCAATGAATGCATGTAGCACAACCCATCTCCGAAACAGCAAAATCAACAGCCGACTGTACCGTACCTTCCACAAGAGCAGACTAGAACAAACACATGTCTAAATTATGACACTGTGAGTGAATTTATACAAGACAGAGGGCTCTATCTGTTATAAGAGACTTACAGTCACATAAGTAGTTAAGATCCACCGGTCAACAGATGACGTAACCTTCAAATGTGTGAGCAAAAATTTTGCATATCCATTGACCAAGAAGGTAGACAGCATCATGCCCGGCATACATGATTGGAATTCGAAACGTGACAGTGAATCATCCATTGTCTTATACAGACAGTCGCGCCTACAAAAACAAATAAAATTAAACTAACTAACTTGGGTAAATCGTCAGAATGGGGACATAAATTAGCTACGCTCATGTAACTTTAAAACATGCGTGTGTGAATAAATTAATCACACATAAGTATGAGTGAATATGAAAATGCTGCTAATAAATTAAACACAAATATGCATGTTATGAAGATATACGCCTGAGTTATAACAATTTTTACTTAATGCAGCTAACACCCATGTTTGGGGAAAAAAACAATGCATATGATCATACTCGCGGGAAAATACAAACATATGTCTGTATGACAAAACAAACATATGGAATGAAAAATAAACTCATACGTTGATTCTATAATAAATGAGATGCATGGGAGTGATGATACTTTAAATGTAACGAACATACTGATCAAGATCTGCTGCCCAAGCATATGATAAGACAGAAGAAGCCAGCTTAACATCTTCAAAAACATCTTTCCCAAATTCCTTGGCCATATCGGCAACCCTGACCGCCTCTTGGGTCAAAGGACCGGGCGATGTGATGATTTCATATTGCAGCCCCTTGGGCTCGTCCCCAACTTTCTTTTCTTCCTTTGCCGGTACTTTCGGCATCCGAATTCGAATTTTACGCTTGACAGGGCCTGCCTCATATGGAGATTTGATGTAGGCAGATGCCCTCTTTGTTCTCTTGGAAGCTGATCTGTGTTTCCTGGGAATTTCCTTGCCCTATGAAAAAACATAGGACATAATTAATACATATGTTTCTAAATGGAATTTGTTCACAAAGTACTAATGTAGACACAAGTCTACATGGGCCACACATAAGTTTATTTCTGAGTATGACATATCATACATCAGAATGATTAACACCCAACTCAAATGATTAACTTAAACATTTAAACTCTCGAACATATGAATGTTCATACGCCTGAATGAAAACCTAAGTGGGGCATATAAATTTTAAACCTTTGGTTTCGTCCTTGGGGCTGCTCCCTCATGTTCTCCGGTCTTCAGTTCATGGATTAAGCCCTCTGCCTCACCGGCTGTAGCATCCGGAACTGGTTCAGTCTGAGCTGCATACACCTGCCGAGCAATGTCAGATATCACATTGAAATTTCCCAGGTCGGATGTCTCTGATGCACTGCTTTGACCGAAGCCGGGGGGGCTTGAGGTTCAGAATCACTGACCACATTCAACGGCTGCCCCGCTTGAGATCCATCGCCCACCACATTAATATTACTCACCACTACAGAGCTGTCCTTCGTAACTGTCTCAACATTTTCAGACTCGCTTCCCTTCTGTCCAACCTCAGGATCACGATTCATCCCTGCATTGACTGTCTCCTCCACTTCCTGTACAACAGGTGATCACTGTTGGCGACTCTCCATCTCGTTCACGAATCTAAGCCGGTCAGCCAACCCAGCCCTTAGGAATCAGAAGGTGCCCATGAACGATTCCATAACCTCCATGGACCGGTCAAACCATCGCAGCCTCTCTTGTGCCTGCGTTGTGCATATCAATGAAGCTTATGAATTACTAATCGAGACATATGTTTGAAATATTAAACTCATAACTGAGAGTGTGCCACCGTATACGAATGAGCGAACTAAATCCTATACATATGAGAGCACCTTGACATACGGCTAAATTAATAATATATTCATGTGCTACCAATAATTAAAAAATATGTGTGTCGGGATGATTTACCTCTGCTGCACTCATGGAATCAACATTGAATTCCGTCTGGGGCAAGAGAGGGAATCCTTGAAAATAATTAATGTCTGCTCCATAAGGAGGGGCAGATGAGGTGTTTGCTGGTTGCGGAGGAACTGTTTCAGTCCCCCAATCAGCTGCCTCGTTCCTGCTGGTCTCACCATCATTCCCTTGCCGGGACTTCTTCCTACCACTCATCCTTTGCCCATCATCAACTACAACCTTCCTCTTACTATCTGCTGGGGCACCGAACAGCTGTTCAGACCTGGGCCTAGACACAGGTTCCTTTGATGGATCAAAAGGAATTATGTAGAAATGGGAGAGATTTTGCAAGCCTCCCAGCCTGGCGACACGCTGTTTAATTGAACTAGTAGTCCAATTGCGTATAGTGGGCCTGAGAGGCGGCAGTTTATCGGTAGCCGATTGACCAGCACGGTCGAGGAAACACAGCTGATACAAAATTATTACGTTAGTACAAAATTAATACAAGGTTTGGTAACATTGAATGTATTACACAGAGATGTATATGGATTACCTAAACATATGAATGGATTACATATACATATGCATGGGTAATGATGTAACAAGATTAACTATACATATGATTAGAATATTTAAACATATGTATGGATTAGTCACATGCATGGGTATCGGTGACAACTGAATGGATATGGATTAGTAAGACAAATGTATTTGGATTTCCCATACATATGCTTGGATATAAATCGTAAAGACATATTTGTGGGCTTTAATTACAAAGACATATCTATGGGATTACTTAGACATTTGAATGTATAACATAGACTTATGAATACGAAGGATAATATAGACATATGGTTGGAATACGGTATGCCTATGATTGGATTTGGCATATGCATGGATAACCCCAACAACTGAATGAATATGGATTATTAAGACAACTGAATGGATATGGATTGGATAAGGATCACCTTGTCATTCGCATGGAGATTTATTACACAGACATATGTTCGTATAAGGTTTGGTAACATTGAATGTATTACACAGAGATGTATATGGATTACCTAAACATATGAATGGATTACATATACATATGCATGGGTAATGATGTAACAAGATTAACTATACATATGATTAGCATATTTAAACATATGTATGGATTAGTCACATGCATGGGAATCGGTGACAACTGAATGAATATGGATTAGTAAGACAAATATATTTGGATTTCCCATACATATGCTTGGATATAAATCGTAAAGACATATTTGTGGGCTTTAATTACGAAGACATATCTATGTGATTACTTTGACATTTGAATGTATAACATAGACATATGAATACGAAGGATAATATAGACATATGGTTGGAATACGGTATGCCTATGATTGGATTTGGCATATGCATGGATAACCCCAACAACTGAATGAATATGGATTATTAAGACAACTGAATGGATATGGATTGGATAAGGATCACCATGTCATTCGCATGGAGATTTATTACACAGACATATGTTCGTATAAGGTTCATTGGTCCTATGTGTAAATTATTAGGGTTCACAGCAAAAGAACCTGAATATAATTTTAATAATGCATATGTATGGATTATTAAGCAACTTAATTATTAATAATACATATGTGTAAAATATTAGAAACTTATGCTTACAGTGACAAAATGGTTGTCGTACTCAACGAACTTTTGTCCGGCACTACATATGCCCTTATGAGCTGCAATATGTGCTGGGGCCAGTTAAACTCCCTGAACTCAGGGGCATCCCTTCTATAAAAGATCCCGAGGTAGCCCAGATCTACATTCCCATTCGACCCAGGCTTCAATAGACACCCCACAAAATACAGAACAAACAACCTAAACCACTTCTCAATGTCATTCTAGCCTTGCATGCAGCCAAACAAATGAGACAGAGAAACATAACCCTTGTTCCCCGTCGATAACCCCAAATCAGCACCCCAGGCCTTTGTATTACGGACATCTACTTCGAAATAATCAAACACACATGCGGTCCCCCCTCTTCAGACCATATACACGAACGACGTCAGCTTCGTCCAACGTAAGAGATTGGCCTTCTCTTACTGTTAGGGTTAGTGCTGTATTGTTGAAATGGTGGATAAGCCACCAGACGAGGGGTTTCTTGTATTGAGTAATTAGAAGGAACTCCACGAAATCCATTTCTTCCTGCCTTAATTTGTTCTGACGCTCTGCAGATAGAACACGCCACAACTCGTGAAGCTTCATAGGCGAACACCGCAACTGATACCTGGCAAGATCGGTATCCAGATCATTGATTATCCTCAACTCGTCCGTGTATTTAGCCATCTACGACAAGTTAATTGCTTCGGAAATGAAGGGAATGGAGATTATAGGATATAGAGGATAAAGGATTTAGAAATTAGAAGATTGAAAGAGACTTGAGTGAGAAATTCCAAACGACGAAGTAAACCTCTCTCTCTTTCTCCCACACGCTTAAATTAAATAAAGCAACTGGCGACGGCGTCTGACGCCGATTGGATGGATGGGAAGGGATAGACGCTTCCCCACGTGAAAACCCCGTCCACAAATACGAAAATACCCTTGCTATTGACCTCCGTGCTAATACCGCAAAAAAAACTTGGATCTGGGCCGTCTGATTAAAAATCACCATCATGGGCCGTTGGATACGGGCTTCAGCACCAGTTTGGTGCTGAAGTTTCAGCAGGCCAGAATTTTCCCTCTATCATCAGTTATGCTATACTAAAACTTTAGATTCTCAAATGCAAATCTGAGACTTGAGAAATATAAGGGGAAACAAGGAGAAAAAGGAACTATCTATCTACCATCGTCAGTCTTAGTACTTCATATCAGTAAAAGGAAAAGACAGTTGATGCAAAGTAGTTCAGATTCATTACTCCTGTATAAAGGAATAAAATTATGATGCTGCCAGAGTTGAACAATATCACATAATAATCCTTTCTTGAGAGGTAAAATAGCAACAAACAACTGCAATGTCTTCCGAAGCCTTATGTACCACATCGTTAGTTTAGGGAGAGATAAAGTAGTTAAAGAAATGGGCTGAGACATCTGTTACTTGGGGATGTGAACGGCGTGTTGGATTCGTTTCCAATGTGAGTAATCTTTAACCCTAAACCCCTTTCCCTCCTCCAATTCTAGGACTGAGGAGGGGAAATTGTGTTTAGGTTTAAAAACGTAAACTCTCTTATGGGATGGGGAAGTCTTTCTCCGGTTGGTTTCCTTCCCCAAAATGTGCAAGAAACCCGACGCCTACTCTCACATTGGTGGAGGTGCTCAAAGACTGTGCTGCACACTGCCCTTCTGGGGGTGCTTTAGTCACATGTTCTCGCCTCTCCTAACATCCCCACCCTTTTTTCTCGTTTTGTATCTATCAATGATTACATGTTTTTTTAGTACACATATCAATAGATACTTAAAGCATGCTTTTCTCTTATTCATGTTTTGTAGTACACACTATCAATAGATACCTAAAGTAAGTGTTTTCATACTACAATAGCAATAGGTATTAAGCCTTTTTGGTGGGTGTTTAGAAGCTGACATATTTGGTGGGTGGTTCAAACAGGAATCTTATAAAGAGAGACAAGCTTCAGCATCTACCAAGTCGTGTGATCTGAAGATGGAGCTATAAACACCAAAGGTGTGTACCATCAGCAGCTACCAACTTCGTGTCGATTGCTCATGACATAGGTAATCTCGAAGTGTACATTTACAACTTCGTGTTGAAGGTGTTTATTACAATCAATTCCTTGAGAGTTGGGAGGCCTTTTATTTTTAGCTTTCAAGAATCAAATAAGAACTAGCTTTTCCTGCTTCTGACTTGCTAAATATTGTTGTGTTCTGAACTTTAATCTTAGTAGAAGTTCCTTAAACTCTTCACCAATTCTTGCCATTTTCTATTCCCATTCCAAGACAGAGTACGATACTCATGTACGATAACTTCACAACATCATTGGACTGGTTTCAGGTGTTTCTTATTTGATACATAAATTGTTCTTGAGATTAACATGAACAAAGAACCTTCAATGTACTAGATAGTTTAGTTTCTATTATGATGTGAGTTCCTCTCCTTGAAAGGAGATCAAGAATTATGACATCTTTATTTGATTGTTAATCTGCAGATTTTATGAATGTGCAGTGCAGGCCTCACAAAAGGATAAGTGGATATAGCTTGGTAATGTAGAGCTTCCATACACATACAATTCCCAATCAAACATAGAACTCCAAGATGCCAAGTTTCTAAACCAAGGTCCAGAGTTTGGATAAGAACCAACCTACAGGCTCTGGTTGACCTTAACCATTACTAGATTATTGTGCGCGCGATGCCGCGGAATTTAATGTAGAGCTAGTAAGATATTATTCACTCGTAGATAAAGATACAAATATGCGTAAGATAGTGAATGATTGACTAAGTGGATATAAACTGATAATTAATCTATTAAAAAAACATAAATAACACATAATTAAACAATTACTCATTTAGGTTCTCTCATGGTTTGAGATGGATACTAACAGATTGCGGATTTATAATAACCTATAAATATCTTAACAACTCGAGTTGTAACTTTCTTTAACTGTTCAAGTTGAATAGATAGTTTAAAAAGTTGGCATACAAACCGAGATGAATATAGTGTAATATGTCATAAGTGAATTGGTGGCGGGTATACTACACTGTATGAGGTATAGAAATAAGAATTTCAGTGTCAGTGAGATCGTAATAGACGATAGTGCAATGAAAGAATTCACAAATTAGATATTTTTTTTGGTAGAAAGACAGGTGCTGGGCACCTTTAGCTATCAATAGGAATTAAGCGGGGAAAAGAAACCCCAATACAATCGCTCAGAATCGCCCTTTTGATATTAGGCGGAAAATTAACAATCTGGTGGACACCCAGCCTAAAATGTGGCCCAGATTAGCTAAGAGATCAGCAACTCTATTAGATTCCCTAAAGGAATGCTGCACAATGACCTGCTACTCCCTTTCCCTCATCTGCCGAATATGGATAGAGAATCGGCCCGTGCCTCGAGTCAAACTCATCCGACCCTTCAATACACAGAACCGCAACAAGGGAATCCAACTCAAGAATCACCTTCCTCGCCCCTAGTTCCCAAGCGGTTTGGAGACCCATTTCGGCTCCTCTCAGTTCAGCCGCATAACTGAGCACGAGCCTAAGTTAGCAGTAAACGCCGTCAGTTGACGACCTTGTGAATCACGAACAATTCCTCCAGCCGCCGCAAGCCTGTCCTGAGATCGAACAGAGCCATCTGTATTGACTTTAATCCACTCATCCGTGGAGGTATCCAACTAAGGAGGGTTTCTCGGCGACGCACAAGAGTACCTGAGAAGCTCTATAACTGAGCTTTCATTGTCTCTCTAACCCCGACGATCCAATAAAGGACTCGTAGCCGGAGCTGATCACTCGTTACCGAAGAATCAAATCCAAAAAAACTTGTTAAAAAATTACTATGGGGTCGTTTGGTTGCAGTGATATTGATATTGATAACCGCAGATATCATGATATTCAGAATATCATCGTTTTTCTATCCTGAATATCATGATATCTGGGGCCAAAAGTGATATCAATATCACTCTTTAGATATTCTACTCCCCCCTAGAATATATGTGGAGTGATATTGATATCACTCTTTGCAGACCTTTTTGCCCCTATTTTATCCTCTCAATTACAGTGCCATTATTTACTTTCCCCATTTCTCATCCCCAATTAATTCTCTCTCACCTCCTCGCCATTTGTCGATTGACGTCCACCGATTCCATTGTCCAAATAGTTTTGGACAATTGACGGGTGTCCTATTTTCTTAGCAAATCAGCCAAACCTCCAAACCTTCCATTCATCTAACATAATTCGATTTCTATGTTTCTGTGTAACATATATTAGATTTGTGATTGAGTTTAATGAAGATAACTAAAAAAATTCAAATCCCGGATGCTAGTGAAGTGAGGAAGAGTAATTTGGTCAGGAGTACATTGGACTCATCATTCTAACGTATTTTTTAATCTAGCGTGTCCTTTAATTCACAAAACAACCTCATTTTAAGAACCACAAATTCCAAGTTCAACAAGTTTCTTTGATCATTAATTAGTATTCAACAAGGCTTCGATAGTATGAGTTTGTTAGTTGCTCGATTCGTAATCGTAGGATTGGTGGTTGGTGAATTAGCTAGGGTAAAGTTCATTCGATTATGTTCAGAGCAAGTGTATTATAACCCATAAAGTTGAGGGCAAATTGGCCAGTTTCCCATTAAAGTAACTTATCACCAATTATTACAATATCACTACACCAAACAATGTTATCTTGCTCATTGGTTTACTAATATCAATGTAATGACATATCAATATATCCCTAATATCAATATATCTACATATCATCCAACCAAACGACCCCTATATGAAACTATCATATTTACAAACATCAAGTTGAAAAATTACAATAATATAAGAGACATATTAATTAAACTTGTACTATTACTAATTCATGTTTCATATAAATCCGATTCATATTAATTAATCATTAAATTGGTAAATAAACAAAAGCGACATTAAAAAAAAATTGGGCACCTGGTATGAAAATCACCACTTGCTGGCTAATTATTAGGGAAAATAACATTTTGCCCTCTCTACTTTGTCAACTTAACAAATAGTCCCTTATACGATAAATCGCTCATTTTACTCCTTCCTACTTTGATCACTTTGCGGTTTGGGTCCTTCCATTCCAACTTTCGTCTTTGTAACGTTAAATTTGGACATATCCATAAACCGACAAAGATATTATATATATATATATATATAATTTTATCTGACAAAGAGATATATTAGAGGTATGAGATGATAAGTTGGTTAGGGAGGTAATTTGGGGAGTTATCACGAAGAGTATGGTGAAATATGAAGGATTTTAAAACGACATTTTATTTGTCAATTTCATCCTATCTAACCACATATATATGTATACAAAGATGAAAGTTGGAACGGAACGATCCAAACGGCAAAGTGGTCAAAGTAGGAGGGGATAAAATGAGCAATTTATAGTATAGGATGCTATTTGTTAAGTTGGCAAAGTAGAGCGGGTAAAATGCTATTTTCCCTAATTATTAAAAGTAAGCATTGAACTATTCCCTACTTTTTATGAAGCATGTGGCGGGAAAAGAGGCATGGTGGCACTGTTCCTAAGCTACAGTAATGAACAGTCTAGATTGATCTTGCTTTTTTTTGTCTTAATAGATTATTGTGCCGCGCGATGCCGCGGAATTTAATGTAGAGCTAGTAAGATATTATTCACTCGTAGATAAAGATACAAATATGCGTAAGATAGTGAATGATTGACTAAGTGGATATAAACTGATAATTAATCTATTAAAAAAACATAAATAACACATAATTAAACAATTACTCATTTAGGTTCTCTCATGTTTGAGATGGATACTAACAGATTGTGGATTTATAATAACCTATAAATATCTTAACAACTCGAGTTGTAACTTTCTTTAACTGTTCAAGTTGAATAGATAGTTTAAAAAGTTGGCCTACAAACCGAGATGAATATAGTGTAATATGTCATAAGTGAATTGGTGGCGGGTATACTACACTGTATGAGGTATAGAAATAAGAATTTCAGTGTCAGTGAGATCGTAATAGACGATAGTGCAATGAAAGAATTCACAAATTAGATATTTTTTTTGGTAGAAAGACAGGTGCTGGGCACCTTTAGCTATCAATAGGAATTAAGCGGGGAAAAGAAACCCCAATACAATCGCTCAGAATCGCCCTTTTGATATTAGGCGGAAAATTAACAATCTGGTGGACACCCAGCCTAAAACTGTGGCCCAGATTAGCTAAGAGATCAGCAACTCTATTAGATTCCCTAAAGGAATGCTGCACAATGACCTGCTACTCCCTTTCCCTCATCTGCCGAATATGGTAGAGAATCGGCCCGTGCCTCGAGTCAAACTCATCCGACCCTTCAATACACAGAACCGCAACAAGGGAATCCAACTCAAGAATCACCTTCCTCGCCCCTAGTTCCCAAGCGGTTTGGAGACCCATTTCGGCTCCTCTCAGTTCAGCCCGCATAACTGAGCACGAGCCTAAGTTAGCAGTAAACGCCGTCAGTTGACGACCTTGTGAATCACGAACAATTCCTCCAGCCGCCGCAAGCCTGTCCTGAGATCGGACAGAGCCATCTGTATTGACTTTAATCCACTCATCCGGTGGAGGTATCCAACTAAGGAGGATTTCTCGGCGACGCACAAGAGTACCTGAGAAGCTCTATAACTGAGCTTTCATTGTCTCTCTAACCCGACGATCCAATAAAGGACTCGTAGCCGGAGCTGATCACTCGTTACCGAAAAATCAAATCCAAAAAACTTGTTAAAAAATTACTATATATATGAAACTATCATATTTACAAACATCAAGTTGAAAAATTACAATAATATAAGAAACATATTAATTAAACTTGTACTATTACTAATTCATGTTTCATATAAATCCGATTCATATTAATTAATCATTAAATTGGTAAATAAACAAAAGCGACATTAAAAAAAAATTGGGCACCTGGTATGAAAATCACCACTTGCTGGCTAATTATTAGGGAAAATAACATTTTGCCCTCTCTACTTTGTCAACTTAACAAATAGTCCCTTATACGATAAATCGCTCATTTTACTCCTTCCTACTTTGACCACTTTGCGGTTTGGGTCCTTCCATTCCAACTTTCGTCTTTGTAACGTTAAATTTGGACATATCCATAAACCGACAAAGATATATATATATATATATATATATATATATATATATATATATATTTATCTGACAAAGAGATATATTAGAGGTATGAGATGATAAGTTGGTTAGGGAGGTAATTTGGGGAGTTATCACGAAGAGTATGTGAAATATGAAGGATTTTAAAACGACATTTTATTTGTCAATTTCATCCTATCTAACCACATATATATGTATACAAAGATGAAAGTTGGAACGGAACGATCCAAACGGCAAAGTGGTCAAAGTAGGAGGGGATAAAATGAGCAATTTATAGTATAGGATGCTATTTGTTAAGTTGGCAAAGTAGAGGGGTAAAATGCTATTTTCCCTAATTATTAAAAGTAAGCATTGAACTATTCCCTACTTTTTATGAAGCATGTGGCGGGAAAAGAGGCATGGTGGCACTGTTCCTAAGCTACAGTAATGAACAGTCTAGATTGATCTTGCTTTTTTTGTCTTAATATTTCGCTGGATTCAATTCGTATCTGCATTCCCAACGATAGCCGGACAACGGAAAAGAATCATGAATATGGCACTAGAAACACAGATGGCAGTTCTCAAAATCTTTGCTTGACCTTCAGCTTTGAGCAGATTGACTCTTTCTTTACTGCATATCAGAGAAGCACACCAGAAAATCATATCCCAAGAACACCAAATCAATTAATCAAACAAAGTTTATAGCTCCATCTTCTGATCACAGGACTTGGTAGCTGCTGAAGCTCCAGAAAAACAACCTTCCCAGAAAAGATGCATAGATTCGAGATCGAGCATGTAGACTACAGCAACCAACCTTCCCAGATAAATAGGGGTTCTCAGAAAAACTCTCGAGAGAAGGGCAGATGCCCTATGATCTTGTAACTTGTTACACCATGTTAAAAGTCCATAGTTAAGTGCAGATGAGATAGTTACCTGATGATCAGTCCACTGAGTAAATGTCACACAAGTTGCTAAATGCTAACTGCTATATGATCATTTGCAGTGCCTAAAGAAGGACATATGTTTCAATCTTGCAGAAAGGACTTACTGCATAAAGCATGGCCAATAGCTCGATCGAGTGAAGCTCCAGTTTGTTGATTCATTGGTTTAGTTAAGGATTAAGTTTGTTACAGTACAAACAACTTCAAAAAGGATGTGAGTAAACTGTATTACTTATACGAAAAACTAATCTCTTTGTTTAGAACATGGACGGATTTCTTTATCTTTACAACATCATGACTTGCAGCAATTAAACTCCTTCGGTGTGACCCTATATGGCCTAGACGATAGTGCCATGGATCAATCTTATGCTTTAAATGAGAAAAACTACTGTCAGGGGCAGGTACAGCACAAACAGAAGCTGGGAATGCAACTGAAAAATCAGAATTAGAAGCTGGGAATGTAAAAATTCCAGGGTATTACTGAGTTTATATGTTACTATAAGGGGTGGCTATTCGGTTAAATCGGTCAAACCGAACCGAATTCGGTCGGTCACCGATTTCGAGTTCGGTCGAAACCTGGGACCGTGACCGTGACCGATTTGAATTCGGTTTGACCGTGCCCGAATTCAAATCGGTCACGGTCAACCGAGTTGACCGAATCGAACCGAATAGTCTGGCTCTGATTTGGTCTGAAAATCTGGTTCGAATCTGAAAAGTGGGAAGAAGAGAAGAAGAGGAAGAAGAAGGAAAGAATAGGGAAGAAGAAGAAGCAGATTTGGTCTGATTCGAATTTGAGAAGAAGAAAAGAAGAAGAAGAAGAAGAAAAGCAGATCTGGGCTTGGTTCGGCGAGCGAGGGGCTTGGTCGGCGAGCGAGGGTCTTGGTCGGCGGCGGAGGATTGGTCAGCGGCGAAGAGTTTGGTCGGCGGGCGGGTCGGCGGCGGAGGGCTTGTTCGGTGGGTGGAGGTTTGGTCGGCGGGCGGAGGAAGGAGGAAGGGAAGGGAAGGAGAAGAAGATTGCTGCTGTATCTTGGTCTGGAGAGGAAGAGGAGGGAGAAGAAGAAGAAAAAGAAGAAGATTGGATCTGGTCTGGAGAGAAAGAAGAAGAAGGAGTAGAAGATTGGATCTAGAGGAAGAGGAAGAAGAAGGGAAGGAGAAGAAGATTGCTGCTAGGGTTTGTTTTGGCGGCGGTGAAACAAGGTTGAAGAGGAGCGGGAATGTCAAAGGGAAAGAGGATGGACAGAGGAGGAGATACGGCCAAATCGGTCAAATCGGCCAAATCGGTCAATGACCGAATTAGAGGCATGTGACCGATGGGTTAAAACCTATGACCGCAGCCGTTTTCGAGTTGATGAACTCGGTTAATCGGTCAACGAAACCGATTTCAAATCGGTTTTCAATTCGGTCAACCGGAAACCGAAACCGAACCAGCCACCTATAAGATTGGATTGGGCTTGCAAAACTTGTTCCACTCTTAACTTTAAACCAACGGCAAACTCCTTCAAAAACTCTGTCAAGAACAAATGTTATTTCTGATTCTCTCTTTCCACTACCATTCTCCAAAACCTTTGAAACTTGGTCTGTGGTTGATTCAGCATCAGTAATAACTTCAGGATCAAGTAATGCAAGAACAAGTTCACACTCAGATGGCAACGCCTGTGTATTGTAAGTATCAAAGCTCCGTTCAGCAAGATTTTAGCAAAGCTCAGTCAAGCACCTTGTTCTTTTGAATGCTTTGAACTATTGAGTGATTGGAGTTGTATATTACAGTTGAGCTAGAATTCTTGCTGGCTAACCAATGTACAGAATTGAAGACCTAAAACTTGCAGGCTGATGGAATTTTAACTAACCTCATGACAACTCAGTTGACTAGTGTAAGTAGGAGGGGACATCCTCACCTAACCAGAATTAACAAACTATCATAAAGCTACAAAGTGGATATATAACCAAAAGGCTAACTCTTTCCTAATCCTAATTGTTTTGGTAAACTGTTGTTTGACCCAATCACCCAACCAACCCACCAAATCCAACTCCCCATTATAAAATCCTCAATTCATCCCATCTAATTGTATTCCAAATCCCACACCCAATCACAGCAGCAAAACATAATCATGATAACCAAGCAGTTGAACTCCCACACCACTTTCCAGGCTGCAATGGCTGCCATGTCCCTCCTCTCTCTGTGTGTATTCACCTTATTCCTCTGCGCTTCCCATGGTAAAAAACTGAGACGCCACTGGGGCTCCTACTGCAGCTATGGGTTCGTCCACGACCCAGTTATACAGCTAGAGAATCAAGACACGATGATGGTGGTAGATGATGTGGATCATGATGGAAGCATGTTCAGTGGAGAGGGTACTGTGTGGAAGAAGAACATTCTGATGGGTGGTAAGTGTCAGCTTCCTGACTTTTCAGGTGTCATTATCTATGACTCTGATGGAAATCTCATCCCTTCTTCGAGGAAAGATCGTCCCTTGCAGCTCACTTGGAAATGAATGATCAACATTCACCAAAACAACAAAATTAGAGCTTCATAGATTAATGTCAGTTCCTAAATTGGTGTTAATTGAAACGAGGGTTCTTCTCTGGCTCCTTGTTTTATAACCGTAATGTTCCCTTGTTCATTTGAATCTGTACTCAAATCTCAAACAAGCTAATTCCCAATTCTTTACTCTTCTTTAGAAGCTCCATGCTTCTCCATTGTTACTGACACTGTCGCTGATGATCTTTCCATCATAACAAGCTTTCAAGGTCTGTGTCCTCTGCTATGACAATTCCGTTTATCAGTTCACTCTCCAAATTAACAACAGCTTTGTATACTCTCTCATCAGTTATGCTATACTAAAACTTTAGATTCTCAAATGCAAAATCCGAGACTTGAGAAATATAAGGGAAAACAAGGAGAAAAGGAACTATCTATCTACCATCGTCAGTCTTAGTACTTCATATCAGTAAAATGAAAGACAGTTGATGCAAATTTGTTCAACCATCTGTGGATTTCACTCCTCTATAAAGGAATAAAATCACACAATGGTCCTTTCTTGAGAGGTAAAATAGCAACAAGCAACTGCAATGTCTTCCGAAGCCTTATGTACCACATCGTTAGTTTAGGGAGAGATAAAGTAGTTAAAGAGATGGGCTGAGACATCTATTACTCGGGGATGTGAACGGCGTGTTGGAGTCGTTCCCAATTTGAGCAATCTTTAACCCTAAACCCCTTTCCCTCCAAACCTAGGATTGAGAGGGAAATTGTGTTTAGTTTAAAAACGTAAACTCCCTATATGGGATGGTGAAGTCTTTCTCCGGTTGGTTTCCTTCCCCAAAATGTGCAAGAAACCCCGATGCCTATTCTCACATTGGTGGAGGGGCTCAAAGACTGTGCTGCACACTAACCCTTCTGGGGGTGCTTCGGTCACATGTTCTCGCCTTCCTAACATCACCCTTTTTATGCCTTTCTCTTATTCATGTTTTGTACTAGTACACACTATTAATAGATACTCAAATGATTTTTCACAACCAACCAAGTCTTTTCGAGCAAGTAGAGTACAACAACCAACTTTCCCAGAAAAACTCAGACAAGGGCGGATGCAGCAGTATGAAGTGGATTGTAGAGAGCACAAACAGCCATTATCTTGTTGAGGTTTATGCTGGGTGCTTCGGTCCATGTTCTCCCTCTCCTAACCCTTTTGCTCCACCATGTTTTGTACTGACACTAAGTACTAATGGGTTTCAGGCAACAAAAGTTTTCGAGCAATAGATACAACACACTTTTAGAAACTCGATCAAGGGATGATATGTGTTGTAGTAGTACAAACACTATTAAGTAGATATCATATGATTGTGTTTAGGTTTAAAACTAACTCTTATGGATGTGAAGTCTTACTCCTGGTTCTTCCCCAAAATGTCAGAAACCCGATGCTATCTCATATTGGTGGATGTAGGGCTCAAAAGCATTGCTTGTGCACACTTTTATCCTTCTGGGGGTGCTTCGGTCACATGTTCTCGCCTCTCCTAACATCACCCTTTTTATGCTTTTCTCTTATTCATGTTTTGTACTAGTACACACTATTAATAGATACTCAAATGATTTCAGCAACCAACCAGTCTTTTCGAGCAAGTAGAGTACAACAACCAACTTCCTAGAAAAAACTCAGACAAGGGCGGATGCAGCAGTATGAAGTGGATTGTAGAGAGCAACCAAAACATGCCATATGATTGTTGCACCGTGTTAGAATTAAGTCCGTAGTTAATTGCAGATTCATGTTGTTGCACCGTGTTTAGGTTTAAAAACGTAAACTCCCTATATGGGATGGTGAAGTCTTTCTCTGGTTGGTTTCCTTCCCCAAAATGTGCAAGAAACCCCGATGCCTACTCTCACATTGGTGGAGGGGCTCAAAGACTGTGCTGCACACTACCCTTCTGGGGGTGCTTCGGTCACATGTTCTCGCCTCTCCTACCATCACCCTTTTTATGATTTTCTCTTATTCATGTTTTGTACTAGTACACACTATTAATAGATACTCAAATGATGTTTCAGCAACCAACCAAGTCTTTTCGAGCAAGTAGAGTACAACAACCAACTTTCCCAGAAAAACTCAGACAAGGGCGGATGCAGCAGTATGAAGTGGATTGTAGAGAGCAACCAAAACAGGCCATATGATCTTTGTTGCACCGTGTTTTTATGCCTTCTGGGGGTGCTTCGTCACATGTTCTCGCCTCTCCTAACATCACCCTTTTTATGCTTTTCTCTTATTCATGTTTTGTACTAGTACACACTATTAATAGATACTCAAATGATGTTTCAGCAACCAACCAAGTCTTTTCGAGCAAGTAGAGTACAACAACCAACTTTCCTAGAAAAAACTCAGACAAGGGCGGATGCAGCAGTATGAAGTGGATTGTAGAGAGCAACCAAAACAGGCCATATGATCTTTGTTGCACCGTGTTAGAATTAAGTCCGTAGTTAATTGCAGATTCATGTTTTGTACTAGTACACACTATTAATAGATACTCAAATGATGTTTCAGCAACCAACCAAGTCTTTTCGAGCAAGTAGAGTACAACAACCAACTTTCCTAGAAAAACTCAGACAAGGGCGGATGCAGCAGTATGAAGTGGATTGTAGAGAGCAACCAAAACAGGCCATATATGATCTTTGTTGCACCATGTTAGAATTAAGTCCGTAGTTAATTGCAGATAAGATAGTTTCCTGATGATCATTCCATGGAGTAAAGTAAATTAACAGAAGTTGCTAAATGCTAACTGCTATATGATCATTTGCAGTGCCTAAAGAAGGACATATGTTTCAATCTTGAAGAAAAGACTTGCTGCATAAAATATGGCAAATAGCTCCTACTGAGTCAAGCTCCAGTATGTTGATTCATTGGTTTTAGTTAAGGATTAAGTACAAACAACTTCAAAAGGATTTACTTATAGGAAAAGCTAATCTCTTTTGTTTAGAACATGGATGGATTTCTTTATCTTTACAACATCATGACTTGCAGCAATTAAACTCATTCGTTGTAACCCTATATTGCCTAGCCGATAGTGCCATGGATCAATCTTATGCTTTAAATGAGAAAAACTACTGTCAGGGGCAGGTACAGCACAAACAGAAGCTGGGAATGCAACTGAAAAATCAGAAACAGATGCTGGAATTGCAGCAGTGTCAGCTTGAGTAGCAGAATCCAGTAGCCTGGATTTGGGCTTCCAAAACTTGTTCCGCTCTTAACTTTAAACGGACGGCAAACTCCTTCAAAAACTCTGTCCAGAACAAATGTCATTTCTGATGATCCCTGTTTCCACTACCATTCTCCAAAACCTTTGAAACTGAGTTAACTAGTGTAAGTAGGAGGGGACATCCTCTCCTAAACAGAATTAACAAACTATCATAACCAAAAGGCTAACTCTTTCCTAATCCTAATTGTTTTGGTAAACCATTCTTTGACCTCTCCACTCAGCTCAATCACCCAACAACCCACCAAATATATCAAGACTACCATAACTGTAGACCTCTAATAAGAACAAGAATGCAAATCAGTTGTTGCTGCTAATGAACCATCTTCATACTTGGTCCTGCATATTGGAAATATGAACTAGTTGATGAACCAGTAGCATTGGTAAGATATTCATCATATTGTTTTGGAAGTACATGCCCTGAAAGCTGCATCTTGATGAGTCTGCTTTTTGCTTTATGCAGCTATGGCTCCTGAATGTAGGATGAGAGGGTTATTGTTTAGTGAAGAATTTCTAAAGAAGTGCTTAAAAATAGGTTTAGTAGTTATACCACATTGCTTACAATACCAAATGATGAAAAATCATTCACTTATAAATAGAAAGTTGTGGACTTTATATTTTTCTCATTCTAACTCAATTAGGGGTCTTTTTTGCGTGGAAATGAATTGTCGTGAAATTAAAATTTGGAAGTGATTCGATTGCTGGGGTAGGCCCTAATTTTTTCTGGATTTTAATTCCTTGTTTTTCACTTTATAATGACCATATGAATTTCAAACAAAGGACCACCTATCATTACTGAACTACTATTTCTGTCAATCCGAACAATCTCTGACAATCTCTACATTCTTTCTGCGTCTTATTTATGTCATTATTTACAAAAAAATCGAGCTCACCATTATTCAAAAAATATTTTAAATTTATTATTCGACCAAACTCAATATTCAAATAATCAACATTATTCGACCAAACATCAATATTCAAACAATCAACATATTTTACCAAACAATAATATTCAAATAAGGTCTTTTTGTGAAACTCTATTATATCAACGAAAAAATAAATCAAACACCAAAAATAATTATTCTTAGCCAAAAAAAAAAAAAATTATCCACCTCAAACAAATTTTCATATAGACTTTGTAATTTTGAGACAATGGAGAAGAAGGAGAAGGTTCAAATTCGAGGTATTAGACGAACTCGAAGAAAATAGAACAAAAAAATTTGGGGTATGTTTGGCAAAATAGGAAAAAATTGGGTTGAGACCTTCAAATTCGCCCAACTCCTTCCAGTTTAAAAGGGATTTAAAAACCTTCCCAGAGGTGATTTGAAAGCCTGCCAGGGATTGAACTCCCCCGGATTTGGGTTGCCTAAATACACCGAAAAACATGGAATTTAAGGGGAAATAGATTTCAGCCAAATCCAGGTCCGAAAACCTTTACGGAAAACGACCCCTTAATTATAATTATTAATTATAGTGGCACTTGGTAATCCAATGAGTTATAATGAGATTTTATTGGGTTGGCCCAGTTTGAGTTTGACTTGGCTATGCTGGGTTCTATGTTCTTATTGAGGTTATTCGAGTTTGAGTTTGAGCAAGGCTCGCAGGAGATTTTAAGGTGAGAAATCTTTGATATTTCTTATTTAAGAACTTGAATTTGGACCGTTGGATTTGTAACCGTAATAATTATAATCGAGTGGTACTAAATGTACCAAAAGGCATATCGGTAAATATATAGTAATTAAAAAAACAATTTATATTTATTATAAATCCACAAACGTCGTAGTGGGTAGTGGGTGGTTATTTGTGATTTTTTTTTTCTAAAGCTTGGTCAAAACTTTGCTTTCTCAACTTGTTTCTTTCAATTTTTTTCAATCTCTCATGAAATGGATTCAAACAAGAATGATGTTCTTCATGATTTTGATTTGAATGAACCATTTGTTGATGAACATGTAGCAAATAAGGACGATCATTTGCTGATCGAACAGAGTAGTATTCATGAAGTTGATGACGAATGTTAGTAACACGATGCTTATCGTTTAATTTTAATTCAAATCATGATGTTTCTTGTTGTTGATATCACTGATTTATGAATTGCAGTCTTTGCATATTTTTGTGATCGATATGATTTCACCGTTTATTGATGTGGTACCATCCACTGTGTAATTGTACCAGTCATATTAATTGTATTATGTATTTTTTAAAATGTACCATTCGTGGCTAAATTGTACCATTTATATGTTTCTGTACCATTCGTAATGAAATTTTACCATTCATATTAATGACATCATTTTTTAATAATGTACCATTCGTGGTTAAATCGTACCACTCATATGTTTCGGTACCATTCGTAGTTAAATTGTACCACTCATATGTTTCGGTACCATTCGTAGTTAAATTGTACCATTCATATGTTGTATTTTTTTTAATGTACCATTCATGGATAAATTGTACCATTCATGTGTTTTTATACCATTCGTAATGATATTGTATCATTCATATTAATGATATCATTTTTCTGTAATGTACCATTCGTGTTTAAATCGTACCATTCATATGTTTTGGTATCATTCGTATTTAAATTGTACCATTCATATTAATGATATCATTTATCTTTAAATTGCACCATTCGTTATGAAATTTAACACTTATTTTTTTATGTAGGTGTTGTTGATTATGTTGAAATTTAACGGAGTACCGGCAGGAGTTTTTTCCGTTCTCCTACCGCCGGCAAGGAAACTCGCCGGAACGAAGCTTCGTCGACGACGGACCGTCAGCGCTGAGGAAGGAGAAGAGCTCGCAGTGCTGACGCCTGGTTCCTACCATGCCGGAGGTTGGAATAGCCACCATGAAAAGTAGAATGGTATTTGACTGCGTCGGCCAAAATTAGAAGAAGTAGTTAATTTCTAGAAATTAATTAGGGTTTCAGAATTTAATATGGTACAATAATTATTTCATAATTATCCTAATTAGGTAGTTATTCAATAATATATTTGACATATATACCCTTATAACTACCCAAATTGGATCAGCCATTGGATTGGTACTATAAAATCCAATGGTCCAAAATGAAGCTCTTATATAAGAAATCTTATAGATTTCTCATTATAAATAATCCGAAGGCTCGCTTATGGGTTAATTGGGCCGAACTTTAACTCATTTTAGTCGAGCCCAAACAAATTTTATTAGCAACGAGCCGAGCTGGTGCTTTGTTTGTTAGGATGGAGCCGAGCTCGTGCTTTGTTTGTTAGGCTTGAGCTGAGCTCGGGCTTGTTTGTTAGGCTTGAGCTGAGCTCGGGCTTTGTTTGTTAGGCTTGAGTCGAGCTCGTGCTTGTTTGTTAGGCTTGAGCCGAGCTCGAGTTGAGCGAATATTCGATTCGACTTTGTTCAAAGGCCGAAAACTTTGAAAGTTCACCCAGCATTGCAATATTCGGACGTTGCAATATTCGAATTCGAGGAGAGTAACAACGAAAGTTTTCGGACGTTGCAATATTTGATTCGGCCTAGGAGGAGAGTAACATCCTCCTCTCGAGTATCCATGACTACAAAATCAGTCAAGAAAGTAAACGGGCCACAACGAATTCGTTGGGTGAACTTTCAAAGTTTTCGGCGAGAACTTTGGTTTTTAAAAGAACCACTGCCTCCTGTCTCTGATTTCGACAAACTCCTCGCCGAAAACTTTTCAACGAGAACTTTTCTTGAATCCGGTGCGTTTTAAGTCTCTTTTTAAACCGTTTTCAAAGAAGTTTTCGGCGAGAACTTTAATAGTTTTCGACGAAAACTTCATTCAAAAATTTTGAAATCCCCCTTATCCTTTCGTTTTCTCGACAGGCCTCCCATAATTGGAACAATGTGATTCGTGCAGAAAATTGGAATAAAATAAATAAGAAGAAACAGCCATTTGGTACTCTGGAATTTGTTTTATGATGAATGATAAAGATATTATAGCACAAAAGTTACCACGACATTTTCGCCTGCGCAACTTTTCAATAAATGATCTACGATATCTTAATCAGGCCGCTGCTCCAGGCTCCAGTTCTTATACCCAACCCATCCCTAAAAACCCAAAACATATATTGTACAAAATACCCCATAAAAGAAAAGAAACACTGGAGGGGAAACTATATACCCGAACCCATCCCCAAAATGCAAAACATATACGACTAACATTTTACAGTAGGGAAACAAAAAAGGAAGCAATGGGTATAAAATCGCCACCCTACATCTAAAAAATATATCGCCACCACAAAATAAACACTGCTCAAACCAAACAAAAAGTGACAAATTAAAACAAGGATTTGTTTGAGATTTGTTCGGGAAGGGATTTTCATTGGTGGTCATCGAGGATGTGGTTGACAACAACATAGAAGGCCCCTCTACTTTGATGGTGATTTTTGGCAAAGGATGTCAGATCTCGTTCCATTGCTCCGTGGCAGAGACGGTTTTTAATTGTGTTGCGGTCATGGTGTGAGGAGATAGGATGGAGACAATTGCAGCCCTGGAGATGGCGGCAAGGTTGGTTCCATTGAGCGAAGGTGGCAGCGTTGGTTCATTGTGGAGGAGAACCGTCGGGAGGAGAAACGTGGGTTTTTGGGAGAGAAACGTTAGTTTTTTTTTGTGGCTGTTCAAATGTAATGGTTTGTAATGAAACCTTAATTATAATATATAATATATACCGATTCTTGTTTTCAATTTTATCCTTACTTTGTTCCCCACCATCGGATTTGGATCATCATCCAACGGTAGAAAGGAGTGTCATGATATAATGACACTAATGAGGGTCCTCATAATAGTATATCCCAAATTGGAGATTATGTTTTCAGTCTCGTCCCAAGCGAATGTTGAAAATTAAACCACAATCTTCTTCCTAATCTAGTACAACTACTTCGATAATTTTTTTTAGCAAATCCCTAAAATGTCAAATGGAAATTTTCACAACATATTTATGTTTCTATGTTGTTTTTTATGCTCCAAGTTTCTCTCTGAACTACGTTTATCGCTAAATAGAGTGAATTTGTTTTTGGATGCTAGTTTGTCAGATTAAGACTTTTAGATGATCACTTATCTTTAAATTATTCTAGGTTGAATATGTTTAACTCCGAAGCGTGTCTTATCCATCAATGTTAGATTATTCATTTTCAGAAAAAAAAACTTGACTAGGGTGCCTAAAGGTGGTACACAATTTTTTTTTTTTTTGATGAATTGGCTGATTTTATTTATCAAAAAGAGTGAAATAATAGGATTAGTCTATCTACAAAAAACAAGACAAGAAGCTATCAAACAATACTAGCTATTACATTCTCTTCCTTTCTACCCAAAGCAAAAGCTCCTATCTCTTCTCGTATCATATCTATCAAAGTTTCTTCCGTCTTGCTACCTCCCCCAAAATACCTTCTGCACCTTTCAAGCCAAATATGGCAGATCAAGCTCCTCCACAACAACATTCTAGCCTTTCCTTCAGCTCCTTTAGTCTTCCAGCTACCATCATATCTAATCACTTCCTCCCAATTCTTTCCTGCAATCTCAGGCAGAAGTCGAAGAGTGATCGAAGCAGAGTAAGGGCAGTCAATAAACAGGTGTTCCCTTGTCTCTTCCCCTGAGTTGCATAGCAGACAGTTCACATCAATACTCTTGTCCCATTTCCAGATTTTATCCCTAGTCGAGATTCTATCTTGCACAATCAACCATGTCACAACAGAACACTTTGGTATTATATATCCTCCCCAAACTGCATCGTACCATTGAACTGTTTGACCTGCAGATCGAATAGAGTTCCATACCTGGCTTACTTTGTATCTTGGCATATACTTCCCACTCCACTGCAATTCTCCATCACTATCTACTGCAACATGTTGTTTAACAGTGGCTCTTAGTTTCAGGAGTTTAGTCCAGTGCCATGAACCTGTAGTAGCCTTTATATCCCAGAAATTCTTGCCTTTGAGCCTATATTTCTTCAACCAGGCCACCCACAATGACCCCTCCTGCATCAATATATTCCAAATATGCCTGGTGATATTTGCTGTATTCCGGACCTTCATATCTTTTAGCCCCAAGCCTCCTTCATTCTTAGGTAATGCAACAAACTTCCAAGCTACCTTTGCTTTTGTTTTGACCCCTGCTTTCCCCCATAGAAAGTCATTGCAAATACTTTCCACCTCCTTTATAAGACCTGATGGGAGGATGAAATGAGCCATCCAGTACTGCAGTGTTCCACTTATTACTGAATCAATCAGTTGGCACTTACCTGCATAAGAGAGGTGTTTTGCTTTCCAATCAGTAACTCTCTTGGTTATTCTATCAATCAGAGATTTGCAGTCACTCTTCCTCAATTTTCCTGCTGTCAAGGGCACTCCAAGGTATCTAAAAGGAAGCTCCCCCTTACTGAAACCTGATACCTCAGCTAATATATCCTCCTCTTCAGTAGAGACCCCAACACAATATATATAACTTTTATCCGGATTAAACTTAAGCCCTGAGAGCATCTGAAACGTACTAAGCACTGAAGTTACCTCATCAATAGCTCCCTTCCTGGCTTTTGAAAATACCAACAGGTCATCTGCAAAACTTAAATGGGTCAGACTCACCCCTTTGCATTGAGGATGCAGATGGTACCTTTTTGCAGCAACTGAATCATCAAAGAGGCAGCTGAGAACTTCCATAGAAATAACAAAGAGGTAGGGGGAGATAGGATCCCCTGCCTCAGTCCTCTTTTTGCAGGGAAGTAGCCCTTTGAGGTACCATTCACATTTACTGATAGCATAGAAGCCTTAAAGCATTCTGCTATCCAATCCACGTATAGGTCTGGGAAGTTCATGGCTTTAAGGGTTTCAAATAAAAACTTCCATTCCACAGAATCAAAGGCCTTCATTAGGTCTATCTTCATTGCACATCTAGGAGAAATTCCTGACCTATTATAACCTCTAAGCAATTCATGTGCTAAGAGGATGCCATCCCCAATACTCCTACCTTTAATGAAAGCTGTCTGAGCAGGGTTAATAATAGAAGGGAGCACAGCTAACAATCTATTAGCAAGTACTTTAGAAATCACCTTATAAATCACATTGCAGCATGCTATAGGTCTGTAATCTTTCATCTCGGCTGCATTGAATTTTTTAGGGACAAGAGCCAGCATAATAGAATTTACATACTTGGGGAGGCTGCACTTCTCAAAGAATCTCCTCACTGCAAGTGTCACATCCACACTAACCACATCCCAACTATGCTTATAGAACCTTGCACTATATCCATCAGGTCCAGGAGCTTTTTCATTTGAAATGCTGAACATAGCATCCTTTATCTCCTTGTCTAACACAGGCTCAATCAATGCCATTCTCTGCTGCTCATTAAGTTTCTTTTTTACAATACTATGTACTTTCTCAGTATTCACCTGCTGACTGCTACCCAAGAGCTTTTTATAAAAATTCACAGCAACAGCTGCAACTTCCTCAAACTCCTCCACCATGTCACCTGTCTCAGTTTTCAACTGTCTTACTGTATTTCTGGCTTGTCTGTGTTTTACATAGTTGTAAAAGAACTTTGAATTACTATCACCCAGTTTCACCCAGTTAATTCTAGCTTTCTCCTTATAGATACTTTCCTCATCTTGTTGGAGTTGATGCAACTCACATTCAAGAGCATGTACTGTTCTAACAGCATCATCAGAGGGGGACTGATACAATTCTGCTTTAATTTTCAACAGCTCCTCACCCTTCTGTTTTACCCTGCTCTGTATGTCCGAATAACACTCTTTATTGAGCTTAATAAGTTCACCTTTCAAGATCTTCATTTTCTTATATAATCTATAAAAACTATTCCCAGCAACATGAGTTCTCCAAACTGTTCTAACAATGCTTTGATATCTTTCATGCTGTGTCCAGCATGAGAAGAATTTAAACATCTTTGGTTGAGAGCAGTTGTTCTGATCATTCGTCACAAGGATAGCACAATGATTAGATTCCTTAGTAGGAATGATTTCAACAGTACTTCTAGGGAAAGCACTATGCCAAGCAATATTTACAAGAGCTCGGTCTAACTTCCTAGCTATCAAACCTCCACCTTCTCTATTGTTCATCCATGTAAAAAATGGTCCACTAGATATATGGTCCTCCAAACTGCAATCACTAACACAAGCTTTAAAGTCCTCCATACTCTCAAGAGATGATGGTACATTTGAGGCTTCAGAGAGTGCCAAGAAAGCATTAAAATCCCCTTGAACCATCCAAGGCACACTGTCCTGTTTAAGATCTTTCAGTCTGACATAAAGGCTTCTTCTCTGATTCACATCATTCGCTCCATAGACAAAAGTGCAGTAAAAAGCAGAAGGGAGATTCACTTTAACATGAATAAACTGTTCTCCAATATCCACGACTGTTATAGGAACATCCTTCTTCCACAATAACCATATCTTTCCAAGGTCACCATTAAAAGCAAAAGCAGCAAGCCAATCCGGAAAACGAGCCTTAAACAGCTCCATAGTCTTCTCATTTCGTATTCTAGGCTCCAAAATAGCTAGGATATCTATATTGTACTGATTAATATACTTTAGAACTTCTTTATATTTACAAGCTTTATTAAAACCTCTTGTATTCCATGTCCAAATCTTCATCTGTGTTTATTTTTGAATCTTGTTTTCACACCAGACACAACATACTTCTGTTTAGAAACCAGAGGCTTACCAGCTGGGAAGAAATCTCCAAGAGTAGCTTTTCTTCCACTATGTTCAGCAATAAGTACCTCCTCTTCAGTACAATCTGTTAAATTTCCATCCGGGGGATCTTCAACAGGGCTCATGCGGTTGGCATGTTGGATAGGTGCCTCCTCTACTTCCAGAGAAGCTTTAGAGGCATTGCCTATCCCCCCTCCAGTCACCTGACCATGTCCATCACTAACTGGTGAAGCAGTCCCTCCTTTCAAAGATGCTACTTCATTGCCAGAGTGAATGGTCATGACAGGCAATGATGATGACTGGGACTCACCTCCCCCTCCACTCTTAGACTTTCTCTTTTTCCTTTTTTTCCTCTTGCTATTACTAGTACCAGCACCTTCATTACTTGATAGCTTCTCAATTGGGTCTGCAACAGGGGAGACCTGCACTTCTTCCACTAAAATCTGTAAACCCTTAGGAGTACCAGGGATACCTCCTTCCTTATGACTAAGATCAGGATCCTTACCACCTTCAGCATCTGCAATTTCAGTCTGAACAGAACCATCATATTCTTTGCCTTTCCCACCAACATCAACAGCTTTTGCTTTTACTTGCCACTCAAATAATGTACCTGGCCTTCTGTAAACTCTTGGCTTATGCTGAACAACAGGTATAACAACCCTTTCTCCCTCATTATTTACTTTAACTTCATCTGGGAAGGGATTAGCACGGTCACGAAGGACACAGACTTTCACATTTGTTCCATCTCGCACAAACTTGTTCATGGGCTTACCCACTTTACTTGAAATCCAGCTTACTCCATCCACTGTTATCAACTCAGGGGGGACTCCCTGAAATTCTACCCATTCTGGCTTTGACGCCTGAGAAAAATCAATCAGTTTAACTCCCTTTTCCCAACGTCGCAGAACCAGACCCGAGTTATGGACGTGCCATGACCTCTCAAGGACCCATTCACAGAGCTTTACTGAATGAAATTCCAACAAAAAGAAATTCTCAGAAAGCTTCGAAACAATTACAGCACCTTCATACCCCACAGCCTCTGAGCCATACTAACAAACACTCTCATAGGGGGAACAGGCCCCAAGAACTGAGCAACTACCGCCGATTTAAGCTTCTCAACCCCCTTCTCTACTACGGAGGAAGGTATTTGCAAAACATCATCTATAATCGCAGCAGCAGGTATTTCAATAAATTTCAAATCAAGAGCTGGATTCGAGATCATCTGCGCCCATGAGGGCTTAGACCCCGCAGCAATATCCGATCTCGCCATAGCTAAGCGGACCCAAGCAAAACTAAAATTCAGAGACAATGGAACAGTACGACAGCAGAGAGAAAAAATGGAGGAAACTACAAGAACGCCAAAAGAGGAATCGCCGATCTGACTAAGAGTGAGTATCCGGAGGCCACTAAGGCCCGCCGGCGACTTACTTCAACCGGAAGAGTCCCTCGGGAGCTCACCCGCCGAGGGAAGAAGCCCTTCCGGCAAGCAAAATTGATGAACGCTGTTTTTCAGAGTTGAGAGAAAATTCTGAAAAAACACGCGCCTCACGCGCCTAGTCACAACTTAAAAAGAATTTTCGTCTTTTTAAGGTGGTACACAATTTGTATTAAAAATAGACCAAAGAATTGATATTGTGCTAGGATCAATATTTATTGTAATATTAAAATCCACTAAACCACTGTTCCTATTGATTCAATTTTAGAAATACTACCTACTTACTAATTATATTATTGATTTGATACACAATATATTTTGTTAATTATTGTGAGGTTTACACTTCAAAATTTAAACTTAAACACATCATATTACCATTGAACTTCAATTTTTGGGTCACCGTCTATCATTCTATTAAAAATTTAGACGAAATGTTGAATTGGACATAACAGAGTTTGCCTAGTCAGACAAAAATTATAACTGGATGCCACATAAATCACAAGTTAGATTAAAATATTCTAGAAACCAAAGCTGATCATTACCCTACGTTGGGCTGACCACCAACACATTGACCTTAATAATTTAAGGGCCTCTAATTTTACTAGGTCGGTGCATACATTTCCAACATAAATTTATGAAACAATAGCGCCATTATCACCTTCCAATCATTAAATGCCGCGAAACTAGCCAACCACAAGATGCCTTTTTTAATTTTGTTTGATTAATTCATGTAGGCATGACAATTATAATTGTAATTATGGTTATCCGCTCGAACCGAACCGGTCAAATAGGGTAAAATTTAAGTTCAACGGGTATTTTTGGGGTATGGGTAAACTCGATAACCGTTACATGCAGATATGGGTAGGATATGGATAAAAAACATCCGACCGAACTCAAACCGATCAATTTATTTCTATAAAATTATTTTTATGTTGAACACTTTTATATTTATAATAGCTAAGTATTGTACTTTTTATTGATATACAAACAAAATATTTGAGCTACGAAATTTAACTATTGTTTATTAGTGTTTTATAAATTTCAAGTGTTTAAAAAAAGGAAGATTATGTGAATTTTTAATATTAGTATTGATTTTCTTTCCGGTTATGGTTATAACTGAAAACCATCAAAAACCAAAAGTTATTAATGCAGTATGAAATTTAATACCCGAAAAGCTATTTAGGGTTGTTATTACCCAACCCAAAATTACAACGGGTGGAGAACGGATATCAACTATCCAAAAAGAAACCGAAGCGTTGTCAAACCTAAATTCATGAATTAATCTCTAATGGTTTCATTTCAGTAATAGCATAAATTAATTGTAAAGTGTTACGAGCTTGATAGTCCACCATTAGTCCAATGAGTTGGGAAATCCTACTATTAGGACACCCCAAAGTGTCCTCATATGAGGACACCTTTTAGAGCCGTAGGATTTAATCTTACAAATATGAAGGCCAATATTAATTGGACATAAGGGTAATTTCAATATTTTATTTATTACAGATTTTAATTATTGTTTATTAATTTTCGGATTTGCAGTTACATGGCTGATTTTGTATTCCTTTTCTGCTCTTTTTTTGCTCAATTTAATTTATGATTAAATTAATTATCATTTTTTTAATTACTTCTTCATCTTCTTCTCTATTCTCGGCCGTTTTTGTTGTGTACCTCCGGTGGTTTTTATTTGAGATTAATTTTCTAGCACTTTATTTGAGATTAATTTTCTAACTCTTTTATCATTTCGGAACAGTTCCTCTTTTATTGTTTCGGAACAGTGATCCATTTCAAAAGTAATGGAACATGTTGAAAATCGATTTTGAAAATGGAACAATATACGAGACAATATCTGTTCCATAAGTAACTATACGGAACAATATATGTTCCATACGTAACTATACGGAACAATATATGTTCCATAAGTAACTATACGGAACAATATATGTTCCATACGGAACTATACGGAACAATATATGTTCCATACGTAACTATACGGAACAATATCTGTTCCATAATATCAAATAACTCCATACTGATTTCATTTCAATTCAAACAATAACTCCAAAGAAAATCCTAGAAATTAAGCATTTTTCATAGGGATTACAGAAACACCACTTAAGTTACAGAACCAACCCAAGTGTCACTTAACTTCTGAAACTAACAGAATGATCCATGAATTTTGTCCTAAGTGAGGTTTTATTTTTGGAAATCGACAAAAACACCTTGTAAAGCGAGATTTGACTGATAAAATTGCTATGGAAATATCATTATAAATCTAATTAGAAAACGACAAGCCGTTTAGAAACAGCAGGCACGTAGCTCTTGCTCCGGGGATACTTATCTCCAAGCTTGTCATTAATTTTCCCGGTCCCGGCTCCGGCAGCTCCAGCAGCGTCGTCTTCAAATTCTTCACAAGCGTTATCCTCATCAATCCTACCCATGAATCCCATCCCCACGCTCACACTCTTCGGAAGCGCCTTCTTAGATCTGGAAGCCTCCCTCTCTTGCTGCCGGATCTGCCGCAGCTGCTGCACGTACATCTCCGCCTCGTTCTCGTGGCCGTAGTAACGGACGGAGGCTGCTCTCATTAGCTCGTGTAGGTCTTCTCCGCTGCCAATATTGGTGATGGAAGAGGCGACGCTGAGGCTGCGGGGGAGGGGGGCGTAGTGCTGTTGGCTGGTGGAGTAGTGGTGGTTGCGGCGACGGTTTTGGCGGGGTCCGGCGGCGCAGTCAGTTAAGCTTCTGACGTAGAGATCTTTGGCTTTGCCCCGCTCTCCCTTCCTTCGCTGCCGCCGCCACTCCCCGAGATGCGGCGGTAGATCTGATGCGGCGATGCTACAACCCTAGTGTGGGGCCGGTTCAGGCGGCGATTGTGCCGTATATAGTAGGTGGAGGAGGGGGTTATGAGAGGATTGTGGCGGCGGTTCTTGTGGAGAAGGAAGGAGTTGCAGTAAGGATGGTGGTTGTAAAATAGAATTAGGGTTTGTAAAACCCTAATATGATTTAGTATATATAGGAGTTTCAAATTACTATTTTGTCCAGATTAATTTAGGCCATTAGATCCACCTTCTAATCCTACGGTTCTAAGGGGTGTCCTAATATGAGGACACTAAGGGGTGTCCTAACAGTAGTAGATCCCCAATGAGTTTAAAGATGTGTTATTTCAATAATTTTTTACTCCATACGAGATATTAGTATTTTATTTCTAGTAATTATGTTAACTACAAAATGTGAATCATAATTATTTTTTTAAGAATTAGTCATAAATTTCAAAGCGTAAAAATAAAAAATTGCATAATTAAATCAATCTCTTTATTTGATAAATTTATTGTGAAAGAAACTAGTTCTAAAAATGTTGACGCTAATGTTTATGGTATTTTGATGTTTTAATATTATTTTTTTTCGTATTTATGATTTTGATGATAATTTTGTTCGGTTTAATTTTTTATGGTAATATTATCGTATTGAAAGTTGTAGAAATAATATTTGCGTCCTACAATAAAGGAAGAAATGGTCAATAGATTAGTTATGCTACTAGTTGAGAATAATCTTATAGACGTTATGAAGATTGAAATGTTCATAGATAATTTTACTTCAAACAACTTTGAAAGGATATTATTTTTTTGAAGTAGGGGTAACTAATACTAGGATTTTTGTATCATTTTATGAATTTATGTTTTTTTGTTTAATAATTTTCAATAATTTTTTTTTAAAAAAATCTCATCTAACTTTTGGAACAGTGTCTCAAAAAATAATTAGACGACCCTACTAGAAACGACATCATTTTGGAAACGAATTAAACAAATTAAAAAATAAACTCGTTGTTGTGACTCCTAATCCATCATTTATCTCTGGATAATAGTGAAATCAGAAATTCAGAATGGTTGGAGACCCTAGACGAAATTTTAAGCACTAGACAAAAAAAATTGATTTTTTGATTTTATATAAAATTTCATTGTTTTGTAACGATGAGACCTTAAGCGACAGTCTAAATTAGTCAACTCTTGCTTCCACCACTGTTTGTTTCTTGGCTTTCTCATTGACAACGATATCATCATCATTCATTCTCCACTCCTCGTCCAAACGTCCAAGATCCAACCTCGTGAGCCATATTCTAGAATCTCCCGTCGAAACTCATGAAGATTTTTTTTTTTGCTTAGTTGCTTAATGTATCCCATGTTCATTTCGACTAATCCCCAGTTAATTTTTAGGGTTAATATTTTTTAAATTTCTCAACTATAGCATATTATAATTAGAATGCATAAATTTATCAAAACCCCAAATTCAACTCAATTTCAAAATCGTTAACGTCATCAGTCCTTGTTTGTAAAATTTTAAATGTTTTGAACCACATGGGAAACAGATAAAATTGGGTGACTTATTTGTAATAAAAGTAGCTAAGTGGAAATTGACATCTAAATATCTAATCATAATTCATAACTTTTAAAGGTAAAACAAAAGTCTCTCGTATCATTCCATCAACGGTTATCAAGACACCCTCTTCGGCTCTTCGCCCTCGGCTTCCTCTGAGGGCGATTTTGAATCCTATTTGGGGCAGCCAGCCATGGAAGGAGTACTCGAGGGCTGTAGTGATGGAGTCCAACATCGATATCCCTTTCGCCGCCCCACCGCACCCGCTGTAGTCGACACACCGAAAATCGACGCGAGACAAGAGCAGGCTTTCAATTTGCCCTCCAGTCTGAAGAAGGAAGGAATTAATTCCGAGATAGAGCTTGGCGAGTCTGGAAGAGGACCTCACGAAATGAATCTGTAAGCAAATTCTTGGTATTGCTTCTCTATTTCGTTCATATGGATATGAGGATTTCATAAGTTTCACTTCGCAATGGAATTCAATCTTCTGCACTCTCTGATTCTATCAGACCATGAAACTTTGTGATTATGATATGATTAACGGTTAGTCATCTCCCTTTTCTCCACCAGTTTTCTTTCTCAATTGAAGTTGCGACGATGGGTAACTAATGATTTTGATCAGAAAGCTTCTATTGGTTTGTGGGTTCAACTTTTGGTCGTATACTTCCAAATTATATTCTTCGAAACGTTGGATGCACATGTGGGTTTCGATTATCAAGTCGGTGTCTAAGGCCCTTTTTGTCGTGAAATGCCTCTGTTGTTCATTGTGCACAAAACCCTAGCATCAAAATGTTTGGGTTTCCATTTGAAAAGGAGATTTCAATCCTCTGCCATCTCCTACTTTTGTCGGATCGTAAAACTTTACGAGTGATGGATGATTTAATTTTTGGTGTATGGGAATTTAATTTTTGTTAGTACAGTGAAATTAAGTTGCCTCAAGAACTAGTGATGGATGATGTTGGACAACAAGGTTGCTCGTCTGCCCTTTGGATGATTCTTTCTTCTATAGGGTCCTAGACGAGACTTGTACAAGGTCAAGTGTCCACTGACATATATGATTTATTGTGGAAGTTATGTATTTGGTTGTCCTTTTGCCTTATGAGGTCCTAGAAGGAAACCATGTCCCAGAGAGTTCTCTTTTTCTCTAATTGAAGATATATCATTCAGTGTGGGAGTGATGTGTTTGGTTTCCCTGTTGCCTTTTTGAGGTCTTAGAAGGATACCATGTCCCAAAGAGTTATTTTTTTCTGTGTTTGAAGACATTAAACATTTCATTCGTTATGGGAGTGATGTCTTTGGTTGTCCTTTTGCCCTTCTGAGGTCCTAGAAGGAAACCATGTCCCAAAGAGTTATTTTTTTCTCTGTCTGAAGACATTTCATTCATTACGGGAGTGGTGATTTCTTTGGTTGTCCTTTTGCCCTTCTGAGGTCCTAGAAGGAAACCATGACCACAAAGGAATCCATGTCCCAAAGACTTATCTTTTTCTCAGCTTGAAGATTTTAAATTGCTTACGTTGTCCGCAATACTCTGAATCGCGAGTCAGTTGTTCAACAATAGGATATGGCTACAGGCTGGTTTGAAATTTTGTGGCCGATATTCTAGGCTGATGTCGGATGAGTCCGTAAAATAAATCTCTAAGTTAGTTGAAGTCTGACCAGACTATCAAGTTACGAGCTAAGGTCAGGCAGGTCAGAAATGACCTGCAATCTTTGTTTTATGTTGGAAATGTGTTGTGCATGCCTGCTCAGCTAGAGTAAGAAATTTGAGTTCTCATTGGCTTGCTCATTAAAGGTAACTACTATACCCATTTTGTTTCCACTTAATTCCAAGGGGAACCATCCAAACACATAATTGCTCACTCTAAAAGATGCTCTCGAAAAGTTCATGAAAATGCTGAGACAAATCTATGTTGTCCCGAGCGATGGGGAGAAGTGAAAATCTGTGACTGGACACTCGCTCAAGAGGGTGCTAGCCGCTAGGAAGAGAAAATGAGAATCAAACTAGAGGATACTAAGGAGTATTACTTTGCCAATTACGAGTCAGTTATTGACATGGTTGATCCTCTTATAGGGAGAAACCTGGAATTTAGTGAATAAACCATCTCTGCTCTTACCTTTGATGTTGTGGTAATCTGTTGTATAATTTACGTGGTGGTGTTCAAGGAGCCGTATTACTAGCTCTCTGTGGCCTCTTCTCAGTTTCTGAAATGCAAAACAATTGCATAAATGTAATGTTGCATACTGATATATACATATACAGGTTTCTTACCGAACAAATATCGCAATGTTGAAAAAGATGAGAAAAAACTGCCAAGAGGATTGAGATGATTTAGTTATGTTAAAATTAAGGTTGTAAGGGATTATTATTGGAGAAGTGGATTTCAATCCTCTGCCAACTCCTACTTTTGTCTGATCATAGAACTTTACAACCTTGATGTGTTTAGTGGTACTTTATGTCATTATCTCCACTCATAGTTTGTTTTATGAAAAGATTTACATGATGTTAGGAAGATGTCGATCAGAAGGTTAAGGTTTCAATTCCTTATTTGTCGGTTTTTTCACAGATTAAAGCTGCATATTTGAAATTTCCTGGTCTTGTCCGTAATACTTTGAATCTAAGGTCAGTGTTTCAAGAATATGATATGGCTGATGGCTAGTTTGAAATTGTGGTTGATATTGTAGGCTCATGTTGGATGATTGTGTGAGAGAAATCTCAAAGCTTCCTGTTACAATGATCATGAGATATGATTGGCAGATCCAGAGTTGCATACAAAGTTCTTGCTCTTTTGCTACTGATGTATTCATGCATGAGATGCATGGGTATGGACACATCCCTCGTTCCTAAGCTCAAAACACCTTATATACTTGAACGAGGTTGTGGTATGAAAAAGCAAGAATGGAATTGCGGTATTTAACAATCTCTTTCTCCCTTCTCTTGGGTCACTCCCTAATGTTATGCTCTGTTGACCTCTCACTACCAACTACTGGTGGTCTGGCTTACTTCCAACTTATTTGGTGAAGCTTTGTACAAATAGACACCTTCCAACTATTGTTCCCTTAGAGTGGCTCATTATACCACTTTGGTTAACTTACTGGTGGAATACCCAGTTGAAATCACGACAAAGCTTGTTGCAAAGGACCTGATAACAATGTAATGAATTCATCTCCTCTTTCCTGATACTTCATTACAGGTACATGCCAAGAGATCGCCCTGAACATGACTGCTAGTCATGACAAGTTGTTGGACGGTGTTCTTCTGACTTGCCTGATGCAGTATTTTCTCCTTGATTCTCTTTACAGATGAGACGGTATACAGTCACCTATAAGAAGCAAGGTACAAGACAATTAACACAAATACCCTAACCACATATCTCATATCACGGAAAATATTTTATTCCAGCTGTGCAAACAATGAGAATTCCGAAAAGCAAGAAGGAAACCAGAAAGGAAGGACATTTACAAGCCTGCCGATAATTTAAAGTACATGAGCCAAACAGAAATGATACGCTCATAGCTAGGGAGGCTAAAAGAACTAACATCTTCTGTCCGACCCAACCAATGTGCTCTGTCCATAGCCTGATAGCCTACAAATCTAACGTAGGATTCCAATCGTTTTCATAGAAGATAATTGTGTATGCATCTGTCAAATTAATACCCACTCCACCTGCTCTAGTACTCAGCATGAACACAAAAATATAATGGATCTTGACAATCCTTTTATGGACAATGAAGTTTGTGTTCATATGCTTTAGCGCTACATTGCAAGGAAAATTACGCGGGTCAGGTATTCCGAGCTATCGAGCTGACACCATTGGGAACACTATGCTAATAACCGAGAAGCATTGATTGTTGTGAAACTTCCAGTTCTTCGCCTTTGGTTTTCATATCAGTTTTAGTTTGGTGATGAAGCCAGAGCATCAAAGCATTGATTAGTTGTGTTTTCTCTTACAGGCATCAGTAGTTGGTCAGCTATCATGATTGTGATAAACGGATCTTATAGCCATCAATGGCCAAAGCATCAGTGTCATGGACTTAACTGGTATGTAACTTTTAGATCACAATGCTTCTTTTATGATCTCCATCATTTTCTATTTTTACTTAACCATGATTTGGTTTTGCTTTCTTTTACACTTTCAGTAGTCCGTATGTTAAATTTGAGTATTTATTTGTCATCCTAAATTTCACTAGTTTGCATTATCTTAAACTTAATTATATTCGTGTGATTTTTTGTCATTTGTTAGAAACATTTACTTGCTTCTTTATGTTGGTTTTGCTCCTACTCTAACTTAGTTCCCAAACTCTTAAGATTTCTTTGTTTGTATGATTAGGAAAGCACAACCAGTTCAATTTTTTTACTAATTTAGAACATAATAATATGGAACATTAAGTTTAGATTTAACCATATGACTGATTCAAGGATTTAAAGTCTATATTTGAGAGTAGTCCAACAAGTCTCTAGTGAGTAACTAGTTACTTGTGAGTGTTTCAAGTGAAAATAACTAGTTACGTGTGATGACAACTAGTTATGTACAAATAACTAGTTACCTAATATAACCAGTTACGAGAAAATATATAGTTACTTGTGACAATAACTAGTTAATTACATGAAAATAACTAGTTAGAGAGAAAATAACTAGTTACTTGTTGAACTGTTTATAGAACTTAAATACTAGTTTTCAATGTTGTTAGGACCGGACCGGACATTGAACCGGTCCAGTGAGAGGTTTGAGGGTTTGAGGTTCGACCGGGATCGAACCGTAAGAATCAGTATAAAAATCAGTCACACTTGTCTATTTATAAATATATATATTATTAGTAATTACATATACTTTAGGTACCAAATTTGTAATAAAAAATTATATATACTTAATTGGAAAACCCTAATGAACTAATTATTACCAGGCCGATGTTACATGCCCATTCTTTTCCTCTCTTCATTCTTTCTTTCTTTCTTCCTTTTCTTTCCACCCCTGAATCTCTCTTCATAAAGTCATCTAATCTAGTGAAGCTCTATTCCTTCATAAATTGAATCAATAAAATCTTTACAGTAAAAACAATAGAGTGAGAATATAATAAGCCCCTTATCAACGAATTAAGAGGCGTCAGCCGAGGACGAAGCCGTGATTGATGAAACAGAAGACGACGGAAAGAAACGAACGTCGCCATTGCAGTCTCCTATCGGTTTGTACCGGTTCAATCCTCATCTGGTGTTGTTTTGAACATAGACTAGAACCGGCTTGGCTCCGGTTCCTGTGGGTTTTTCGGTCGAACCTAATTATTATCATTTTCATAATTAGGGACTAAACATGTAGGTACCCAAAACTTTCACCAACCATTAAAAAAACAGTAATACAAAACAGTCACTCATCTTTTCTAGGATGCAGGGTAGTCACCCTTGTTCTCCAAATCTCCGATGAACACAGAGGTCGTCGTTGGCAACTTCCAAACTTAGTGGAAACGCTTCTCTAGACAGCAAGAGGCTCAAAAACCCTCATCCATCATCAGTTATTCCTTCTTCCGCCGTGTGGCATAGCTATTAGGTATCTCGCTCATTTCTGGAGTCCATGTCATTGTGGAGACCATTCCCAAGATTGGAAACTCCCTCTCTCTGTTTATCTCCCGCGTCTAAGAAGCAGTAATTGCTCCCTTTCTCTATAAGAACCAACATCGAGGGATGGGGAGCCCTCTCTCCTTCGTTCCATCTTTTCAAACCAATGAATCCCACAACATCCTTCACATCGTACGGTTACGTCGCCAAGAACTCTAACATGGCTCCACGTTCTTCTTTTATTTTGAGTTCAAATAATTCAACGAGGGGATACGACTCCTCCTTTACTTTGTTAAGCCTTTCGGGTCCGACTTGTCATCAAAAATCAATCTCAACGGTTAGAACACTTCAATTTAACAACTGAGATCGTAAGGGTAGAATAGAAGTTTATAAAAATTTCATTACCACCCCGAATTGGTGTCGGTCATCGGCCCGCCACCATCACCAGTCGCGAGTTGTCGTCCTTTGTCCCCTATCATCGGTTGTCGATCCATCTTCCTCTGATGATCGTTAGTCCCCAGTCCGCAACTACCTCTTCATTAATAAAAAAAAGTCTGGTGATTGTGGGATTCAAAATTATGTCATCTTTTTCTCATCTGTAACCCATTAAACAGTATGCCACTTATTATTACTAATGTTATGTAATAATAAAATTATTTTATTGAGAAGTATGAACAAACTTCGTGTACGTGAAAGCATGTGTACATTAGTACACCTTCGATCTATTTGGGTTTGCCTTTAGGGGTGCGGGCCAACTCTAAAGTCATGTGGGAACCGGTGGTTAGTTGTATTACTAAGAGGTTGTCCGGATGGAAGGCACGTCTGTTGTCCTTTGGGGGAAGACTCACCCTAGTCAAAAGTGTGTTGTCTAATCTTCCAATTTACTACATGTCGTTGTTTCGTGCCCCAACCCAGGTGATTAAGCAAATTGAGAGGATGCAGTGTCGGTTCCTGTGGGAGGGGACTTTAGAAATTCGGAAAATGCACTTGGTTAGATGGGAGTTGGTGAAGGCACCTCGTGAAAGGGGCGGTTTAGGGGTTTTGGACATGGGGTGCATGAACACCGCTCTGTTGAGTAAGTGGAGCTGGAGGTTCGGGACGGAAATGGGTTCTTGGTGGAGGCAGTTGATTCTTGATAAATGCGGGAATGATAGAAGCAGGTGGGTGGCGAGATGGGGCTTTCAGTCGGCTGGGTGGTTCGTTTGGAGGTGGATTGTACAGGATAATGTTTGGTTCTGGAAGTTTGGCTTCATTGATCCGGGTGGGGGTTGGGTTTCCTTTTGGTTCGATGTGTGGGTGAGAGGGGTGAGGATGTGTGAGGCTTTTCCTCGGATTGCTGCTTGCGCACAATCCTTGGGCTCTTTTGTGCACGACCATGTTTCTGGTGTTGACAGGTTACTTTGGAGTGTTCCGCTCCGCGGGAGTCTCAGAGGAGGGGCAGAACGGGAAAGGCTGGCGTTGATGGAGTTGCTTAATGATCTTCCTCGTTCTGTGATCTCGGCGGGTCCAGCATTTCTGGTGTGGTCCCTTGAAAGCAACGGAGTTTTTACTGTGAGGTCTCTTGCTAGAGAACTCATTGGTAGGAAGCTCCTGGGAGTCGACTCTTTTCCTTCAAGGGCGATTTGGATGAGGCATGTTCCGACCAAGGTGGCAGGTTTTGTGTGGCAAGTGGCGCATGAGAGGATTTCCACCATTGATAATCTTATTCGCAGAGGGATGATGATCCCGAACAGATGTGTGATGTGTGGAGCAGATGCGGAATCTATTCTTCATCTATTTCGGGAGTGTTCTTTTGCGTGTCAGGTTTGGTACTTCTTCAGTTCATGACTTTTCGTGTTTGGCCCCTTTCCTCGCTCTGTTAAGGATTGGTTGTGGGCATGGAAAGGATTGAACTGTGGGGATGCTTTTCAGCCTTGTTTTAGGTTGTTACTCCATGGGATTTTATGGGGCATATGGGGGGAGAGGAATGGGAGGATTTTTCGTGAGGTAGAGACTAATCCTCATGTGGTTGCGTTTCGGATTGCCTCGCTTGTGGGGCGATGGTGCGTGGCGGGTGGGCTTTGGGATAGTACTGCATTAGGAGTTTGGTTGGGGGTGTGTCGGCCCAATGCTGACACAGGGTAGTCGACAGGGGGATTTCTGTGTTCAGTCTTTTGGGGTGGCATGGTTTTCTGTAACTATGCGTGGTTTAGGATTCTTTGGGCATTGTTTTGCTTGCCTTGGATGTGCTTCGCTTTTGGGTGAGTGTGTGGAGGTATCTATCTCCCCACCGCGTGTATAGCTTGCTTTGTACAAGTATTTTATATATATATATAGATATCATATCATTTATAAAAAAAAAAAAAGTATAGACATGCACACAAAAAATGTGTGTGCACATTGATGGGCCCCTAGGGCGATTAGCACCCACGAGAATATTGAAGACCAACCCAATAGCAGAAGTCAACTTGAGCGGTGGAAAAAGTTGACCAGGTTGCCCTGGACTCGCACGGTGGTGGAGGCCCACTTGAAAGGTAGGACCATCTCCCTAAGCGATCTAAGATTGACCTAAAACACCCTAGGCGAGCCTTTAAGCAACAGGATAGCTAATGAGCAAAGCTCACTCGGAAGGCCCAAAGGTTATCCTAAGCGGCGGCTCTAGCAACCTTACATGGCACGTGGGGTCATCTCAGGATGTCGTACTATTCATCTACGGTGGAGAGGATACCCTCATCCTCACAGGAGTGCCAACCAACGGTATTCGCTCAGGCTATATAAGGGCATGAACAGAACCTGCCACAAGGTAGACACATAGAATCGCAGGAAAACTTCCCTCGGTACGTCCCATTACACATTACTATATCACCCCTTCCCTCTATCCTTCTTACACGAGGTGACCCGAAGCTCCAGGGCGACGTATCAGCTCCATCATTGTCCCATGTGAACTGCCCGGAACAATTGGCGTGCCAAATAGGGGAAGTCTATAGGCGATCGCTTTAAGAGATGGAACATGAAGGAAACATCATTTTACCCCCACCCACTGCGGATGGGGACTCTACTTTGCCACCACCTGTTGGGACAGACGAAACGCCTCTGAAGCATATTAACCTAGAGGCCAAACGAGAACAACTCACTGGAAGGAACTTAGATGAAGATTTGGAGGAAGTGGAGGTACGCGACATGGATACTGACTGATCATATCTGGAGCACGATGACAGGGGTAAGTGCGTCGCCCGGGAGGACGAACACACTCTCGGAACCGCCGGAGAGGGGATCCAGAGAAGAGAAATCCCAAGATGTTTTGCGACTTTCACAGCTCTCATGACCACACTACAGAAGAATGTAGGGAGCTGAAAAACGAGATAAAACGGTGGATCCAAGAAGGAAGGCCGAGGGAAGTTATTCTCAGTGCCAAAAGAAAGGAGAAAAGTTGATTACGAAAAAGGAAATATAGGGACACCAATGGGTAACAGAAACAAGTTGTCCCAAGGCAAAAAAAAAACGACGTATTTGGACAGAGCCAAAGTCCATTGCCTCTTCATCAAGAGGACAACAGACTTGGAGGCCATTGATGGGTATTGACAGTCGAGAAGATAAAATGCCTAATGTTGAGTGCCGATACTACTGCCTCCATCCTTCTTACACGAGGTGACCCGGATCCCCAAGGCGACGAATCAGCTCCATCATTGTCCTAGGTGAATTGCCCAGAACACACATAAACAAAGGTGTACACATGCACAAAATATGTGTACACGTGTACAAATAGGTGTGCTCGTGTACAAAACATCTTTCTTTCCTCAAAGATCAAAATGTGAAACTTGGAGGATACCCCCAATGAGTGGAACACTTATGGGGCTTTATAAATCCCAACCAAACAAATAGTGTCTTCAGGGATACCCACTGATCCCTACCTTCGGGACACTATAGTCGTTATCGAGTGGGACCCTGTAGACAATCTCCCAAGCCAACAATAGGGCGGTCGAGAAACACCTCGTGATACCTCTACATATGGTTGACGCCTCTACTAAGGCCCAACAGACAACCTCAAAAACAAATTAGGTATTGGCAGAGCAAGTAGCTGGACTGAGAAATTAAAACACCGAGATGGCGGTGATGATGAGAATTCTCATCACCTAGGTAAGAGCAGGCGACCAAAGGGGGACCCCCAGGACGGATTGGCAACCGAAATGGCGGACTCTGACAAAATGTTTAGAATGTTCTTGCCACTCCACTAATTCGGTCCTAGACAAATCGTCATGAGGCAACCATTGGACAAAGCTCTACTACGCGTTAACCCACCCAAGGATTTATTCCCCCAAAAATCAAGGCGTATGATGAGATCAGGAACCCCGACTAGCATCTATTGACATTTATAACCATGCAGATGTTTAACGCGTCAGATTCCCTGTACTGTCGGGCGTTCTCGGGAACTCTCACAGGAACCGCTCCAATGTGGTATGACAGCCTGACAGAAGGCATCATTAAAAGTTGAGAACAATTTCTATCATTTATTTATACAGAAGTTCAACAATCAAGGGGAGGCAACGCATACTATGTCCGCCTTTTGGAATCTCAAACAGGGGGGACAGAAACGCTTTGACAATGTTACGATCAATGGACGAAAGCCATGACTTTTGTACCAAACCTTAGTCTCGAGATCTTCCTCCACCACTTAAAAAATTGTTGGAAGTCCTGCGAACGTAGATTCATCTACTGGAAGTTCTTTTTTCACCAGCTTTTCATCCTCCTTCAGTCGTTCTCTTGCAAATTGGATATCCCATGTTCTCAGAAGGTGGCTTTTTCCTAAGATCAGACACGGCTTTTTCTGAGAAACCCAGACGGTAATTACAACACGACTAGTTAATTAACCATGGAACCTTGAAGTTTGACAAAATCCTGATATTTCAGACAATGTTGTAAAAAACTTGTCAAGGATGAGTGGCTCTATTGTGTACCTTCCCTTTAAAATTGATTTTTGATTCAGCAAAGCCTGCGAGTTTGTCGCTTGCAAGCAGCTGCAATGCAAAGATAACAATTATTTGGCATATGTTACATGACTATGAACGGGGATGTAGTCTCAGATGGTAGAGCGCTCGCTTAGCATGCGAGAGGTACAGGGATCGATACCCCCGCATCTCCACATTTTAAAATTTATGTTGTTTTATTTTGGGTTATTATAGAGAACGCATGTAGATGTCACTTGTAGCAGTATGGCAGCTGATCGAGGTACAACCCCTTAGATGGAGTTGGATTTTGTTTCAACCATTTTCTAGCCACTGGATCATCCGTTGACCACCCTTTTCACCTTCTGACCAATCCAATGGTCTAAATTGCTAAGGGTATTTAAGATATTTTACACTTAATTTAATTTTTATTTTAAATATTTAATATATTTCCAACGATAGCCGCCGGTCTCCGACGATTTTCCCAGTGATCGGCCGCCGGTCGACGACTTTTCTGGTGACCGGCCGCCGGTCTCCGGTGACTTTTTCAACGAGACTCCGACGGCCGACAAAACTCGGGTGACTTGTTAACTAGTTAACACCTTTTTCTGCTCGTAACTAGTTAACACATGTTTTTACTGTTAACTAGTTAATAAATTTTTCTGCTGATAACTAGTTATCTGAACTAGTTCACAGGTTATTCACTTATAACTTGTTACCGAATTTTCATGGTCAATTTTTAACAAGATTTTTTGTTGATAGATTATCTAACTAGTATGTTGTTCTTAACTAGTTAACATCATGCTATAACTAGCTAATAAGATATTTAGTTGATAACTAATTATCAAAACTAGTTAACTAGATAACTTATCGAGTTAACTAGTTAACTTATCAAATTAACTAGTTATCCAATGGAGTTAAAATAGTTAACCATTCGAGTTAGCTAGTTATCTAATCGAGTTAATCGGGGGAAGAGGAGGAGGTGGTGCTCGAAGAGAGGTTAGATCAGAGGAGGAGGAGGAGGTGGACGTAGAGAGGTTAGATCGGAGGACGAGGAGGTGGCCGGAGAGAGGTTAGACCGGTGGAGGAGGAGGTGGCCGGAGAGAGGTTAGATCGGTGGAGGAGGAGTTGGTTGGAGAGAGGTTAGATCGGAGGAGGAGGAGGTGGCAGGAGAGAGGTTTGATCGGAGGAGGTGGAGGTGGCCGGAGAGAGGTTAGATCGGAGGTGGCCGGACAGAAGGTGGATCCCTTCATCGGAGGCGTGAGTGGAGTGCTGTTGGCGGAGAGCGGTGGAGGTGAAGCTCCGATTCAGCTCTTAGTTTTATGATTTATGTTTGGTAGCGGCTGAGACATGAGATGGGCAGTTAGGTTTCATTAACTTTTTTATGAAAATATGATTTTACCCCTCTAGTCTGAGTGGTTGGAACGGGTCCAACCGGAGCCGTAACATTATTATCTTCTGGCCTTTGAAATCCAGGACCAAATGGAACCTGCTTTCTAATGCTTTTGATTTAAAGTTTGGTTAAAGAGTTGTGCTTATGACACAAGAAGAGATAACCTAGTGGTTGATGGTGCACTAGGTTAGGGAAAGGACTACGGTTTGAATCCCGACATCTACTTGAGGAGCACTACGGTTCGAATTCCGAGATCCACTTAGAGAGGGGACTCAAAACGTAATCACCGAACTGGTCCCCGAATCTGGAATATCTGACACCCAATATTGTGATCGGTACTAGATCCTCTTGGTTGTTGATGATCACTAGATGATCATAAAATAATAGCTGTGGAGGTTTGTAGCTTCTGGATGGAAGCTTCTATATATGTTTAGATCCTTATCTTCCTTGAACTTTTGTGCTGTGAATAGTTCCTTAATTGTGCATAATATAGTTTGACTTGAAACATTCCATCATGTTTGAAGCATTGTGATTTGTGATTAAAACATCCCATATGAAGGTTTGCAGATTCTCATGTGATATGAACTCACTATCAGAAGACAACTTGAGCTTTGCAGAGGGAAAATTCACCGGCATTTGTAAATAGACAATATAGGGTTTCTTTCAGCACTTAATATCAAACTGATGAATACAATACAAAAGCGTTTATTTTAGTAAAGCAACATGGAACTTTCTGGGAATGGATGATGAGCAAGAAGGATAAACAGTGTCTTCACAATGTACATTGCTTGTCAGGAAGGTTACTGGCTCTGGTATTGAGTGGTCATCAACACCTGCTTATGTATACGATCTCATCGTCATCATGAACATCAAACGCTGGATTGCACAGGCATCTGAATAGCCTACCAATTCCCTGAACATGGATCAAAACTAATGCTTAGCTTCCATTTGTTTCTAATCAAGATAATCAAAGAAAAAAAAAACATATTTGGTGGGTGTTCAAACAGGATCTTATAAAGAGAGACAAGCTTCAGCAGCTACCAAGAGGTGTGTACCACCAGATGGGACAAATTTTCTACTCCATCGATGTTGAAGCCACACGATGTACCCCTTTGATCAAGCAATTCCAGTGATACACGATGTATAAAGGCTAATACCTATTGCTGTCGTAGTATGAAAACACTTGCTTTAGGTACCAACTACATTTGAGTATCTATTGATAGTGTGTACTACAAAACAAGAACAAGAGAAAAAGCATAAAAAGGGTGGGGATGTTAGGAAGAGGCGAGAACATGTGACGAAGCACCCCCAGAACGGGTAGTGTGCAGCACAGTCTTTGAGACTCCCCCCAATGTGAGAGTAGGCATTGGAATTCTTGCACATTAACCGAGAGAAATCTTCACATACCAATATAGGAGTTACGTCTTAAATAAGTTACTAATTTACCCTCTCAATCCTAGGATTGGAGAGAATGGGGTTTAGGTTTAAGATTACTACATTGGGAATGACTCCAACACGCCATTCACATCCCTATGTCGTTCATGTCTGAGCCCATATCTTTAACTACTTTATCTCTCCCTAAACTAATGATGTGGTACATAAGGCTTCAGAAGACATTGCAGTTGCTTGTTGCTATTTTACCTCTCAAGAAAGGATTATTATGTGATATTGTTCAACTCTGGCATCGTCATGATTTTATTCCTTTATCTCTCCGCCACTCTTCCTCAAGCAACCCTGTTCATCGTCCCCACGGCTCACTTAGGGACCTCAAAACCACAGTGTTCGATGCCCGATTTCACAACCATCTATCCCGATTTAAAGGTACCCGGAAATCATCTCGACGACCACTCTGCATCAATTGTGGGTTCCTGCAACGGCTTGCTATGCATAGAATTCATCCCAGACAACATCATCACGTGGAATCCCGCTACCAAGCTGTTCCGACAGGTACCCAGCTTCAATCTTAGATCTCAATTCACCCATTTGACGAGATTCGTTTCCATAGGCGATCGTACTGGTTTTGGGTTGAATTCCGAAATTGAGGATTACAAATTGGTGGAATTCACAATGTTTTACTACAAGGACTGGAGAAGTGAGGATTAGATGATATGGGATGGTTTGAAAGTGAGCTGTAGCTGTAGTGTTCTCGTGGAAGGTATTGAAAGATGCCCATATCCCTCTGCTGCAACTTACGACAGTCAAGTGGCTGCCAATGGCCACTTGTATTGGATCGGATCAAAAAGATGGAACAAGGGATTTCGGACGATTGAGATGATCATCATTGTCCTGATTCCCATAGGATATCGAAAAGGCTGGACATCAGTCTCTTCCCTGGTTTGGGGACACAGGGATGCATACAAACCGAGTCGAGTTATATTTACACTCAACTCAAGCTCGGTTCGCCAAAAATAACCAAGTTCCAGCTCGGCTCGAGTTCAAAACGAGCCAGCCTCAAAAGGCTCGAGTTCGGCTCGCTAAATAACAAGTACGACTTGAGATCGACTCGTGTCAATTCGAGCAAGGCCCGATAAGACTTAATAAACAAGCTTTCAATCAAACTCAACTTAAGAAATTGAAATTCAGTGGTGACCAAATCAGGGATGAACATTTAATTGTTCAGGCTTTCAGGACCACTCACTCAACGAGGAAAGTTGTGAGTGAAAAATCGCCCAAGTCCATTATTTATATTCACGTGATATTCTGTTTCTTCGTTTAACAAGCGATGTGGTATAATTCTTTTTCTTTGTTTAACAAGACTTGTAATTCCTCTAGACAATGCTAAGGCAGTAGGTAATGAGTTTCATGTAGTAGAGAAGCAGGCTTCTTGTAAGAGAAACAAATATTTTGGTTTCATTTTCTGGATTTTCTAATCTTAATTGTGAAGTTTGAGATGGAAGAGAAAAGGTGGATATAGATTGTGCAGGAAAAAAGAGTCGAGCTTATGCAGTTTTGTGTTATAGATTCTTGATTTTATTATTAGTAGCGATGAACCGAATGTAAAAGAAATGTATTTTACGGAGCTATAGCCTATAGTTGAGGATTCTGTTGGTTGTTGATGATCACTGGACTATCATAAAATAATAGCTTTGGAGGTTTGCAGCTTCTGGATGGAAGCATCTATATATGTTTAGATCCTTATCTTCCTTGAACTCCTGTGCTGTGAATTTTGTTCCTTAATTGTGCATAATATAGTTTGACTTGAAACATTCCATCATGTTTGAGCATTGTGATTTGTTATTAAAACAATATGAAGGTTTTGCAGATTCTCATGTGATATGAACTCACTTATACTGCAGGTCCAAGAGCAGTATGAACAACCTGGTTATGTGGCTTGCTCTCAGGTTAAGCAACCAAGATGAACCGCAATAGAGGGATTTAAAGTTAGTACTTCCAGTCTTGAAACTCAGAAGACAACTTGATCCTTGCAGAGGGAAAATTCACCAGCATATGTAAATAGACAATATAGGGTTTCTTTCAGCACTTAAAATCAAACTCATCTTGCAGAGGCAATAAGGGTTGTTAAAAGACTAGTGTTTCTTTTAGAAAAGCAACAATGGAACTTTCTGGGAACGGATGAGGAACAAGAAGGATAAACAGTGTCTTCACAATGTACATTGCTTGTCAGGAAAGTTACTGGCTCTGGTATTGAGTGGTCATCAACACCTGCTTCTGTATACGATCTCATCATCATCGTGAACATCAAACGCTGGATTGCACAAGCATCTGAATAGCTTACCAATTCCCTGAACATGGATCAAAACGAATGCTTAGTTTCCATTTGTTTCTAATCCAAGATAATCAAAGACAAAAAAATAACATGCCTGGGTGAGAAGAGGTGTTCTGTAAGACAGTGGTCTGGATGATTCCTCTTCTTCACTACTGCTATCACAACTGCTGTCTTCATCATTGTCCCGGTTCACTTTCGATGGTCCGTCGATTCTAGCTTGCTTTTCCTCCTGCAAAAACAACACAATTATTCAGCAACAGGGTCTAGAATACAAGAATAATGGAGGCATTTTAATCAGCTACTTATAGACAAGAGTATGACCTGAAAAATCTTGCCAAGAGTTTTCAGAGCTGAGGCTCGAGCTTTTAGCTCTTCCTTCCTAACAAAGTTCTCCTTCAAAACCTGCATTATGGAACAGAAACACCACCATGAATTGACCCTTCTTGTGTGCTAGCTAGCTAGGTCTTGAGAGTCTCTGGTTACCATTTGGCAGACATGGATGAGAGTTACTTCAATGTCAACTACATTCAACTTCCACATAGAGCTCATCAGAGTTTCCCTGTTTAATCTAAGGTGTGACTCAACGTCATTCTCTGGCACTGTTCCATTGGTCTTGAACTGCTTCCGAATGTCGTCTTGAAGCTGAAGAAGCTGAAATGCACCTGTTTGGTTGGTTTTATGTCAGTTAGTTACCATTTTATTCCCAGCTGAAACAGTTAATGAAAACAGATGAAAGAATAATAATTCCCAATTTCCAAACCTTTTGCTGCTGTTATCTGTGACTTCCAGAAATGGCCCTTGGTCCTCACCCATTCTGCCATAAAAGGGACTCCAAGGTAGATGGCTTTCTTCCCAAGCTCTAGAGCTGCTTGTCTTGAATATATGTACCCAATGGTGTGTAAGATATCTGCACCAAAATCTGCAGATTCCCAAAGGCAGCAAGGAATGTGTTTAAGACCATGAAAAGCTTGAATTCAACCATAACATTGTAACTATTTCTGAGTGAAAACCTGAATGAGAAAGGCGCTTGGCTTCAGATTCAGCACGTCTCACGAATCCAGATCTGTCACCTCTCACGTACTGTTCCAGAAAATCTCTGAGGAATCTTGCTAGCTTTTCCTCTCTTTCCCTCTGGACACCCTTTTTTAAGGAAGAAAACAAACAGTAAGATGATCACAGACTGACTGTGTTTCAGTACAGTGCGAGCAATCAATGGAATGGGAGTGTACCTTAAGTTTTTCATGGAGCTTATCAGGATTGTCATCTTCAGAAGCCAAATCAGAAGAAGCCATGGATGCAGATGACAGATGACCAATGTAGTTCTCAAACAGTTCACTTCCAAAGAGTAGAGCAAACACAGCTGTGGGATCCAGCATGGTTTCCCTGTCAACACAGAAATAATGAACATCAGTCCAACATGGACTTTCAGGGTAATCTGAATCTCATGAAAAAAACAGAAAGATCATTACTTTGACACGGAATGCTTCCCATTTCTATCGTATGCATCTCTCTGAACTGCATCACTAAGAACTTGATATGCTTCTCCCAATTCCTGCAGGTGGATCAGGCTGTTTCATTTAGCAACATGAAGCTGAAACTTTCACTAGCTAATCTAGACGAAAAGGAAATTGCCTGGAATCTTTGAGCAGCAAGAGGGTCATTAGGATTCTTATCTGGATGAACCTGCCTAGCCTGTGTAGACAAACAACCTCAATCAAACAGTGATAATGCAAACACCATAGCTTAAGAACAGAGAAACAAAACAGCATGATGGCAGTATCCCAATTACCTTAAGATAGTAAGCCTTACGAATATCGTCTTCAGAAGCAGAAGGGTTCAAACCAAGAACATCATAGTACTCAGTTTCCTTCACCATAGCTCCGTTGGTGATTGAGCCCTTTGGATCAACAGCTTTTTTTGCTCAAGAGAAGTAAAGTTGTAAGAGTGATTGATTGAGAAGTGAAAAGTAGAGAGTGGTGAGAGATAAGTGGGGAAAGTGTGCTTTTGGAAGCTTTTCCCCACAACAGGCTGACTGACTGACTGGTATGCAATATTTTTTTGGCTTTCCAGTTCTGCACTGAAATAAACAAAGCTAGTACAAGATCAAGAAATGACCCTTTGTTTATAAATGTGTAACTGTTAACATAGTGGGGGCTTATTATTGATATTGAAAATTGAATGCCACAGCCCATTTCCAGCACCATTCTTGTGCAGTTTCACTTTACCATATTTTTTCACTTTTCTCTGCAAGTTGTCTCCTTTGAAGATTGAATGTACCTGAGAGATATTGATGATACCAGTACCACATTTAATGGACGGTCCAGTTTTTTAAAAAGGCCAGATGCTGCACTTCATCTACTCAATATGTTTTTTGTATGAATGTAGAAAAGATTAATCTTTAGCTAGGGTGAGTAATTATGCCATAAAGAGAGGTAATTTCTTAAAATGTGAAAGATTTAATTTCTTAAGCTTGTTTGTGTTTTCTGAAAGAAAGCTCATCTTATTGCTTAATGGGAGGTATTGAAACAGATCTCAGACAAAGGCACAGCCAGCCAAAAAAGAGGAAACTCCTAAAAAGTGGGAGAGGGGAAAAGACGTGGCTGTCGAGAACAATCACGTTCCTATTTCTCCTAACAAAACCAACTCTGAAATTATGGTTCCTATTAAGAATCCTTCGGCATCTGCGCACAGTATCTCCAAACTCTGTGAAGTCCTCAGTTTCGTTCCGGATTGCATTGATCACCACCCTCCTTTACTGTCGTAAATGTCTCATATGGTATCAGACCACCTCGCCAACACGGTTTCAGAGACAGATTCCGACCTAATTATGTGTATTAGGATTGAGAATTTGCAATTTGGATACTTTCACGTATCAATTTTTTTACGTAACCAACTATTGTTTGAACTCTTAACCAAAAAAAAACTATTGTTTGAACTTGTTAGATTATAGTAGGATTTGTTCATGTTGTGAGTAACAGTGAAACTAAAGATTGGATTCAAAGTATTAGGGATTTGTGGTCTAGTTGTGTGTTAGGAAGGTTCTTTTCCACGTAACGAATTATTATTAAGTTTGTTAGGCTTACAATTTAATCAGGGGTTGTTCAAATTCGATTGAAAATTCGGAACACAAGATTAAAAAAATTAGGAGTTTGTAGTCAAGTTGTGTATTATTATAAATTATAATTGATGTAGTGGACGGAATCAATTTTAAATGCGAAAGAAGGAAACAACCGAATGACATACAACAAACTTACACGAAGGAGGTGAAATGAAGTTATTAGAATGGTAAATTTGAGGGTGAGCTAATAATTCAGGTGATAAATAAGGATGACCTCATTCCAAAATATCAAAATATTTGAAACTGAAATTTAGAATTTGTTTAGAATGTTAAAATAGTAAGACTAAAATCCCAGTCTGGCTGATTGGGATACTAAAGGAGAAAGGAGATGGGTGGGTTCCATCATTATTAGGTAAAATATAATATATAATGCATAAAATACAGAATAACAGAAGAGAGAGAGAGGCATATGAAGAAATTGAAATCATTAGGGTTAGGGAGGCGGCGAATCATCATGATTATGATAATGTGATGTAGTGATGTTGGAAGAAGAAGAAGATGAGATAGAACGTGGACTGCAATCTTTTCTGGAAAAAAAAGGAACCATTTTATTTTGATATTTGTTGGTAAATGGGTAAAGGAGGAAGACAGACTACGCAATTCACCAATGAAAAAAATGTTAGTATGGTTTCAAAAAAGGAGGTCCTACCGGGAGTCGAACCCAGGTCCTGGATTCAAAGTCCAGAGTGCTAACCACTACACCATAGAACCATTTTCATGTTCATTTTCATTTTCCTATAAATAATTATCTAACAATTTCCTTTCAAATCATGGTTGAAAATGAATGAATTTATTTGCGGGAGTGGGAACAACCTTTCTCTCAGATGAAAGTGTTGTCCCTGAGGCTGATCTACATTGTGTTGAAAAGAAGAAAAATTCACTGTTTCAATCTATCGTATCTCTTGTAAAGCGAGCCATCTTTTAACTTTCTCTGAAAACAAGCTACTTATCATCATTCCTTTTCAGTATGAATCATCATTGTTCATCAACTCCCACAACTACTCTGGGATTCCACCCATATATCAGACGACAAGAAAAGCTTCCATCAAAACTGTCCACTGTTAAAGTTATTAACCACTCCCTTTCACCTCATATAAACACTAGTTGTTAACAATTAATACCTCTCAAATCAATGGCATCTACATTAATTCACCCTAAGTATAGAGTTTCATGTCTGACTACTAGTTTAGAGTTTTATATGTCGTTGCTACCTGGATCACTACTTGCTTCTTGTTGAACCGACATGTCTTAGATTGATACTTATCTCACCCATGAACAAACATGCACAGGTTTCCCCTTTCGACACGCTCTCACCGTCATCCTTGAACCATCATATGTAGATTAACCATATACAACCACTAGATTAGTGGCGGCCCGTTGGCCGATTTGAACATAAAATGATAAATAAATTTATTGTTTTGTATTGGTATTACCGTACTCAGTTATTTTAAAAATTATAGAATTCAACATAAATGTGTCAACTTAATTTTTTGGACTCAATAAATTCAACAACGTATATAATTAAAACTAAAAAAAATCTTTGGTGCAGACACTTTTTTTGGCTGCCCATGCTCACATTATTATTTAGGTATTACTCGAGTATTATCTTTAGTGGTCAGTATTCATGTGTTATTTGGGGGTGTTATTTAGGTGTTATTTGAAGATTATTTGGGTGTTATTCGACTATTATTTGTGGTATCATTCATGTATTTTTTATGTTATCCGTGAATATGAATAACACCAGAGTAACATCTCAGATAACACATGAATTAGTGCTACTAAAAATAACACTTGAGTAACATCCAGTTACATATCCGCCATAAAAAAATAAATAGTGGTTATGGGAATTGAACCCACGTGAATCGAACACCCAACCTTCTGATCTGGAGCAGTAGGAGAGAGAATAAAAAAAAGGCTTAAAACTTGAAAAATGCTGATGTTGAACCCGACGTGAATCGAACACGCAACCTTCTGATCTGGAGTAGAGGAGAGAGAATGAAGGAGAAGGCTTAAAAGTTAAAAAAATGCTGATGTGGCCGCTTCTATATCTCATTTCAACATATATATATATATATTATATATAGATATCAATATGCCATCATTAGCTTACTGAAACCAAAATGGCACAACTTTATTATTACAGTTTGGCACACTTGTTCTATTATGGTTTCAGATCATCAAAACACCAGTACTAGTGTTACATAGCCAGAGAGGCTCCCATCAAAAGCATGAAACACACCCCAGTTTACAAAGCAATAAAACAAACACGACAATGTCAGGATTGCTACCAGCTTCAATTTTCTGTGGTTTAAGTCTTTTCAGTCTCAACGATCTCCTAATCCAAACCCCAAACAGTGTTGTTCCGGGAAGACTTCAAACAAAGAAAGAAAGCAAGAGAGAGACCAGATCCTTTTACTAGAGGGGAAATGGTCATGCTTGCTGATGCATTACTGGGATGCAAACCGGACCACAACACAGGTAATGTTGTCTGAACTTCCTCGAGTATAAGCTTCTTTTATCAGCTTTCGCGCTGCTGCTTCTGCATCCAGTTCGCCCTCTATCAAACTTACCGCTTCCTGCAAATGGGAGTTTGCTCCAAAATTTTATTCATCAACATTGTCAGATGATGCTATCTTTGAAGGAGAGTGGGGTCAAGAGCCTACCTGATTGGACAGGGCATTCCAGAGACCGTCGCTCGCAACTATTATGAAATCTACTCCCTCAATCTCTTCTTCCTGAATGAGAGGTTTAGTTTACAAAAAAAAAGACTATCATGTGTATACATATCAACAAATCCAATTCTTCAAAAGAAATAACATAAGGCAAACACGGCTGAAAGACTTGGGCACAAGTTCACTGGATACTGGTACATGTTAGGAATGCAGTTTAGCCAAAAAAAACATATAACCCAAAACTACCTGAATTTCTGGCTCTGCAACAACATAAGCCTTCAGCAACTTGTCCCCAAATGCACGAGAGACTGCAAGAACACCACCTACTCGCCATGTCCCTGGCAGTTGATCAACATTTTAGAAAATTTTGTTATCAACCAAATGGCCTGAATGAACTAAACTTGTATAGATGAGTAGCGTTGGATGTTTTCAGAACCACATCAAGTACTGGGAACAAACTGTTTATTCATCTTTATCCAAGCATCATAAGTTGATACTTTTGAAAGAAAGAGAGAATGAGATGGAATAATACCCTCAGAACAGATAAATTCAATGATATATTCTCACATTTTCAGGACAAATTTGTTGCCTTTCACTAATGCGAGTAATCAGGGTAGACAATTTCTGCAGAGAACTAGCAGCTAACTCCATGTGTAGTAACAAAGGAAGACACAACCTTACCTGCCCATAAGACGAAACCCCCAGCTTTCTCAATCCTTTGGCGTTCATCAGTTCTATCAGGTTTGTGATCCATCGACAATGGGATAGCTTGATAAGAGAATTCAACATATCCAAGTTAAATTTGATTCAACATCACATTTACAAGATATCAAAGAAGAATTTGTGGGGTGGCAAATTAAATCACCAAGCTATACAGAATTTTAACCATAGAGTTCTGAATAATTTAGCCTGGTGAGTCTGCAGGCATATAAATCTTGCTTAATAAATGAAAATATGATCAACCTGAACCAGCTCTACTGGCAACCACTCTTGAGTCTCCAACATTTGCAACGAGCAGCCGGTCTCCTAATAGCATGGCAGTTGATGCAGTTGATCCAGCCTCTTTTTTTCCTTCTTCTTCTTTGAGGTAATTTGCATCCGTCTCTCTGAATGTTTCAACTGCCAAAAAATATCATTTCAGCATGACTACAAAAGCATCCGAAATCTAATAAAATTTGTACACTACAGTGCAGCAACTTCAGCAGTTCATACCAATGGCCGTCTTCGTGTCCTTGGTAAACCCTGGATGGCTACTCAAATTCTTGAATAGGTTGTTTTTAAGGTATTCCGCAGTCCTGGCACCACCATGACCTGCACAAGATATCCAAATTCATCAACCACTCCACTAAGTAGAGGAATGGACGCAAATAAAAAACCATCCCAATTCATATGTATGTATGTAACTCAAGTCTGAAGTGGACAGCACAGATTTCCATTGGAAATGGGAAGTCTCTTCTGTCCCACAACCTCATTAGAGTCTCCAAGAAGCACTAGAAGATAGCTCACAAAGGGAAAAATACTTGGAATATTTATAGAGCGGGGGGAAAAGCCTATGGAAAAAAGGCCTAGGTAAATTGCGATAAACAGAAAAGAGGAGCAACATAACAGATATCACGTAACACTAATGAAATGCAGTACATACCATCAAAAACACCGAAGAAGGCCACAGTCTGACCATCAACTTCTGATATACTAGTCTCATAGAAATCCTCCATTGAAGGCCTCTTGCCCTTAAAACTTGAGTATCCATAGCTAAATTTGGCAGGTCGGCTTCCAGACACAAAGCTAAAGATAGAAAAATAGAGAATGGGATAAGGAAAAATGGATAATATTAGGCACAAGATAACTCCGACTCAAAAAGGAGTCCAAAAAGTACAGACATGGGATACTTATGAGAAGTTGCAACATTGATATAAGTCTTTTGTAAACAGAAAGCTAATTGCAGGTTGATTCATTAAACATAATGCAGTCAGGCATGTCATTTTATGATTTGATGCGACTCTCAAATCCAATAGGCCATATATGTATAATCTGTGTACCTCTTTTCCCCTTTCCTTAAACTAACAATGAACAATCCATCTTTCCGGTACAAGTTCCTTTCAGATCATCACAGCTCAAAAGACGTACACCGTTACCATAACTTGAAAATTGAACAGTAGTTAGGTATTCTAAGATTTTCGCCACATTAAATACTTGCCATAACTGATGTTTCAGACACATTTGTCCATCCAAAAAATGCCAACGCAAGAAGCAATATGAAGAGAATCGGAGATAAATCAGTTAAAGGAAGGGGACCTGACGCCACCGCCACTGAAGAGAGCATCGGCATCCGTGTCGGCGTCCTGATGCATAGAGGACAGGGACTGTCCAGGAAGAGGAGGCTCCGGAAGCGATTCTGATGGCTTCACCTCCGTTGCTGATGGTGGTGGCAGTTGCTCATGTGTGGAGGATGGCGGTCGTGGAGCTCCGGCATCGGCATCCCCGGGAGAAGGGGGTGCGTCGCCGGAAGCGAGGGAGGAGGAAGGAGTGGTGGCCGACAGCTTGATTGATTAGTGAAGACTGAAGAGAGATGGAAAAGGAGTGAGAAATTGGTAGCCGAATCTCTGAGAAAACTTCTTCTTCTTCTTCGAACAAATTGTCGCCCGTGTGTTCTGTTGACCGGTTGTATGCAACGATGATTGATTGATTTCTATTTCGTGCCCTTTCCTTTTTAGTGGATCAGCTCTGTTTTTCATTTTTCTTTATGAAATGTTAATAAAATAATTTTTATTTTCAGTATACGAAAAATAGAAAGAGCTTCAATTTTTAATTTGATATTTTTTGGTAATTTGAATTTTTATGGCTATGAATATATTTGTCAATTAATATTTTAGGATAATAAGTATGACATATTATTATTAATCATGATTCAACACCAAGCACATAAAAAAATATCATGTAGGAGGTTCGCTTCAAAGTAGGAGCTATGAAAAGATTATTATTGATGTATTTTGTCTAAGCCTGAAAAAAAAAAAAAGTTCCTAGTTATGATGTCTCCTGATTCTTCGGAGAGCAATCATAGCACAAGGTGCATGGCACTTCTCCACCACCGCGATAGAGGTGGGAGAGAGAGTGATACATGCTCAAGTTTGTGTCGAAGAGTTGTTCCTTGGCAAGTACAAGACTAATGATGTGGTGTACTAAATTGTCTATGAAAGCGTAGAAAATATTTGCTTCATGTGTGACGGATACGACCATAACTGTCGCATGCCTGACACAAAGAGAGAGTAACGAAATGCAGTGAAGAACAAAGAGCACCTTGTGGACAGCTTTGGACATACCAAATGTAGAAGAAGGAAAACAGTAGAGTTTTTAATAGATTATGTTGAATTTCTAGGTTTACCCCATTAATGTAAGCAGCTAGATTTAGGTTTATGTTTGGGGTAACTGTGATTTAATTGCTTCATATCAAAGATCTATTTCCTAGATCCATGAGTGCAATTATAGGGACAATAATTACATTATTGCATCGGATGCAATACATCTTAGCCATTCAAATATTAATCCTAGATTTTACGGCTAAGACTTTTTGGGACAAAACTGAAATTCTGAAAAGCCTATTATTCTTCGAGTCTCCTTCTCTTTAGCTATCACGGGTCGTTTGATTTGAAGATTAGATCGATGTAAAACAAGGTTCAGATATAAATGTCAACTACCAAGGCAACTAAGAGTCATATTCTCAAGGTTCTCTATCCGAATTTACTCAAGTATGTAGTAATGCTAGACAAAAGCATGGTGTGTGGTTGGAGTTCCACGAGTTTCTACTACATTAACAAAACACGAAAAGTAAACAAATAGGAGACAAATCAATGTTGGGGATAAGGTTGGTCTGACAAATAAGAACAAGAGTTTAAACTCGAATCTCCCTAGGCTACCAATATGCAATCTAGTTTCAAACTAACCAGGTTCTAATCTCCTTTAGTTTCCCATTGGCCATCTCGGTTCCTAGCTCTATTGCCTAAGTTCAAGCGTTGTTGCGTCACCAAACTCGCTACCTAACTACCTCCCTAAATCATGTTAATTATCTCTTCTTGCATCTAGGGCCTAGTTGGCGCTCTAAGTGAGATGGACTAACTTAATCATCCCTTTGTCGAGTGAAACTCATCAAACTAGTAATTAATTTTTATGTCTTGAAACTAGGCATTTTGTCGAATCAAACCTAAGTCCTAACAAACTCAAATCAAGGTGATCAGTCAAAGATACAAGTTGAAACAAGCACGAAACGAGAATAAACTGAAAGTTCTCGTGAATTAGAACCAAATCCTAGTCAATTCTTACTCAATCATGCATCCTAGACCACATAGGGTTATGTTAATCTAATCTAAGCACGAAGAGTGTAGCTACTCATGAACATAATGAAAAGTATAAAGTCATAGAAAAATACATGAAATTAGGGTTTGAATAATTCTGAAAACCTAATCCTGCCAACAAAACTTCCAGCTTCCTTGAAGTTTTCTCCACTCCAATAGCTTCAAAATATTCCAAAAGTTGCCTCGAGAGTGCTCTCTCACATCCTTGTTTGTAAAAAAAATGGGTAAGGGGTCAACCGAGCTGACCAAGCCCTTAAATAGGGATAAATTTTGGGGAACAAAGGCATAGGTGCCTCCTTTGTATCCGCAAAGCCACACTTTTATATTGTTTTCACTATTTTGATGATTTTCGTTTCGTTTGAACTCTGATTTTATCCTCGTTTGAAGCGCTAGATTTAAGAGAGTTCTCTATAGCATGATGTCCTTAAATATCATCAAAACAATCTATACATGTAGATTAATATAAAGAGATAAACACGGTAAATCTAGTTTCAAAATAACATGATGTTTCTCTACTTCTCTGACTCCTCTCTCTACTTCGTCGATGACGAATAATATCTTTTCTTCTTCACTAGCTAGTCGCCTCACTACTCCTCCATCGAAGTGCAGCGTGATGGGGAGTTGGGTGAGTGGTATACTACTTCACTGGCCATCTCAAGCATTGACTTTCAACGTTTACTCCTTGCTCTTTTTGGTTGGTTAATATCTTTCTTCTTCACTAGATCTAGTGCTCACTATCCTCATTAATCAGCTGATGATATATAATTGATCTATTCACTGCCATTAAGCATTGACTTTCACGTTTACTCCCTCTCTTTTGTTGTTTCTCTTAGATCAGTAACTTACTTGCTCAACTGCACTGCGCTTGATCGTAACTTCACTGCATCATGTAATTCGTCGCTCATATCTACATTTTTACTGTTGTCACTGCAATATTTCTTGGAATCATCTCGTTGTAGTCCATTCACTCCATTGTCATCGTCGTAACCTATAATGTGAAAGGGGTCAACAATGAAGGTTTCGTTGATGGAGACTCTTGGGCTTCGAGATCTTGAAGCTTAGCTTTGCGAGAATTTGATAGGGAGGCTAAGAGATATCATCTTCCAAGATCTGTTTAGTGAAATTGATTTTATAGATGGTGGGTTGAGTTGAGGTAGTTATTTTAATATGTTGTTATGTAGCTCTAAGTAAAGGAACAAGTAAGAAAGCTAGCTCCAACGGAAGAAATCTCCTCCCAAGAAAGTGAGATCACCAACTCAAGCAAAATGGCAAACCCAGATCCAATTTCTCAAAGTTTCAACCTTTTTGAGTCTGGGTAAATGCTTCATCTCCGGAAGCCAAGGAAGGAGCGTGAAAATCTTCGGTCACAACACCTTCACCCCCAGTGGCTGAGCCACGTATTGAAGTGGGGGTGTCTGCAGCCCCCTTAAATATTTTTTTAAGAAATTAATAGCGAGAGTAGGAGAAGCAACACTGCCAACCATAGACTATTATGAATTATCTCTTCTTTTCTTGGTGATGAAACTAATACATTGATAATTAAGGATTATATGACACGTGGATAGCACAAAGGAGAATAATACTCTATTGATGGTTGCATTGTAGCCTTTAAACACTAATAATGCACTATTTCATAGCAAGGTCCAGGTTTAAATGAACTAAAGAGTGTTTGGTTGCTCACACCAATTGTTGTATGTTTTTCTATTTAATTTATGTGTATTTTAGCTTTGTAAGTGACCACTTGGTTATTAGTATTGTTTCCAGAAATCGTACTAGATGTCGAGTTGGTGAGATTAATGATATGTGGTTCAATTGTTTAAACTATTATTAATCATAGAACTGTTGAACCTACATTTAAAATTATATAGTTTCAAAATAGAGAACATAGTCGTCCTGTGAATTTTGGAGGCTATGTTCTAAGTTTACTATGTGATCCGCCCTGATGGACTGATCAATGGGACACGATCTGCGTCCAACCCAATGGGGGTTGGACCGGTCCAACCAAGGGCAATTTTGTCATTAAGAAAATAATGCAACCTAACCCTAATCCATCCCTGCCCGGAAACACAACTGATAAAAGGGGATTTTACCAAGGTCGTATTCCACGGGTTCTCTCAATGGCCACTACTCACATTCCTCGTAGACGGTCTATTCATTTGAAAGGAGTTTTGGTTTGAAATAGAAATTAAAAACTTAAAGGAAACTAAAAAAAAGAAAGAAAAATAAAGTGGTGCAAATCAAAGACAAAGGGGTTCTCTTGGTGGGTAGTTTCATCATGCTCAAGAGGACTAATTGAACAAACAAGCTAATCAAGACCGAGTTTGCATTCGGATGACCATGCATTTCACTTCCATAGACTCAATGCACTCTCGTCGCACTAAATCCCTATCCTAGAACCACTCAACCTAGGCTCTCGCTCTCAAGCTAAGTGACTAAGGATGCATTAAAGGTGTTTGATGAAATGCCAAGCTACAAAACCCTCTCCTATGACTCTATGACCACTAGGCTAGACACCACACTCTCATGTCAATGTTCTAACACTAAGAGAATCATCCAAAGACTAATCAAAGTCAATTGAGTGAAAATCCTAATGCACACCAAGTGTTCGATAAAATGCACAAGTGAGAAATCATGCAACTATGGTTGAATTGAGATGATCTAATCTCTTAGAACACACTCTCTTCAATCCCTAGACCTACAATCCATGTAATCCAAGCACTCTCATGCATTACATTACAAATAATAGACCAATCAAGCCATAGCCATCAATGGAATTAACAACAAGTCATAGAGACCATCTTCTTACAATCCAAGATCAATCATGGCAAGTTCTATACAATCATCCCTCTATCATAGCACAACTAATCTACCCATCCAAGATGAACCCTAGAAACTCAGCCACACATGGCCAAGGGAGTAAAGAGAAAAGAAGGAAGAATGGTCACCAAGAACACCATGGATGAATCCTTGAGATGATCTTCACTTCTCCACTTGTAAGCACTTCTCCCAAGGTTTGTTGGCTTCAATCCTAGCTCCAATGGCTTCAAATTGCTCCCAAAATGTGTTCTAGGGTTTTAGGGTTCGTGGGTATGTACAAGGGGTTCAAGAGATATGAAGGAATTCTTCAAAAGAGTGAAAAACGTGGGTATTTATAGTGCAGGGGGCAGTGCACGGCGTGCACCTATGCACGGCGTGCAGGGTGCACGGCGTGCAAGGCTGCACGGCGTGCACCTTGGAGCTGAAAGTGTTTCGGAGCCTCCTGGACAGCCCGTGCACCAAACCGTGCACGGTGCACGGCGTGCATCATGCACGGCGTGCAGTGGTGCACGGCGTGCACCTCCTCAGCTCTGCAGAAAGCTCGATCTTGTAATGCTCACATCTCCCTCGTCCGGACTCCAAATGACCTCCCGTTTGCTCCTATGCGCTCCTTGTCATCCGTACTTTGATGCCATAACCTGAAAATGCACAGAGGAAACTCCAATAGCCCACGAATTTGGCTCCAAAGTGGCAACCAGACAACAAAATGACACTTTGCACAAAATTTCAATAAAAGCATATAAGTCATGTCATTTCACGAATAAACACGGGTATTTCATAGGTCATTCATAAGCTTAAAATGCACTAATCAAAGTCACATCAACAACCGCAACATCGAAGTAGCGGCGGCGGCGGATCAACAGAGGTGTCGGAGTCACCAACATCAGCAGAGGCGTCGGAGTAGCAGAGGCGTAGGAGAAGCAGCGGCGTCGGAGTCGTCGGAGAAGCAGCGGCGGCGTCGGAGTAGTAGAGGCGTCGGAGAAGCAGCGGGGTCGGAGTAGCAGCGGCGTCGGAGTAGCAGAGGCGTCGGAGAAGCAGCGGCGGCCGACGAACAGACGACGAAGCAACAACAACGCGTTGAAGAAGAGTGATGGCTTTGTTATCCACTAAAGTCAAGTGACTGATTTGCAGTTATGAAAACTTTGGAGATTATTTATGGTAGTTATTGAAAATTCACAATTTCAGTTACTTATTTGTATGGGATATATAGTTTAATGGTTTAGTAATAAAAGCTACAATTTAAACTAATAAACTTATCTCATCATTAACATCGATTAGATAACTAGTTAACATCGATTAGAAAACTAGTTAATAACGTGATAGTTAACTCGATTGGTTAATTAGTTAACTTGATTTGGTGAACTAGTTAACTCGATCAAATAACTAGTTAACAACTTGTTAACTAGTTAACTCGGCTGGTTAACTAGTTAACTCGGCTGGTTAACTAGTTAACTCGGCTGGTTAACTAGTTAACTCGATTGGTTAACTAGTTAACATCTTAATAACTAGTAAACAATTTGATAATTAGTTAACTCAATTAGATTACTAGTTAAATAGTTATCTAAATCATGATGTTAACTAGTTAATTCGATAAGTTAATTAGTTAACTAATTTTGATAACTAGTCATCATCTTAAAAAAAAGTTAACTAGTTTTCAAAATTAATTAACTATTTAACTCGATTAAATAACTAGTTAACTCGACTGGTTAACTAGTTAACTAATTATGTTAATTTGATAACTAGTTAACTAATGTTGATAACAAGTTATCAAACAAAAAACGTTGTTAACTAGTTATCAAATAAAAAACATGTTAACTAGTTATCAGTTAAAAAAATATTATTAACTAGTTAACAACAAAAAAATGTGTTAACTAGTTAACTAATTTTGATAACTAGTAATCAACTAAATTTTTTGTTAACTAGTTATCTAAATCATGATGTTAACTAGTTATCAAACAAAAAACGATGTTAACTAGTTATCAGGTAAAAACCATGTTAACAGTTAAAAAAACACTGTTAACTAGTTAACAGCAAAAAAGTGTTAACTATTTAACAGCAAAAAAGTGTTAACTAGTTAACAGCAAAAAAATGTTAACTAGATTTTTTAAAAGAATTTTTTTTTAAATTTTCAAAAAAAAAAAATTCGCCGAAAAAGTCGTCGGCGACGTTGGCCGGCCGCCGGAGAGCCAACGGCAGCCCTGGGAATTAAATTATTTATTTTAAATATAATAATTAAATTATATGTGTAAAGTCCTAAATACCCCTAACAATCTAACCCATTGGATTGGTCAAAGGGTCAAAGGGTGATCTAATGGTTGAGATGAAGGTTGGAAGTTTCCAACCCTTGGAAAGGGTTGGATGGGGATCAGCTGCCCTGATCAATAGAGAGGTGGTTAAACCTGGGATCGGTCGAACCTGTATTGCCTGATTCCGCCTTGGTAACGATAGGGAGTACCTTGCAAGGCGTAGGCGTTAGAGAGAGAGACTGAGCAGTAATATGGTGATTTTAGGGAGTGGGTAACAGAGAAGTACCCGGGCGTGCGCCCTGGAATAGGGCGGATGACCACAGCCTTTAGCGTGCAGCGTATGAAAGCGTACAGTATCGGGCGTATGGTCTAGATGTGTCGTGCGTTCATTGTATGAGGGACCTCCTATTTATAGCTCCAAGCTGGCAAGGGCCCTGGTGCCACCTGTCGGACCGCGAGGGAGGTGTAACAGGGGCCCTTGGATGGGGCCCATTGATGTGACTATATTTCGTGTGTTTTAAGCCTTCGACTAGCCTAAGGATCTCCCTTGTTTGATCTCATTTTGCCATGATTAATATGCTTTTATTGAAGTTTTATGTAAAGTGCTCTTTTGTTGTCCAAGTGCCACTTTGAGGGCAATTTCAGTGCCTATTGGAGTGTTATCTGTGCATTTTCAGGCCTTGGTGTCGTAGTACTGGTGACAAGGAGCACGTATGATCAAACGGGAGGTCAATCGGAGCTAGGACGAAGGAGATATGGCCGTTGCAAAATCGAGAAAAGTGCACAGCATTTCTGAAGAGGTTTTCGGCGAGAACTCTATGTTCTCGCCGAAAACTGTCATCTGTTGCAAACAGAAGGCTAAGGCTGGGTTTTCAAAGAAGTTTTCGGTAAAAACATTCAGAGTTTTCGCCGAAAATACATGAAGAAATCAAAGAGCTGCCAGAGGTTTTTCAAAGGATTTTTCGGCGAAAACTTATGAAGTTTTCGCCGAAAACTTTAAGCAAATCAGCAAAGTATTTAAAGAGGAGGCAGCCGAAATTAAAGGGGGGGGGGAATTCATTCTTTCAGCAATCACACACCTTCGTCAAAACCCTTTTCTCTCAACTTTTCAATTACTTTCTCCTCATCTCCAATCCACAACCCTAGAGCAAGGTGCAACTCAAAGTAAAGGAGCTTGGATTGAAGTCCACATCCTTTGGAGAGGAGCTTGCAAGAAGAGGATTGTCATGGAGCTCTTGGTGACCATCTCTCTTTCTTTCTCTTTTGTACCCTTGGCCATGTGTGGCTAATTTCCTAGGTTTCCTTGGATTGATAGATAGTTGTGCTATGATAGAGGTTGATTGTGTAAACATGCTATGATTGATCTTGGATGTAAGAAGATGATCTCTAGACTTGTTGTTAATTCCATTGATTGCCATGTTTGCTTGATTTGGTCTATTCTTTGTGATGTAAGGCATGAGAGTGCTTAGATTACATGGATTGTAGGTCTAGGGATTGAAGAGAGTGTGTTCTAAGAGATTAGATCATCTCAATTCAACCATAGTTGCATGATTTCTCTCTTGTGCATTTTATCGAACACTTGGTGTGCATTAGGTTTTTCATTCAACTGAACTTTGATTAGTCTTTTGATGATTCTCTTAGTGTTAGGACATTGACATGAGAGTGTGGTGTCTAGCCTAGTGGTCATAAAGTCATAGGAGAGGGTTTTGTAGCTTGGCATTTCATCAAACACCTTTAATGCATCCTTAGTCACTTAGCTTGAGAGCTAGAGCCTAGGTTGAGTGGTTCTAGAATAGGAACTTAGTGCTACGAGAGTGCATTGAGTCTATAGAAGGGATTTGCGTGGTCATTCGATTGCAACCCCGATCATGTTTGGCTTGTTTGTGCATTTGTTCCTTTTGAGCATGATGAAGCTATCTTTCCAAGTGAACCTCCTTTATCTTTGTGTTGCACCGCTTTGTTTGTTTGTTTAGTTTTCTTTATGTTTTCTTTTGTTCCTATTTCAAACCAAAACTTCTTTCAAATGAATAGACCGTCTTTGAACCGTGTGAGTAGTGGCAATTGAGAGAGCCCTCATGGAATACGACCTTGATTGTTGTGAGTTGAAATCCACCACGTCAAGTTTTTGGCGCCGTTGCCGGGGACTTTCTCAATCCTAAGAAAGCATTTAGTAGTGGACCGTTCTATTCACTTCCTTCCGTTTTAGTTTTTCTTCTTTTTATTAGTTTGTTTGGTTTTGTTCTCCCGCATTGTTATACTACTTGGTTGTGTTTGTTGTGCTTGTTTGTAGGGACTTTGTAGTAGTGCATGAGTCAATTCACTCATCTCCAAGCACCGCCTCAAGGCCTCGAACAAGTCATTGATCCACCAATCCGTTCTCTTCCTCAATTAGTTCATGGGAGCAAGGTTGCAAGTGAGATGAACTCGTGGAATGGAAGTAATAGGTATGGTACCTATCAAGGGTGGAATCCACCTCCTAACCCATACTATGGTCATCCTACTCCTTCCAACTACTACCAAGAAACTTGTGAGGGAGATAGCCAATGGTGGGGTCAAGAACAACAAGTTTCAACACCCACATGGAATGAGCAATGTCCCTATCTATCTCCACCCTACCATCAAGTCTTGCCGGAGTATTATCAAGAGGATTTCACAAGTCATGAACAACATTCTCCACCGCCTTTCATGCTAGAGGAGCTCTTTAAGATGGTTAAAGAAAGCGAGCGTCCTCAAGAGGATTTCACAAGCTATGAGCAACCCTCTCAACCTCCTTCTATGCTAGAGGAGCTCTTGAAAATGGTGAAGGAAAGTGAGCGTCCTCGAGAGGAGTTCGTAAGCTATGAGGAACCTCCTCCACTTTTTCCCACAATTGAGGAAGCTTTGAAGATTGCGGAAGACAATGCGAACCAACTTAATCACTTAGCACAAAGCATGGCACACATCAATGGGATGCTTGAAAATGAACGTCAACCCCATAAGGTGGAGCAACACTCTCCCCCTCCATCCATGCTAGAGGAGTTCTCAAAGATTGCGGACGACAACGCGGCTCGGCTCAATCGCTTAGTCCAAAGTATGAATCTCATCACGGAAGCTCTAGAGTATGAGAATCAGCCCAAGAAGGTGGAGCAAGTTTATGATGATGAAGATGACACTTGTGAATCCGAAGAGCTTGACACGGAAGAAGATTTGGTAGTGGAGGAGATTGAAGTACATGTTCTTCCCGAGGACATGCCAAGCAACGATGATGTGTGGATAAAAGAACCAAGGAGACTTAAGGATGATGACACCTTAGAGGAGGTGAGATGTGACGTGAAGACCCTTCAAGAAGAGGTGGTACCAAGGAGACATGCATCTCTACCCCCCCCCCCCCCAAGGTGATAATGGAAGAGGAGCCGCCCATGTTTGAACTGGAAGACTACTTGAGTGGCATCACCAACTTGGAGACGATGGAGCTCAATGGTGGCTCCCTACCATACTTACTTCCTCAAGCTTCGAAACTCAAAGGTAGCAAGCCACCCCAAGGTATCAAGTGCTATGCAAGCATCAATGTGCATTGGCTAGTCTACCATTCTCCCAAGATGTTTCTTGGAGCTCAACTTTCATCGTGGAAGAAGCTACTTGAGATCAAAGAGGTACTAAGTTGGACACCATAACGCAGGTATCGTCGAGCTTAAGACGGTAACTAAGCGCTTCTTGGGAGGCACCCCATGTTATCTTTACTTTTATTGCTCTTGTTTGCTCTTTTTAGTTTTTGTGTTGTTTTAGCTTTTTGAATAAGGTTTGGCAAGCAATTGGGATCACTCTTCACCAAGGATCATCACGGAACTCTTTCACCACTATTACGTCCTATGCTCCTCTCTACCAACGCGGTAACTTCGTTCCACCTTACCCTCTTTCTCTTGATCATTGAGGACAATGCTCATGTTAGTCGTAGGGGAGTTTGAGGTTTGGTGTGATTATTTGTGGTAGAGATGTAATGCTATGCTTTGATGATTTGCATGATCTTGATTGTTTCCAAATTCCTCTATCGTAGAATCATTCAATTTTTGGCTTTTGGTGTTTAACTGACTTCAATCTTTCACAATGATGTTTAGACTGTTGATAAAAGGTTATTTTACCAAGGTCGTATTCCACGGGGTCCTCTCATAAGCCAATACTCACACTTCTCATAGACGGTCTAAACATTTGAAATTGGTTTGGGATGATTTAGAAATCAGAAACAAAGGCAAAGAAATGCAATACTAACAAAGATTAAGCAAGAGAAAGGTGGTTCAAATCAAAGACAAAGGGGTTCTCTTGGTGGGTAGTTTCATCATGCTCAAGAGGACTAATTGAACAAACAAGCCATTCAAGATCGAGTTTGCATTTGGATGACCATGCATTTCACTTTTATAGACTTGATGCACTCTCGTAGCACCTAATCCCTATCCTAATTCCACTCAACTTAGGCTCTCGCTCTCAAGCTAAGTGAAAAAGGATGCATTCTAAGTGTTTGATGAAATGCCAAGACACAAGACCCTCTCTTAAGACTCTATGACCACAAGGCTAGGCACAACACTCTCATATCAATGCTCTAACACTAAGAGATTCACCAAAAAGCCTTTTCAAACTCAATTGAATGAAAATCCACATGCACACCAAGTGTTCGATAAAATGCCCAAGAGAGAAATCAAGTGAAAATGGTTGAAATAAGATGATCTAATCTCTTAGAACACACTCACTTCAATCCCTAGACCTACAATCTATACAATCCAAGCACTCTCATGCATCAAATCACATTGAATGGACCAAATTAAGCAAACATGGCATAAAATGGCATTAAGAACAAGTCTAGGAATCATCCTCATACAACCAAGATCAATCATGGCAAGTTCTATACAATCATCCCTCTATCATAGCACAACTAATCTACCCATCCAAGATGAACCCTAGAAACTCAGCCACACATGGCCAAGGGAGTAAAGAGAAAAGAAGGAAGAATGGTCACCAAGAACACCATGGATGAATCCTTGAGATGATCTTCACTTCTCCACTTGTAAGCACTTCTCCCAAGGTTTGTTGGCTTCAATCCTAGCTCCAATGGCTTCAAATTGCTCCAAAAATGTGTTCTAGGGTTTGAGGGTTCGTGGGTATGTGTTTGGGGTTCAAGAGAGATCATAGAATTCTTCAAAATGGCCAAAAACAAGAGTATTTATAGTGCAGGGGACAGTGCACGGCGTGCACCCTGCACGGCGTGCACATCTGCACGGCGTGCACCCCTGCACTCTGCAGAAAGCTCGATCTTGCAAGGCTCATATCTCCCTCGTCCGGACTCCAAATGACCCCCCCGTTTGCTCCTATGCGCTCCTTGTCATCCGTACTTTGATGCCATAACCTGAAAATGCACAGAGGCAACTCCAATAGACCACGAATTTGGCTCCAAAGTGGCAACCGGACAACAAAATGACACTTTGCACAAAACTTCAATAAAAGCATATAAGTCATGTCATTTCACGAATAAACACGGGTATTTCATAGGTCATTCATAAGCTTAAAATGCACTAATTAAAGACACATCAAATTCCCCTACGACTAAGCTTTGCTTGTCCTCAAGCAAATGAATTAGAAAACATCCAAGTTCACAAATGACAAGTTCGGTCCATTGAGATTCAAGCAATCACAATTTAGCTTAAACTGTTCCACGAACAAACTAAACCTACACATGCAAGAACATCAACCAAACCAGTCTAAACCTCACTAATTTCTGCACACTTCAAGTAGTGGTTGATTGGGACACAACAAAACCGACCACGACAACACCAACTCTAATCAAAAGGTCTTGAAATCGGGACATGGATCGTAAGTGACGAGTGATTATGATGTGGCTATCGACTCGACTTCATCCGCTTCTAGATCCGCACTTTACAGAACTCTGGCTAGGATCAAGGGCTACATTTGAGAACTCTTTTTCTTTCTTTTTTTTTTCTTACTGCATACTAGTGCTCGCTTCAACACTTCACTTAGGTGTTGAACCTGCCTAGCTCACAGCCTTTGCCCTTTTGCTTAGTGCTCAACCCGACACTTCACTTAGGTGCCGAGCTTGCCTAGCTTTTCTTTTGAGCAATTTTTTTTTTTTCATAATTTAGCCACTTGATCCTTAGCCCCTTACAACTTCCACACAAGATTTCGAATTGGATTCCGTCTAATCTCAAGCCACAATCACGAAGGATCAAAAAGGGTAAAGAAAGACATGGAAAAGGGGTGAAAATTCTGATTGCCTTCATCATCTTAGACCGGTGTTATCGAGCGGTACAAAAACACGTATCAAACCAATCAACCAACATACAAGAGTGATAAAATCTCAGTTCTGGCCCAGACTCATTTGATATTAGTGCTAACATGCTGGTTATAGGTTCTAAGTGGAACAATTTAAACATCATTGTGAAGGCTTGAAGTCAATTAAACACCAAAAGTCAAGAACCGAATGATTCTACGATAGAGGAATTTGGAAACAATCAAGATCATGCAAATCATCAAAGCATCAAAGCATAGCATTACATCTCTACCACAAATAATCACACCAAACCTCAAACTCCCCTACGACTAACATGAGCATTGTCCTCAATGATCAAGAGAGAGATGGTAAGGTGGAACGAAGTTACCGCGTTGGTAGAGAGGAGCATAGGACGTAATAGTGGTGAAAGAGTTTCATGATGATCCTTGGTGAAGAGTGATCCAAAATGCTTGTCAAACCTTATTCAAAAAGCTAAAACAACACAAAAACCATAATGTAAGGAGGGATGTACAAAAATAGACCCATGCGTGGTGATCAAACACACCCCTCCTCACACAAAGAAGGTAAATCAGCCCCTGAATTCATCACCTGCAACACCCAACAAAATGACATACACCACCCTCAACCAACCATCCCAAGAGAATATACCATTCACCATGAACTCAAGCAAACCACAATTGAAGACGCCAATGGCACAACAATCATGCCAACAATCAAACCACTTAGCCAAACTCAACAAGCCAATTTTCATGGGCAAACCGTCATGAACAAATACCACAATAAATACCAATGAAAAACCAAATCATAATCACGCCAATACCTCATTAACACCCCCCAAACGAATCAAACAGTGAAAAATATTGTGGAAAAAAAAATTGCAGAGGGGGTGCACGGCGTGCACCTTGGAGCTGAAAATTTTTCGAATCCTCCTGGACAGCACGTGCACCAAACCGTGCACGGTGCACGGCGTGCATCATGCACGGCGTGCAGTGGTGCACGGTGTGCACCTCCTCAGCTTAAAAACAAATTTTCACCTCGACAAAAAACGACCAAAACACCGTCAAAACAACCCAAAACGGACCCCGAACTTCAGAATTTCAACGCCTACGAGACCACAAAGGACACCACAACAACTCAAGGACCTTGAATACCACAAAAACACACAATCATGCAATAAAATCAAGAAGAAAAGACATGAAAAACACTCGGGTTGCCTCCCGAGAAGCGCTTGGTTAACGTCTTAAGCTCGACGAAGCACACGGACCAGCTAAGTAAAACCATCCCAACTCATTACCTCTTTGAAATCGAAGTCATTACCTTCGCATGGCACACGGAACTTGAATTGAACCTTACCGACTTCGGGAGGTGTGAGCTCGGATTTCCCGGATGATGAAGTGTGAGCAATGGAAAAGGGGCCAAACCACTTGGAGTGAATTCTCTCATCGGGTGGCTTCTTAGTCTTTCTAGTCTCACCCATTGGTACGGCTTCCTTGCCCTTCTCGGGTGGCTTCTCCACACCTTTCTTCTTAGCTTTAGGTGGAGTCTTTTGAAGCACGAAAGGTGGAGCCTCCTTTACTTCATCCTTTTTCTCCTGCACATCACTAAGAGCAAACAACTCCGCAAGACTATGACGGACAAGGTTAGTGCTATTAATAGCCGAAGTAAGCTCATGCGGATTCTTAGGATCATGGTGACTAGCATAAGACAAAGTAAACTCCATGCCATTTGAACGGTCAAAGATCATGCATTCATTATCGACCCTAAGTGTAAGTTTACCACCGTAGACATCAATCAAAGCACGAGAGGTTGCTAAGAAAGGTCGTCCTAGAATCAAAGGCACATCGGTACCACCCATAACATCTAGAATAACAAAATCCACAAGGAATTCAAAAGCACCGACCTTAACCAACACATCTTCAACAATACCACGAGGGGATTTCATGGACTTATCCGCTAATTGAACATTCATGAGGGTTGGTTTTAGTTTTCCTAGGCCCAGCTTCTTAAACATGCAATATGGCATAACATTGATACTAGCACCCAAATCGGCTAAGCCTCTACTTATTGCATGCTCACCAATAGTGCAAGGAATAGTAAAGCTACCTGGATCCTTAAGCTTCTCCGGTGGTTGCTTAGAGAGAATGGCGGAGCATTGTTCGTTAAGCTTTGCCGAGGTGACATCCGTTAGCTTGCGCTTGTTGGTGAAGATCTCCTTCATGAACTTTGCATATTGAGGCATCTTGGTGATTGCTTCTCCAAAAGGCATTGTGAATTGCACCTTGTCAAGAATCTCAACAAACCTCTTGAAATCTTTTTCCATGGAATCCGACTTCAAGCGAGAAGGATAAGGTGGTTTAGGCTTGTACGGAGGCACAACCGGTGCGGGAGGAGAGACCGGAGTGGCACTCGTCGTAGCCTCTTGAGAACCAACCTTATTGGTCATCTTAGAAGCTTCTTTAGCCTTGGCTCTTCTATCTTTAACCTCAATCTTATTCGTGTCATCATCGGAAACAACATCTTCAACCAACACATAGTCATCATCTTGAGTTCTTACCGCTTTAGGCGTTGGGTCTTGGACTTGCTTACCACTCCTCAAAGTTACCATCATAAGCTCCTCGGGAGCCTTGGGGTTGACCTCGGTGTTGGAGGGTAGGCTACCCTTTGGTCTCTCCGAGAGTGCCTTAGATATTTGGCCCAATTGAGTATTCAAATTGGTAATTGACGCTTGTTGATTCATGATAAGTTGAAGCATTGCCGCATTGGTGTCTTCTTGGGAGATTGAAGATCCACCTTCTTTGTTTGGAGGGGGTTTGTTGAAACCGGGTGGTCCACTACCCTTATGGTTATACATCCCCGGTGGATTAGAACCTTGCTCACCACCTTGGTTACCTTGATTTTGGTTAGCACTTTGGTTCCATTGGTTTCCTCCTTGGTGGCCTTGACTTTGATTTCCACCTTGATTAGGCTTGTTGTAATTACCACCTTGGTTCCAAGGACGGTTGTAGTTACCACCTTGATAGCTCCCTTGAGGGCTGAAATTTCCATAGAACCCTTGGCCTTGCACAAAGCTCACTCCCTCAATGCTTTCACCTTGGTTAGGCTCGGAAGTAGCGGAGGGGCATACATTTACATCATGGCCTTGGCCTCCACAACATTCACAACAAAATACCGAAGCAACCGTTGGATTACCCACTTTAGATGGCTTAGAGGGAGTCTTAGGCATACTAAGATTGCTTACTTGTGAAGCCATGGCGTCGATCTTAGACATAAGGAGCGCGATCATTGGATCATCTTCATCTCGGTGCCCCGGTAACTTAGGCTTCTTCCCATAGCTAGACGACTCCTTTGGTGCATCAACACTTACGGACCGAGAATCATAGTGCGTGTCACTTCCATACTTAGACTTAGGAGGTTGTTGTCGAGACCAACTCCTTGTCTTGTTGGCCATCTCCGCGAAGAGTTCTAGAGCATCTTCGGGAGTGAGCATCCTTAAGTCACCTCCGGCGGCTTGGTTGATCATCCTTGTATTCTCAAAATCAAGGGACCTAGCAAAGATGTCCGCCAAGCTCCATTCGGCGAAGTTGTGATGAGGACAAGACCGAAGAATGGCTTGGAACCGATTCCAAGTCTCATGGAAGAGCTCTCCCTTGTGTTGTATGAAGTGGTTGATGCGGTCTCGGATTGCATCCGTCATATAGGGGGGAAAGAACTCTTCAAGGAAAGCTTCGGCTAGGCCCTCCCATGTGGTGAAAGCTCTACTCGGTTGATTCTCCAACCATGACTTAGCTCTACCTTTGAGTGAGAAAGGAAAGAGCCGGAGTCTCACACAATCCGGGTGAACTTGGTCATTCTTAACCGTGTCACATATCTCCAAGAAGTCCTTGAGATGCCTAGATGGACATTCACCATCAATGCCATTGAACACCACTCCATTTTGAACCATTTGGATCATATTAGGCTTGAGCTCAAAGTTCCTAGCATTGATGGGTCTTCGAACAATGCTAGAGGCTGCCCCTTCAAGAGTAGGACGAGCATAATCCGCCAAGGTACGTCTTGCACCCCTTTGTGAGTGATCATCATCATTGGTATGGTGAGAATGCTCCGAAAGGTTGTCTTCATCTTCATGGTGAGACATGTTGTTGCGTGTGGCGCTATGAACCAAATGAGAGGGAGAGAAGGTTGGTGGCTCAATCACTTGCGCAAGACCTTGAAGTCGTGCTTGAAGACGAGTGAGTCGCCTCATGCACTAGTACAAGATACCTACAAACAAGCACAACAAATACACCCAAGTAATACGACAATGCGGAATAACAAAACCAAACAACAAGTAAAAGGAAGCAAAAACTAAATTGGAAGGAAGTGAATAGATCGGTCTACTACTAAATGCTTTCAAAGGAATGAGAGAGTCCCCGGCAACGGCGCCAAAAACTTGATAAAAGGTTATTTTACCAAGGTCGTATTCCACGGGGTCCTCTCATAAGCCAATACTCACACTTCTCATAGATGGTCTAAACATTTGAAATTGGTTTGGGATGATTTAGAAATCAGAAACAAAGGCAAAGAAATGCAATACTAACAAAGATTAAGCAAGAGAAAGGTGGTTCAAATCAAAGACAAAGGGGTTCTCTTGGTGGGTAGTTTCATCATGCTCAAGAGGACTAATTGAACAAACAAGCCATTCAAGATCGAGTTTGCATTTGGATGACCATGCATTTCACTTTTATAGACTTGATGCACTCTCGTAGCACCTAATCCCTATCCTAATTCCACTCAACTTAGGCTCTCGCTCTCAAGCTAAGTGAAAAAGGATGCATTCTAAGTGTTTGATGAAATGCCAAGACACAAGACCCTCTCTTAAGACTCTATGACCACAAGGCTAGGCACAACACTCTCATATCAATGCTCTAACACTAAGAGATTCACCAAAAAGCCTTTTCAAACTCAATTGAATGAAAATCCACATGCACACCAAGTGTTCGATAAAATGCCCAAGAGAGAAATCAAGTGAAAATGGTTGAAATAAGATGATCTAATCTCTTAGAACACACTCACTTCAATCCCTAGACCTACAATCTATACAATCCAAGCACTCTCATGCATCAAATCACATTGAATGGACCAAATTAAGCAAACATGGCATAAAATGGCATTAAGAACAAGTCTATGAATCATCCTCATACAACCAAGATCAATCATGGCAAGTTCTATACAATCATCCCTCTATCATAGCACAACTAATCTACCCATCCAAGATGAACCCTAGAAACTCAGCCACACATGGCCAAGGGAGTAAAGAGAAAAGAAGGAAGAATGGTCACCAAGAACACCATGGATGAATCCTTGAGATGATCTTCACTTCTCCACTTGTAAGCACTTCTCCCAAGGTTTGTTGGCTTCAATCCTAGCTCCAATGGCTTCAAATTGCTCCAAAAATGTGTTCTAGGGTTTGAGGGTTCGTGGGTATGTGTTTGGGGTTCAAGAGAGATCATAAAATTCTTCAAAATGGCCAAAAACAAGAGTATTTATAGTGCAGGGGACAGTGCACGGCGTGCACCCCTGCACGGCGTGCACCCCTGCACGGCGTGCACCCTGCACGGCGTGCACATCTGCACGGCGTGCACCCCTGCACTCTGCAGAAAGCTCGATCTTGCAAGGCTCATATCTCCCTCGTCCGGACTCCAAATGACCCCCCGTTTGCTCCTATGCGCTCATTGTCATCCGTACTTTGATGCCATAACCTGAAAATGCACAGAGGCAACTCCAATAGACCACGAATTTGGCTCCAAAGTGGCAACCGGACAACAAAATGACACTTTGCACAAAACTTCAATAAAAGCATATAAGTCATGTCATTTCACGAATAAACACGGGTATTTCATAGGTCATTCATAAGCTTAAAATGCACTAATTAAAGACACATCAACTGTTCCACTTAGAACCTTTAACCAGCATGTTAGCACTAATTTCAAATGAGTCTAGGCCAGAGCAGAGATTTTATCACTCTTGTATGTTGGTTGATTGGTTTGATACGTGTTTTTGTACCGCTCGATAACACCATTCTAAGATGATAAAGGCAATTAGAATTTCACACATTCAGCCAAAAAGCCTAGCCGAATCATTATCCTTTAGGATAACCCTGTTGAGCCTTGGCCTGTTTGTTGGATCATACACATTTTCACCCTTTTCCATGTTCTTCATTCCCTTTTTGATCCCTCATGATTGTGGCTTGGGATTAGACGAAATCCAAATCGAAATCTTGTGCGGAAGTTTTAAGGGGCTAAGGATCAAGTGGCTAATTTGTGAAGAGATTGTTCAAAAGAAAATGCTCAAAAGAAAAGAAAAGCTAGGCAAGCTCGGCACCTAAGTGAAGTGTCGGGTTGAGCACTAGCAAAGGCAAAGGCTGTGAGCTAGGCAGGTTCAACACCTAAGTGAAGTGTTGGATCGAGCACTAGTATGCAGTAGGAAAAGAAAAGAAAAAAACAATAGAAAAGAGAAAGAGTTCTTAAAAGTGGCCCTTGTTATAATGATCCTAGCTAGAGCTTGTTAAGTGCGGATCTAGAGGCGGATGAAGTCGAGTCGAGAGCCACATCACGATCACTCACCACTTTCCATATATTTCCTACCCCCACCTAATCTGTTCCATTTCCCCAAATTCAAGTCCTTTTGATTAGAGTTGGTGTTGTCGTGGTCGGTTTTTCTGTATCCCTATTAACCACTACTTGGAGGGTGCAGAGAATAGTGAGGTCTAGACTTGTTTGGTTGACGTTCTTGCATGTGTAGGTTGAGTTTGTTCGTGGAACAGTTTAAGCCAAATTGTTATTGCTTGAATCTCAATGGGACCGATCTTGTCATTTGTGAACTTGGATGTTTTCTAATTCATTTGCTTGAGGACAAGCAAAGCTTAGTCGTAGGGGAGTTTGATGTGACTATATTTTGTGTGTTTTAAGCCCTTGATTAGCCTAAGGATCTCCCTTGTTTGATCTCATTTTGCCATGATTAATATGCTTTTATTGAAGTTTTATGCAAAGTGCTCTTTTGATGTCCAAGTGCCACTTTTAGGGCAATTTCAGTGCCTATTGGAGTGTTATCTGTGCATTTTCAGACCTTGGTGTCGTAGTACTGGTGACAAGGAGCACGTATGATCAAACGGGAGGTCAATCGGAGCTAGGACGAAGGAGATATGGCCGTTGCAAAATCGAGAAAAGTGCACAACATTTCTGAAGAGGTTTTTGGCGAGAACTCTATGTTCTCGCCGAAAACTGTCATCCGTTGCAAACAGAAGGCTAAGGCTGGGTTTTCAAAGAATTTTTTGGTGAAAAAATTCAGAGTTTTCGCCGAAAATACATGAAGAAATCAAAGAGCTGTCAGAGGTTTTTCAAAGGATTTTTCGGCGAAAACTTATGAAGTTTTCGCCGAAAACTTTAAGCAAAATCAGCAGAGTATTTAAAGAGGAGGCAGCCGAAATTAAAGGGGGAGAATTCATTCTTTCAGCAATCACACCTTCGTCAAAACCCTTTTCTCTCAACTTTTCAATTACTTTCTCCTCATCTTCAATCCACAACCCTAGAGCAAGGTGCAACTCAAAGTAAAGGAGCTTGGATTGAAGCCCACATCCTTGGGAGAGGAGCTTGCAAGAAGAGGATTGTCATGGAGCTCTTGGTGACCATCTCTCTTTCTTTCTCTTTTGTACCCTTGGCCATGCGTGGCTAATTTCCTAGGTTTCCTTGGATTGATAGATAGTTGTGCTATGATAGAGGTTGATTGTGTAAACATGATATGATTGATCTTGGATGTAAGAAGATGATCTCTAGACTTTTTTTAATTCCATTGATTGCCATGTTTGCTTGCTTTGGTCTATTCTTTGTGATGTAATGCATGAGAGTGCTTAGATTACATGGATTGTAGGTCTAGGGATTGAAGAGAGTGTGTTCTAAGAGATTAGATCATCTCAATCCAACCATAGTTGCATGATTTCTCTCTTGTGCATTTTATCGAACACTTGGTGTGCATTAGGTTTTTCATTCAATTGAACTTTGATTAGTCTTTTGATGATTCTCTTAATGTTAGGACATTGACATGAGAGTGTGGTGTCTAGCCTAGTGGTCATAGAGTCATAGGAGAGGGTTTTGTAGCTTGGCATTTCATCAAACACCTTTAATGCATCCTTAGTCACTTAGCTTGAGAGCGAGAGCCTAGGTTGAGTGGTTCTAGGATAAGAACTTAGTGCTACGAGAGTGCATTGAGTTAATAGAATGGATTTGCGTGGTCATTCGATTGCAACCTCGATCATGTTTGGCTTGTTTGTGCATTTGTTCCTTTTGAGCATGATGAAGCTATCTTTCCAAGTGAACCTCCTTTATCTTTGTGTTGCACCGCTTTGTTTGTTTGTTTAGTTATCTTTATGTTTTCTTTTGTTCCTATTTCAAACCAAAACTTCTTTCAAATTAATAGACCGTTCATGAACCGTGTGAGTAGTGGCAATTGAGAGAGCCCTCGTGGAATACGACCTTGATTGTTGTGAGTTAAATCTTGCACATCACCCATCTCGTTGACGGCGTGGGCCAGTGTCAGTGATGTTATTGACTCGACTGTTGACTCTGACCGGGGCGGTTGTAGAGTGTCAGGGCGTGGTGCCCTAACACCGGCTATGCGCCTGGTGGTGGCCTCTGTGGGCCTGAAAGGGTTTCCTGGGCTAGGGTCCCATTAATTGCCCACTAGCATGGGTAGATAAGTGAATCTACGGGTTTACCCTTGCTATCGGTACTTGAATTATATACCTGAAGACCTTTGGACCGAGGGGCCTATCGATTACCCCCTTAGCATGAAAGGGTCGCGCCTCGTGGAGCGTTTTCATGCTATGAACTTCCCAGGCCACCCACCCAGGGGGACGAAGGACCAAATGTTGTGACCCTGAGGGTCGTATGTCGTGACCCGGGCGCTGCTAATGCGAAGGCCCTCCGTGGCGAATTGGATATGCTGGCTTATCCGCCTTGAGGGTCGTTTGCTCTTCTATGGGTGTTGTCGCCAAACGATTACCCTCTTGGGAGTGTGCCTCCCCATCACGTCTAACCCTAACCGCTTCCCTATAACGGTTGGTGCGCGTGTCGAGTAATGATCAAAAGTAAGGCAACTAGTTGGGTGAGACCTATGCCCGATTTATTTAAAAAATTGTAATTTAAACCTGATTTATTTAAGTTAATGTAACTTGATTTATTTGGGGATGGTATATCTACATCTATACATTAAAGGGAATTCCCTTTTTTTCAGTTGACACGTCAGTTTTTTTTAGAATTTTAGAGTTTCTCCTTCATTCTATGAAGGATTAATACATCTTTTTGCCCCTCTACTATGCAAAGTTAACAAACATACTCCTTTACTATTTTCTAACCGATTTAACACCCTCTACTTTGAAAAGTTTAACAAATATGTCCCTCCATTTATCTTTTCATATATTTTTCGTCTAATGAGTTGATTATACGTGCTAGTTCATATTATTTGTACACCTTATCATTGATTGGAATGTTCATAATCCAAAATTATTTAAATTAGAAAGAAAAAGAAAAAGGAATACCACAAAAACACATTTGTACATAATGGTGATTATAATGCTTTTCCTTTTTCTTTTCTTTTTAAATTTAAATATTTTCACCTTGTGGACATCCCGATTAGTGATGTTGTGGACAAATAATATGACGTAGCACGTATAATCAACTCATTAGACGAAAAATATATGAAAAGATAAATAGAGGGGCATATTTGTTAAACTTTTCAAAGTAGAAGGTGTTAAATCGGTTGAGAAATAGTAGAAGGGTATGTTTGTTAACTTTGCATAGTAGAGGGGCAAAAAGGTGTATTAACCCTTCTAGGAATGAGGGTATTTTGGATCAAAATTGATTCTGATAAACAAAATTTTTTAATTTTTTCTCATGGATAAGGATCGAACTCTTAACCTTATGGTTAAGAGACAAAGTGAATAACCAACAATGTCACACCTAATTATTAGAATACTTTATTCTTTAATCAAAGAAAAGTGGCAGTGATTCTCGTTTATCTCCATCATCACCACCACAACCACTTCTTATGTCATGTTGATTGTCCACGATTTATGGCAGACAGACGAAATTCTTAACAGAAGAATTTGATTGTCAAATTGGCACATATTGAGCCTTCTTCTCTCTTTCTCGGAATCAGACGAGGAAGAAGTTGACGGAGGATGCGGCAGCGGCGGTGGCTTGCGGTGAGGTTGATGTCGTAAACCTCTTCAACGCCGGCATCCTCCTTCTCCATAATAATCGACGTCGTCCTCCTCCTCTGCTCGTAATCGTCGGCAAAAAGGTATACTCATCTCTATCAGATCCGCCGCCCCCTCGACACCATGCCCGCCGCCGCCTAGCTGAATGAAACCCTAGATTTTGGTTTACAGAAAAGAAAAAAA